>CAJHZI010000718.1:0-545000 GCA_905160935.1 Enchytraeus crypticus
TATTTCAGACTGGTACTTAAGGAAACATAATGGCAGGGATAATACACAGTAGACATTTAAACGTCACAAAACTGGAAACTGAGCCTAATCCTATAACTCTAGAGAAACACACTAGTAGAGATCGGTGACGTAATGTCACGTACTATTTTTCTTCTTAAAAAGCAAGAAAATATAAAAAAGCATAAATTTGACAATGAGATTTAATTTGTATATAAATTACATAGCATAGGCCTATATGAAGAGTCTAGGACGAATCAAATTCTAGGCTCAGAGACTGGTGAGATTAACTGAAAATAAGTTTTTATCACAACTAGAAGCAACCAAGTAGCAGTTTTTTATCTGCTGCCCTGTCATAATTTATGCACATTTTGTTCTTGTTTCAAATTCTTTAGAACACGATTCACGATTTATGTTGGATGAAGTTGACTAAATAAAGATTCTTGTATTTTTCTTATTTAGCAGACTCAATTGTGTTTCTTAGGAATTTTTAAGTGGAAAATCTCGAAATGCATTTATAAATAAGGAAGCGCATTTCTTAAATCTTTTAACTTAGATCTGACAGACAAATTTCTCACAAACTCCTGCCTATCTCTAACACAGGAATAGTAGTTCTAAAATTAAAACCAATTATTTACAAGTAAATAATTTTTATTTCGAAATTATTATTAAATAAATGGGTTACAATGTGTTAAGAATATAAACTCTTAGTTGAACATCTACTGGCTCTGACATATGACACTTTAAAAATAGCTCTTAACTATATCTCTCTCAGTGCACTGCCTACTGGCAGATCCATGGTATTTAACGCCTCCACTTATCTCAATCTTGCGGCTTCCTCATCAAGTCCACATACGAGTGGATCTTTAAATCACCTATATAACATTCCTTTTGATATACCATTATTCTTGAGGGATTCTACTTATGACGAGGTGGGCCCCCTACGCCTACCTCAACTTCGGCTAACATTTACTGGGCAGGGGCGTCATTCCCTGAAAAAACGATCCTACTTACCCATGTTTACATTAATTGCTAAAGATAAAAATTATAAATAAATAAATAATAATAAAGGTTTAACGTCCGTTTCCTCATACAAGGTCAGGGACGTCATACTTCAATAATACATAATTCAAAAAATATACATAATTCATTATACTTCAATTGCTTAGTTTACATCCAGTTTACAGTATATAGAAACCTAACATATCAAATGAGAGTAACCTACCTCTGAACCTTGACGTCGCAGACATGCTCGTAGGTGACAATGTCTCCAGACGTGTAGCCGTAGACGATGCCGTTCTTGAAGGAGCAGTAGAGCTCAGCAGCACACCCTACACTGTTCAGCAGCATCATATTCTGTCGCTCCTTCTCTCGATCTATGAACATGTCCGAGCCCCGACCATAGATTCGCACGAGGATGACATCCTGCTTTGTCTCGAGGTCGCTCTGATGCATGCAGGCAATCAGGCGGTTTGAGTAGCCTTCCGTGAATATCTGACCAATGTATAACAAATTTAAATGTATAATACATTATAAAGTTTAATTTATACACTGGTTAAATTAAACTAATTATTGTATAATATTAAATTTATATAAAGTAATAAAAAATTATAAATAATAACGTATATGACTATAAAACTGGAATAATAACATAACAGTATAAAATAACTGTATAATAACATATAGTTATATAATAACTACCGGCTGATGATATAGTTGTAAGCACAACTTCCCGATAAAAGAGAGATGGCGGGTTCCATTCCCAGTCAGCCCATTTGAAGAAGTGCACTTGTGGTATGATAATAGGGTTATATTCAGCTCTGTGGTGTTTAGCTTTAGCATTTACTAACATTTACATCATTACCATGAATAAAATTAACATATAACTTTTATCGTAACACAACAGTAAAATTACATGTATAACTGTATAATAGCAATAAAACTATGTCCATTAGTTTCAATACATATAGCAACAATCTTAGATCAGGTTCACTCTCATACCCAACCAAAATTATCAACATGTTTTTGCAATTGACCTTCAAATGAATCTGTTTTTTAGCAATGTGATTTCCCACATTATATAGTTAATTAATAACAACAGTGATATTTAAAAAATTCTAAAATTAACGAACCGTAAAACGGATGTCTTCAGGAGACCATAACGGCCGAAGCTTACTCAAAATAACCCGAGCACCATCAAATCCATCCATATCATCGATTTCCAAATCGATGAAAGATACTGGGTTTTCAGGTTTGTTGTCCATCCTGTTTTAAGTTACTTCCAAGGATATTAAATTATAAACATCCAGAAATATATTCAACAGGTAATAGTAATAACTTCTTTGTTATCTAAAGGAGAAATATAAAAATATCTGTGGAGTGACTGCTATCAAACTTTCTGAAAAATAAAAAATAAATTATGTAACCAAAAAGCAATTCTTCAAAGTTCTACTATGAAAAATTAAAGCTGCAAATAATTTGACAAAAATTTTCATTAAATTATGTGGAAAAATATATAGAATTCCTAAGCTAGACATCAAAAGGGCTCAATTCAAAAATCAAGCCCTAAAATTAGAATCACTGAAGAGTTCAATACATATAAGAGTATTCCTCAAGAATCAACCCTATTAAACCAACTGGTGCACAAAGCTGAATAAAAAAAAAAAAAAAATCAAAACTACATCTCAAGTATTTAGTTTTACAAACAATTAGTTTCACAAACAATTAACTTAATTTGAAATCACATATTAATTGATTGACCCAAACTGTTTAAAACCCATAAATGACTATTTAAAAATACAGAGTAAAAGTCTAACTCACAAATTTATCAACAATACTAAACAATATTAACTGCAAATCCTCATGTAGCAGATTTGTAGCAGACTATTATAAATAAACTTCTATAAGATGATAAAGTACATGGAAAGTTAACTAGGAATATTGTGTGTGATGTAAATTCTCATATTATAAACAACATGCCAACAAACAAGATTTTCCAATTGAATTATAGGTAGAATGTACAAAAATCACAACACCAAATCATAGTAATCACAGTAGAAAATCTCAAAGGTTAACATTGACAAATTTACAATTACTACTTAAGAAATTCTAGAAGTAAGCTTTTATAAAGTTCAGTTAAAAGATTCTGCCCACTGTGACATAGTACTATCTGAAAAAACTCATTTAAATAATATCAATGACGTTTCTCTTATCTCATATGAAAAGAATCAATGATGTGTCTCTTATCTATTGTGCGAGACTTGATCTGACTAACACTCACATCAATTAGTTTCAATACGCCATGTCTACCGCCCACACTAGTGAAACTAAGGTCAAAGAATGATTTAGATAGATGAACTGAATGATAGTAATCTTAAAAATGTATTGATTAAAATTAAAATACAAGTTACATAACTTTTAATTGCATTAATGTTTACTAACAGTGTGAGGAAGGCAACGGGAAATCATCTCAGAAGCCACAGTTTTCTCAAGCTATAGGCTACATAAGGTATTGATAAGGCATAGACTTTGTGAAGGGATTAACACGTTGATCTAAGGAGTGCTCTTATGGAGCGAGAAAACAGACTTTGAGTATGAATATGTAACTTGAACCGCAGTGCACTGAAGAGAGAGAGAAGAGAGATGAGTATGATAATTAAAGTAATCAGCTTACATTATTATTCAAAGTACAACCAAATTGAAAATTTTCAAATTACCATCTTGAATCAACATCATATATTAAACTTCATCTTTACTACATGGGTGTGGGCCTATTAAATAGTCCATAATCACATTTACTTTTTATTTATGCTATTTAAAATCACAACACAAATGTACAATAATCAAGTACACACAAACAATATGTATAATAAGTGAGATGGAAAATACCCAAGTAATAATTACATAAAAAGCATTAGTGGATTACATTTAGAGCGGTCTGTGATTTCCTGAGGAGTCTTTCAACTTATAGATTTCTAGAGGGAGAAAAGACTTTAATATTTTTAAACCAGATAGATTAAGGAATTTCCTAATATGGATCAGTTAGTCATTCCACCGAGAAGGCCCAATAAATTAAATAGCACTTGATAGAATTGCAACGTAATTTGGACTATATTAATGCTTAAAACGAGTATTAGTGTGAACATTTACATTCAAACAAATAGCTCAGATATGGCAATTGGAAAGGTATATATTCTATATAATTTACCTACTTAGTAAATTACTAGCACATGATAAATACGCATTTAATGTCCAAAATAGTTCACCGGTGCCAAAATAGTTCACCGGTGCTACAGTCTGAAAATTCTACATGTTAAATTCCTGAGGTGAACAGAATTCTCATGGGTTGGATTCTCGGCAGAGACCATCAAAGAGTAAAATCGCAGATACTCAAATAACCGGTAAATAGATAATGGACTCTAAACAGCCGAATGATTTGAACATGTCATCAAAATCTAAACATATTACATAACGAATGACAATTTTATCACAATATAATTTTGTTTTTAACTAAGATCGATTTCAAACATGAATTGGTAATAACTTATTCACGTAGTAACGAACTATTGACATAAGTTTTGCATTTTCTGTTATTAGCCGTAGATATTGTTCTAGTACAACTACCTATCAATCTTATAGTAAAATAGATCTACTCCTCGAATAAATATTAAAATTCAAAACTCAAATTTTTAAAGTCCACACTGACCCACAAACTACAATCACTGACCTCACAACACTGACCCCTCCTCCAACATGTGAGGCCATTATATAGCAATCATTAAATAACGAACTGCTAACATCGTGAGCTGACCGGTTTTAAACTGTTGTTTCTCGTAAATATCTCCCGGCCTTAACTCTAATCCCGTTCCAAAACCACATTACGACTTTTGGACATACATATATTTGAATGTAAGCAAAAGAGCAATTATAATATTAAAAATGGCAATTTATTCTACTATGAATTCGTAATTTAATTGGTTTTGCTAATATAAACAGTTACCAAGCCTACAAAGAAAAACAATTTCAAAACAAAAAGGCAGCACATTACTTCTTTAATGAAGTTCACTTAATTAAATTATACTGGTTCAGGAAGTCTATAAGACTTGTAACACCAATCTAGGCGTAAAGTTAATTAATGTATTTGCTGTGTGTTTTCACAGCACTAGTGTATTTCATACACTAGTGCTGTGCACTAGTGTATGAAATACACTCAGCCTTCTATCATTCCAGCTTACCTCCCCACAGATTCTGGATCACAGTGGATTCCATCCACTCTTCGAAAGTCTTCTTTTGTATCACAAAGGCTTTTGAATGCTTTCCTATGAGCACTCCACAGGCAGTTGATGACATTTTTCTATCCAGCTCTCTTTTCCAGAGATGTCAAAAGTGTTTTAGAAATTTTTTATTTTAAAAATCTAAGAGAACTTAAAAGCACAAATTAAAGCAGTAGGTTTTAAAAACCTGTAAAAATAAGCATTTTTGGAAAATTCCACAAATTAAGATCTCACAATGTTACATTAACTTTTGATAAACGTTATAATAATAACAGCAATTAATAACAACAATTAGAGTGCTACAGTCGTCAATGACAACATCGAGCACTATTGAGACAAAGTCAAGCCAGCGAGCAAAAAGAAGGTCCAAAAGCGGTGCAAATTCCAAAATCCAGAAAATCAGTCCAAAGTAAAGGGAATTTTACGAATTACGAGTTAATAACGCCAATTAGCAGTTCAGCAGCTAGCCCCCCCCCCCCCCCCGAGCAGTAGTTATCTTAACTAATAATTTGAAGCTATTAGTTAAATTATTCAAAGATAGTCAAGGCTTGATTAGCATCAAAGAATTTTGCAAGTTGCAGCTGTGGAAAAACCTAAACAACCTTAAACCCAGGGCACATTTGTTTTTGTAAGAATGAGCTTCAGGGTTTTCACTCCTGCACTTTTCCAACAGTTGTCCATGATGGGTCTCTTCTTTAATTTCCTTTATCTGGACTGGTTTTTCGATTGTTGACTTTGCACCATATTGAACGTTCTTTTTGTCCATCGGCTTGAATTTATCTCAATATTGCTCGATATTGTCATGGATATAAGTGTCACCATGTAATTTTTGGCCAGAATTCAGTTTCCAGATTGAAAACATTCTTGCACGAAATATTACAAAGATCAAATAATCGGCTACAATCATAATTTCTAGGATCCTTTCTATATATAATCTGTCATACATATCTAAGCTCACTGAAAGAATTGTTCTTCAGAGGCTTTCTACTCATCTCTCTAACAATTATCTATTTAATAACATCAAGCTGCTTATACTAAGCATCGTTCAACTGAAACGGTGCTTCTATCTGTGTGCAATTCTATTGTTAATGCCATGTGCACGCAACGCTTAACTGGATTATGTATGCTTGATCTTTCGGCCGCTTTTGATACCGTTGATCACAATATTTTTCTGGAACGTCTTTCTTCCTGGTTTGGTGTCCGTGGAATTGTTCTTGATTGGTTTTCCTCCTATTTGACGGATCGTTCTTTTAGTGTGAAAGTGATGGAGTACATCTTTTCGCCTTCTCACTTAAAGTATGGTGGGCCTCATGGCTCCGTCCTTGGTCCTATCCTCTTTAACCTCTATACAGCACCCCTAAGCACTTCAATCTCTTCTCATTCTCTTGATCATGAACTATATGCTGATGACACTCAAATGTACACTTGCTTCACCCCTAACTCCTATTCTAATGCTGAAACCTTCCTGCAACAAAGTTTTGAGTCTATATCCTCTTGGATGTCTACTAATTTCTTGGCACTTAATCCATCTAAGACTGAATTCTTGTTGGTCGGGACACCTCAACAGCTTCTGAAGCTGAATGGGAAACTCTTTCGTTATCTTCGGGTATTAAAATATCACCTGTTTCTTCTGTGAGAAATCTCGGTGTTATCCTTGATAAACACATAACCTTCCACGAACACATAACTTAAACTTCACAAGCATGTTTCTTCCATAACCGTGATCTTCGTCGAATACGTCCATATTTGTCACCTGAGACAGCTGCTACAATTGGTGCTGCTCTTGTGCAATCAAAGTTGGACTACTGCAATTCCCTGTTTTTAAATCTCCCTGGCTGTGAGATTGATCGGTTGCAGTTTGTTCAGAATTCTCTTGCGTGAGAAATTTTTTGTAGTTCCAAGTACTCACATGTTACGTCTATTTTGAAGTCTTTGCACTGGCTAAAGATTAAAGAGCGTATCATTTACAAAACAGCTTCGTTAACCTATCAGTCCATCACCATCCCTGGACAAACTTGTATATCTCACTTGATTAAAGTGATGCAGCCTGCTATTACTCGGTCTTCTAAGTTAATTACTCTTGTGAGACCTAGCTTACCTTCACGCTCTAAGCTATCTAATCGTTCTTTCCAGCATCCTGCACCTCAGATCTGGAATTCTCTTCCATCCAATCTTCGGATATATTCATTTGAATCACATCAGCCTTTGCTTTCCTATGAGCAGTTCCATAAGCAGTTGCAGACCTATCTTTTCCATTTCTCTTTTCCATCCAGTGTCCATGAGCAGCGACCTGCGCCTAAACCACCTTTTCTTTAACTCCCTTTACTTTGAACTGAATTTCTGGATTTTTGAATTTGCACCGTTTTTGGACCTTCTTTTTTTGCTCGCCGGCTTGATTTTGTCTCAATAGTGCTCGATGCTGTCATTGATGACTGTAGCACTCTATGTTATGATTACAGCTATGTTATGTTTTCTATTGAGGGTATATGGTAACACCTGTCTCATGAAGTAAATAAACACCCAGCCATTACTTGTTTTAATCTGAAATTTAAAATAAATGAAATATTTATATATTCACTTGGCACTGACTATTGTTTTCATATGATATGGTAAGCAATAATATTATTTCTCATATGCCTCATAGAATATAAATGTGAGTTAATATAGTGCATACACTGTTATGCGAAATGCATTAATATTACAAATTAAACACGTAACAGCACACCATATATGAATTTTACTTGGCATAATCTGAATAGTTAACTAATCTTATTAATTTATGGAAATATGGTGGGAGGGGGATGACAAGCCCTTTATCGTGTTGCATTTACTATAAGTGTCACCATGTAATTTTTGGCCAGAATTCAGTTTCCAGATAGAAAACGTTTTTGCACGAAATATTACAAAGACCAAATAATCGGCTACAATCATAATTTCTAGGATCCTTTCTTAGTTAGTCTAATCTAAGACAGTCAGAACAAGAAAGGCCCGTTTAACTTCAAGGATCTATAATTTCTTAATTCGAAGCATGATTGCATAAATTGTCATAAATTTGGTTGTTTGCATAAACGGCTTTGTTTATTTTTATTGAGAAATAGGACTATGCATTTGATATCTTTCAGATCCTACTGAGTAAAATAAAATGAAATAGTCTTATCTTACCACTCTTTACTGCAAAGTTCCTTATGAGTGCCATTTTTTACTTAGCCAATGCTTCCTATTTGGACTCATATTTTGCAAAAAAAAGTTTAGTTATTTTAGCTTATCAAATAATTTGTACCAATTTTAGATGACATTTCGAATTAATCTTTCTAGAAGATGTCTAAACTGTAAATAAATTGTCATTTGTTTCACATGCGTATAACTCAAATTATGCTGGGCCAGTTATCTTGTCTAAGTTCAAAGTGTACTTGTATACACAGTATGTATATATATATATATATACATATATAATATATATACATATAATATATAAATATATATATATATTATATATATATATATATAAATATACTATATATATATATATATATATATATAATCACATAGACACATCTCTTCCCGCCATAGATCTAAATTTTCATTTTGCCTGACTGTTTTTTGTCACCAGACCGGCACCGTTTAGGATCTTTTCTTTCTTTTTAGCACGTTTTTCAGATCGCTTGGGGTGAATCGGTTTGTACTGAGTGACTTGTGATGGGGGGACGTCCCTGACATCATCCTTGTATTAGGAAACGGACGTTAAACCTTTATTATTATTGTTATTATCAATATATATTTTTATATATATTATATTATATATATATATATATATATATATATATATATATATATATTTATATATATCCTCCTTGTTGCGCTCAGGTGTGGTTGCACCACTGCAGAATAGGGCAACTGCAAACAATCTGCTGCTTGTACGTAACAGGTGACTAAGGCAGGAGCTGAGGATGGCAAGAGGGGACCCACCTCACCATGAATTATTTTCTACCAGGATTAAATAGTAATTAATCCATCTAATCTAACTGAGGAAGGCAATGGAAAGCCATCTCAGAAGTCATACTTTTCCCTAGCTATAGGCTACATAGGGTATGGATAAGGCATTGACTTTGTGAAGGGATTAACTTGTTGATCTAAGGAGTGCTATTATGGAGTAAAAAAGCAGACTTTGAGTATGAATATGAACCTTAAACCTGCCACTTGGCAGTGCACTGAAGAGGTATGTAATATATACACGTATATGTGTGTGTGTGTGAATATCAAGCTTTTAAAATAACTGCATTGTCTTTTTAATTTTTGCGTTTCAGAAAATATACTCTTCTGTTCGTTATGTCTCTTGCTGTAAGTTCTTTTTTTAAATTCTGTTCTGATAATTTCAATTCTTAGTTATGATTGTTTCTGCCATGATGAAAGTCATATTGTGTTACATATTGATATAATGATTAGCAAGCCTTGCTGGACCAGTCATTTGATTTGTAACATTGAATGCTATTTAATTTGATCATGTAAGAGTTGTTTGTATAGTGTAAAAATATTTTGTACTTAAAACTTCAAACTGATTCAATTGAATTAATGATTTTGTTGAAAGTTTTATTTGATTGTTAGTTGATTTGTTTTCAATTATGTCTTTCTTTTGAATGTGAATCTTAATATCAGTATTCTTATTGTTTTAATTTAATGCATTACAATCTTAAATATAGTATACCCTGTTTGATTTTTGTAAATTTATATTATTAAAAACAAATTGTATGTTTGAAAAAATCTTATATTTGAAAACAAAAAAATTTCAAGAGTAAATTTAAAAACTATTTGTACTAGTATGAAATGTTTGGAGATTAAAATAAAAAATGTTAGTAAATTGAAGGCATACTGTTAAAATTGTATTTTTTTGCTATTTTTCAATTTATTAAATGTTAACAATGTGCATACTGCAGATAAGTTTAATGGCTAATTCTATTTCCAATGGCGTTTTAAGCTCGTGGTCTTTTGGTTATCAAGTTATCAAGCTAACTAATGTGGCCACCATTTCCTACTTGTTAAACATAGAGATCTATTGCATTGATGTTCATTGGTTTTGGCTTTAGAGTCTTTAATAATACATTGATATTGTTAATCCTAGTTACATTAGCAGCTACTGGAAGTGCTTATTGAATTTTTTGATACTATTTCTGTTACAGAGCTTCTTCGGGTTTGGTTCGAGCGTAGATGTTGAGGTTGTTCTTGATGGACAAGAAAGTCGTAAGACTGCAGAAATTAAACTGGAGGATGGTCGCAAGGAGCAAGGCTACTTGTATCTCGATGGTGAAACTATTTCTGGAAAGGTATTTAATATGTCATTTATAAGTGGGGCCTCTAAGGGTGCCAAACTATAATATAAGCTATAATCCTCCTGAGCTGTGTTTCAAAAGGATCGGTGAAAGGGACTGATATTAAGGTTTTCAAATGTTGCAAATTCTATAAACTTTTTGTAACGTTTTCAACCTAATTGTATCCATTTAGTAGATTTTTAAAAAGTTTTTTAAAGTGTAGCATTCTTTGCTTATGTGATTAAAGTGTTTGTTTTGGAGTTTGCTACAAAATGTTCATGCTCCATATATTGCAACTATAACGATGGCAAACTAATTTCCATAAGCATTGATGACTACATTGAGAACTATTGAATCAAAGGGCAAACTATTGAACTATTGAACCACTGAGCAGTGGAATGAAAGGGGTATATATGTAATGGGGTAGAGGGTCCATAAAATGGTTAAATTTCATTATCTGAAATAGGGTAATGTTATTTCTCAACTTAAAATTAGTGTGAATGGAGGAAGCACTAGTAGAATTTTATAATAATGCCAATTATGTTATTGCTATCATTCAGGTGAATGTGGTAATAAAGAAACCTGGCAGTAAAGTTGAGCATAATGGAATGAAAATTGAGTTCATTGGTCAAATAGGTAATTAATAATTTCTTTAAGTTTCTAGGTTTCTTTGATTAAATAAGTAATAAAAATTAAATCTTGATTTGATTGCATTTAATGTAAGAATAACTATCAAATATCTTGGTAAGTTGGCTATTGTATTCAATTTATGCTACATTGCAATCCCTATGCCGAGTTTCATAAGAAGTAAATAACATTGGGTTTAATTGAGATTAATTAATCTCCTGTTAGACATATGTTGAAAATAAGCCTTTTCATGAATATAATCCTATTCAGTTTCTGATCTAATTTCTCATGTTTTGGTCCGAGATACTGAAGAATAGACCAACCGCGCAGAGGCGACAAAATAAATCTGAGGAAGGCAATGGAAAACCACCTCTGAAATCATATTTTCTATAGGCTACATGATGCATAACTAAGACAGTGCCATAGTTAGTCACAATTAATTCATCAGGCTGCTAAATGCTCGTTAATCTTCGATGGTAGTTCACAAAATTTATTTCAAGCACTGATCGGCAATACCTTTGACATATTAGTGAAATATATATATATCTCTCTCTCTTAGAGCACTGCCCACTGGCAGGTCCATGGCATTTAATGCCTCCACTCTTCTTTGTCTTTCGTTTTCCTCGTCATGCCCACATACAAGTGGATCTTTAAATCATCTAACATGATATACTATTATTCTTGGGGGATTCTGCTTATGACGAGATGGGCCCCCTATGCCTTCCTCAGCTTCGACTAACATTTACCGGGCTGGGGCGCCATTCTCTGAGAAAACAATCCTGATGACCTGGGTGAAATATATTTGGATATAATAATTGCTGTTATAGAAATGTATTACGACAGAGGTAACAGGTATGAATTCACATCACTAGTGAGAGAGCTGGCGCGCCCTGGTGAATTAATGCAGAATGTCAGCTATGATTTTGAATTTGTTCAAGTTGAGAAACCATATGAGACATACACGGGTACAAACGTTAAATTAAGGTTTGATATTTTAGTACATTGCCAGGATATTAATATTAGTTATTTTATAAATTATGTTATTTTATATAATGAAACTAGAATGGTGCCTGGTAATGTTACCAGTGCTTTTTGTTATAAAGATGATATATATTTCAAGTCCAAACTATCAGCACCGAATGATGAGCATTAGGATCTAGATAAAATGCCTATTTGTATAAAAGTATAGAAAGTATCAGAGAGCTAAAATATATTTTTCTGCTTTATAAAACATATATAGTAAGTGTTTTTGTATACATGTATGTTTGTCATCATCATTATCATCTTCCCCTAAATCCCAGTCTAACCAGGGTCGGGATACGAATAGACTTTCTCCAGTCCTCCCTGTCCCACACCATATCATCAGTCAATCCCCTTGATACTTTTGAAATTTGTCCATTCGTTTAAGTTTTGTGGCAATTACTGGAGCCTAGGCGCTCACAATGAATGCCATTTCTGACGTTGGTATGGATCTCAGCGCGTTAGTCGCCTTCTACGACACGTGCAGTCACTGGTTGATCAAACTCTTCAAACGACTCGGACACAACACGGGAAGTATACATGTATGTTTGTATTTAGTTTTAATATTTTTCTTTTTCTAGTGCACTGCCTAACGGCAGGTTCATGGCCTATAACTTCTTCCAACCATTTCTATCCTCAGCCTTCCTTTTCATCCTATATATAAATGTGGTATCATCCAATATTCCAAGTCTCAGTCTGCTTGTAACTCTTTTCCCTTGTATTCTACCTTCTATTACATCCCTCAACAAATCATCCCCACTTATAATATATTCTGTATATTGATCATCCTGGGGCTGGTTCCAGCCCAAGATTTCTCTATGATGTTCCTCCACAAAACTCTACTCTTTTGCCATTTCCTCGATGTTCATTCTTTCTCTTCTTTATTCTGTATATATTCTGTGTATTCTGTTTTTCTTTCTTTCTATTTCTTTTCATATTATTAACTGTCTATTTGTACCAAATTCTCTCAAGAGTTTCTTAATTTGTAATCTTTTATGTCCAACTAATCTTTTCCATATTTCTTAATAACCAAATTTCCTAAGCCTTTAGTTTCCTGATATCTTCTTTCCTTAATGGCCGTCTTTCACTTCAGTGCAGATGGGTTGACAATGGCCATACCAATGTTTTCTCAATCGTTATACTTGTGCTTTTTCCAGTACCTTTATTAAGAGTTCTTTGTCTTTCCGAATCTCTGTCAGGAAGAGAAAAGAAATATCATAAATATCTTAATAGTTTTAAACAGTTAAAGTATGTCAAATTGGTTACTTTATAATGATTTATTAAAGAACTTGACCATGGAATTTTGGTTCTGAACAAGAATTAAGTTTATTGTTTTGATCAAATTTTTGTTAAACTTCGACCGAACCTGACCGTTACATGCATTATAATTATTTACTGGTGTGCTTGCTCAGGTATTTCTTGCGTTTTACAATGGTCAGGCGAATGAGTGATCTAGTCAAAGAACAAGACATTGTGGTGCATACATTAGCTCATTATCCGGATCAGAATAATTCCATCAAAATGGAGGTCGGCATTGAAGACTGTCTGCATATTGAGTTTGAGTACAACAAATCTAAGTATGTCTCGAAATAGTATATTTAGTTTATTCTGCTGTAATTCAATTCGAAGTGTTTAAATGATATCTCAGGATAATATCACTGTTTTAATCAACTGATTCTCAATTGAGACTTGTTAAAGTTATGTAAGCATGCTGTATAGTGTGGTTGATACATTGTTTTAATATATATATATATATATATATATATATATATATATATATATATATATATATATATATATATATATATATATGTATATGTATATATATATATATATATTCATTTTCATGAAAATTTCGGCGTCAGTTTAGTTATTTTTAGTTTTCAATAGATAAGTCTGTGCTTCAGTTTTATTTCAATATCGTCACACTTCATTATTGAAATAATTTTGAATCTTAGAACTTTGTAGTGAAGGTATGCATGACCATACCAATCATGCTACAGGTTTGGCTCGTGGCATGGAGCGCTAGGAACCAAGTTTCAGTATACGCAAGATTCAGATCTGTTACTGATATGATTTTGAGACATGTAAACTAGGCATTGTATGACATTCACTACCCATCCTTTACTAATAGTAAATATTGAATCTACTTGTAATTTGATTAGCATACTTTGAACTGTTTATTGTATGGTTTGCAATATGTTACTAGATCTGCTTAGACTAACTATTTGCGTATAGGTTAATTTCTTTCCTTTTATTTTACTTTTTTTCTAGTTCTGTTTGTTTGTTTGTGTCTGCCATTATATATTACTAATAGTTTATTAGCTTAGCTTACAATTAAGTAAATCGTAATATGAAAATGAATTTTTACCTTAGACTAAGGGCTACGGTTTAAATGAGCTGATTCAATGGCATCTTGGCATGTTGTTTGACAGTGGGTCTGTACTTGCAGTGTTCAATCCAGTGCTCGCCCCCATCACTGATGTACTATCCAGCAGAAAACTGAATTGAACTTTGTTTATTCTGGCTTGGCTTTTAGTAGTATTACATATTTTTCATATTCTGCATTCAATGGTTTTAGTATGTAAGGTATGCCTTGTACTAAACGTAATTTGTGCTTAAATAAAAATGCTATTGTATTTGAAATCTTGAACCTCTAAATGAAATCTTGTTTACTGCAGTGTAGCTTATAAATTAGATCAAACATTTATTATTGTGGGACATCCTTATATTTGTTTACTGCAGATATCACTTGCGGGATGTGATTGTTGGTAAGATTTATTTTCTGCTGGTGCGCATCAAGATCAGACACATGGAGATACAGATCATCAAGAGAGAATCCACGGGATCGGGTCTGCTTTCTTTTAGTAGTATTCAGCGCAAAATAATCAGCAAGTCCTTATGTTTGTTGCTTTACATCACTGATATGCCTTTGAGACATTTGATGTATTGCTTGACCTCACTGATATCCATAAGAATCAATCAATAAGAATTTAACATCCAGTTCCTTGCCATAAGGCAATGTCAGGGACATCTCTTGCAGACTTGTTAAAGTTATATAAAAGGCATAAAGTGATATGCCTTTGAGACTTTTGATTTGTTGCTCGATATCATTGATATGATTTTGAGACATTTAATTTGTAGCTCGACATCACTGATATGCCTTTGAGACATTAAACCTAGCGCTACCGTGTAGCGTCTGTTCTTATTTTACTACTAATTATAAAATATAAATAAAATGTCTAGCAAATTTTAATTTTAAGAATATGAATGATCATTTTTTTAATCATTTTCCTAACCCATTTAATTAATATCTGTTTCTGTGTACTGTTGAATTATTCGCCTTTCACTTTTGTAAATAGCAACTGATTTGTTAACCAGCAATTTACATTTTAGTTAAGTATTCCATATACTTTTACTTTTAGTTTTACATTTGATTACTTTTCCATATATATATATATATATATATATATATATATATATATATATATATATATATATATATATATATATTCTACAGAAGTGAGTTACTAGAGTCAAGCTTTTATTTTACTGTTAAAAGCATAAAACTTATGGCAGTATTGATAGGAAATACTAAGTTGTTCTAGAAATTAGGACAATAGTTAATATTTTAAAAGGTCATGAATAAAGTTGAGGAACAAACGAGGGGATGTTTTTCTTTATTTCTATCTAATTTTATTAGTAAGAAATTCTAGTCTGTAAACTTCTTTACTGCATTTTCAGCTGTTTTTGAATGTTATAGATATTAGCTTTTGCAATAAATATGATAGTATTATTATAGTACTTACGTTTTGTTGTATGGCTAGATAATGATGTTGTACTTTAACAGGTCCCAATGTTTTCAATGAAAATGAAACGATTGCGAAGTATGAAATTATGGATGGTGCACCAGTTCGAGGTAATTCTTTAGTGTGTAATCTTCCGTATATCTTGTAAGTGGCTAATTATTAAATTTTCAAAATTATACCGTTGATCCCAGGTATTTCATGGTGAGCAAATCTTTTTAGTTTATTTTTTGACGGGTGCTCTTTTCTCATTTTGAATACAAAATTTATCTGTGTCTGTCAGAACCAGAATATTATCTTTTTAGAGTCAAAAAGTCCATTCAAAGTCCAATGTGACTATCATTTTTAAAATTATTCACTTAAAATATATTACAAAATATACGTGTAAATAGCATTAATTAATAGCAAAAATAAATAATTAATAGCAATATATTTGCTTCTGAGCTTCCATCATCTGCATTTCGTTTTACGTCTGCCTTCATATTTGTACCTTGGTTGCACTGCTCCCAAAAGTTGATATTGCTCACTTTGATTATAATTACAACTGATCTAGGCCTTTACTACTTTCTAAGTATTTTTCAATTGGGATGAACATGGATTTATTGACATTTATATATTTTGATTTTAAATAGGAACTAATTACTGATTTGAAGCCTTACATTGGTGTGATTGTGTTGGATTGAAATTTTTAGCCCTTTCTAAGCTTTCAGCTGCTGCTTTAATGTAAACCTACAGTAATTGTAATGGCATGGTACCACTGATATAGTTGCATAACTTTTTGTAGTTTTTGAACACTAATGAATATGCAAAATTACACATAATCATGTACATAAATTTTGAATGTTGTTGTTGATGTAGGCTTATGACACTAGAAAGTAGTAAAGTTCTATAAGCATGGCACCCATTTTTCTGTAGTAATAATACTATTTCTATTCCTTAGGAAGCATAACATTAATTCTAACCTTGGATTTAATCTTCTTGTACTGGTGACATTTACAACTATTAAATCTATTATTGATTAAATCTATGCTTAGATTTAACATTCTACGTCATGGGGAATAAAAATAGTAAAATCATATTGGTGTTAGGCTGATTGAACTTCACTATTTCACTGGTAACATTTTACCTATGTTATATCCGAGTTGCTGAAGAATAGATCAACCTTGGACTCGACCTATTGTAATTGCGACAAAGCACTAGGATCCAAACCAACGTCAGAAAGTGCTTCAGTTGGTTAGCGCTTAGGCTCTGGAAATTGCTACAAAATTTAGTAAAATGAATGGAAAATCTATTCGTATCAAGATACTAGCTAAACTAGGATGCAGGAGAAGATGATGATGACTAAATTCTATATCTGTAATTTGGCACTCTTTTCTGTAAGTTTAAATGTTATAACTGATAAAATGTTGCAACAGGGGAGTCCATTCCAATTCGCCTATTCCTCAATGGTTATGAGTTAACATCCACGATGAGAGACGTCAACAAGAAATTCTCTGTCCGCTACTTTCTTAATCTCGTTCTTGTCGATGAAGAAGAAAGAAGATACTTCAAACAACAAGTTCGCTCAGTGTTTCTCCCTCTCTCTCTCTCTCTCTCACTCATTCTCTCTGAGTGAGAGAGAGCACTGCCTACTGGTAGATGGAGTAGATCTTTAAATAATCTAACATTTTTTTGACATACCATTTTTCTTGAGGGATTCTGCATATGGCGAGGTATGCCCTCTATGCCTTCCTCAGCTTTGGCTAACATTTACTGGGCAGGGGCGTCATTCCCTGAGAACATTATCCTGTTTACCCTAGCTCAGTGTTTATTATAACGTAATAAAATTGTTTTTATTTTTTAAAAAGCTAGCCGTTGGTTATCACAAAATATGTATTTAGATTTATTTAGATCACCAAAAAGGGTCATTCAACCCTGTACAGTTCACAAGCAATACATAATTATGTAATCATAATTATGTAACCGCATTGAATAACAGTTTGTCAACAAACTGTTGTTGTTCTTTTGTTCTTTACATTAGTAAAGAACAAAAGAACAACAAACTGGTATTCAATAGTATAGTAATTATAGTAATAGTATAGTAATTATATAGTGATATTTGTTTGTTAACTTTCCTGTCGTCGTAACAGCTAAAAAGCAGATTACTAAATAAATTAATAACATTTTGATATGAGTTATCAATTAATAGCATTATTTTTAAATAGCTTTTAAATTTGTTATTCAATGGCTAATTGGCTATTCAGTAGAATTATTTGACTGCGAAGTAGTAACTATTATTGTCACAGTGTTGTCCTGTCACATTTGCTATTCAATTTAATTATTAGATAGGTAATTATTTTATTATTGCATCATTACTGTAAATTAAATGTTTCATTTTTTGTTTTGCTGCAGTCCTCAGAGGGATATTATAGATTAGCGACAGCTATTGTTAAATTATTAGCTATTGTTTTTAATATCATTTCTAAGATTCTAGAAAGCACAGTGTTTCGCAAGAAAGTAACAGTTATCAAGAAGTTATCAGGTGCAATAATAGAGTAAGAAGTAATAATTGTAATTTACAGTTCAAGATGTGATTGTATTATTCTTTATTAATATAGCAAATTACTATTAATTCTTACTCTTATTATGTTTCAGGAGATCACAGTATTTCGAAAAGCAGACAAAGTTCGTAGGTTAATGAACAACAGCGGAACAAAGAACGAGAAACAAGAGCGGACATCTAATCACTCGCAGTCTCCGTCAGACAATAGGCTGAATGACGAATCGTCGAGTGTTGAAACGTAGATACTTGTGATATGTAAATGTAACAAAATCATACTTCTAGATTTAATTATAATTATTGTACTGTATTTAATTATTTTACTGTATACATATAAATTGTGCTTTCTTATCAATGGAATTGAGCGTCCTTGTTACTGTTGTTGCTGCTGTTGTTTAGGAACTATATAGCGTTGAGGTAAACATTTACACAACTGTGTCATAAATTTTATTTGTCAGAGAAGGAAGTGATGAAGATAAAATCTGATAAAGCTTTTTACAGAAAAGTTCTATAGTTGAGTTAGCATTCTCTTGTTCACAAAATGCTCTGAGGTACATGAATGAGTTATTTGTACGTAGTTTGTGTAATGATTTTTCTCTTGTGGCAGTTGGGTGGTCGTGTAGTGGTCTGCACCTTGAATATCTGCTTTTTCGACACGTCGATTGTGGCCCATTCCACTCTGTGCAATCTGTTAATAATTTTTCATCACTTGTATCGGTTAATATCGGTTAATATCTCTGTTTATATTTTTTGTTTTGATTATATTTATTGTAGCTAAAAAAAATTTTTATTTTGCTTGTGATTGATTGGATGAAAATCATTACCAGATCAAAGATATGTTGCTGTCTTGATTCTGTTTTGTTGTCTTGACTGTAAGATGTGCTGTATATTAGTTCTTTATTTACAGAGTTATTTTACTTGTGATGCATAATTCTGCAAATCTTGTTTATACTGAGACTACTTGATTTTGTTAGTGTAATGCTATGGTTACTGGTAGTATATGTACGAGTACATAGGGTTTTGTTAGTGGTTTTCAACTAAGCAAGAGTTACCAATTCAAATGAAACTGTTTCGGATGTACTGTGGTATCCCCTGTGCTACAGAAATAGAAGACAAACTTAACTTTGCAATTTTGTTATTGACAAATGCTATATTCTATTCGGCTGAAACGTGATAAGAAATTTTACGTCGTTTTTCAAGTTAGGTGCAGTTGAATATAATATTATTGAAGATGTGCAGCATATGTTTAATATATTGTGTTTTAAAATAACGAAAGGTTTTTTGTTGTAGTTTAATATTAAGCTTTAAATGTTATATTGTTATGTAAAATTTGACAAACTCAAAGAAATTAAAATTCGTTTTAGGCCTATATTGAAAGCAACTTTTTCAAATAAAAAATTTTTTGATATTGATATATTTTTTCAGAACGTCAGGTCGACTTTAATAAATTTATCCAATGTGGACCTATATCTACAACTGTTAGTTCTATATTGAAAGGAAATTTTTCAAAAATTAAATTTGCTTAGATATTTATTTATTGAGAGTCGTATGCTACATTAGTAGAATGTCGCCCTATAATTGAGAGGTTAGATTTCAAATCCAGGTTCAGTTAAAATAGGCTATCTTTCCTAGATGTGTACAATATTTCACACACGGGTACATTCTAGGCTTAAATATTCACTATAGGAATGACATCAAGAATGGAACAGTGCTTAAAAGGTTTGGACAAAGAAAATTAGATGAGATAGTTTCTGAAAGAAGGTTGAAGCTTTTGGGTCACATCTTGAGAAAGCATGGGGATAGTTATGCAAAGACTGCAATTAATTGGAAACCAAACCAAAGAAAAAGAAACGACGAAGAACTAAGGGTACTTGGTTCAGCACAATCTACAGAAATTTGAGAACATTGAACTTTTCATGGGAATAGGTTGAGAAGTTTGCTGATGGTAGAAACTAATCGAGTAA
Organism: Enchytraeus crypticus; assembly: GCA_905160935.1. Taxonomy (NCBI): domain Eukaryota; kingdom Metazoa; phylum Annelida; class Clitellata; order Enchytraeida; family Enchytraeidae; genus Enchytraeus; species Enchytraeus crypticus. The sequence goes on from CAJHZI010000718.1 coordinate 20,530, forward strand.
TATTGCCGCCCTATGTTCTGTTCAGAACACAAGGGACTGATGATGATGATGATGATGATGATGATAACGACTTAAATGAGTGTCAATGAACTTGGAATAACTCAAACTAAAAAAAGTTTGAATTTTTTCTAACTTATTTTTAATCAAATAATTACAATTCACCCTGACTATATCAGTGAAGCATTTTGCAGTAAAAATGCAAAATGCACGGAAACATGGCAACAAGGCAACAGCTGTTCAGTTAGCTATCGTATAACTATTATTTTTACGAATAATTCATAAGTATGATTTCTAAGCATTATTTTAATTTTCGATAATCGAAGGAAATAGAGTAGACTAGCTAATTGTTCATAAAAATTTTACTGAAGATTGACAATGAATGAAGAACAGTTTTTTTAGTACTGACCTTAATTCTTAATTTACAGATATACCTAAATCTCAATTCCACGTGTTGTTCTCGGGTGTGGTTGGGCCACTGCAGAATAGGACAACCGCAAACAATCTGCCGCGTGTACGTAAGAGGCGACTAAAGGCAGGAGCTGATGATGGCTAAAAGGGGACCCACCTCACCATGAAATATTTCCCCAGGATTAAATGGTAATTAGTCCAGCTAACTGAGGAAGGCAACAAGAAACCACCTCAGAAGCCATACTTTTCCCAAGCTATAGCCTACATAAGGTATGGATAAGGCATAGACTTTGTGAAGGGATTAACATGTTGATCTAAGGAGTGCTCTTATGGAGCGAGAAAGCAGACTTTGAGTATGAATATGTACATTGAACCTGCCACTTGGCAGTGCACTAAAGAGAGAGAACTGAATCTCAAACGACAAAAAAACAAAATGGAAAAGTTTTTTCCTGACCGCGTTGTTAAATTGGAATTCAAGGGAAGGCGATGTTGATGTTGAACTTAATCTTTTGAATATTACTCTGTATAATTCTAAAGTCTGAGTTAAACAAGCACTATAATAATCTAATGCTTTAATTAGATTACTGTATGCAATAGGCAGCTGATTAGGCCTATACATTATTTGGCATGGTGTGAATTGATAAACAAATAAAATTAAAAAGGAAGGTTAACTATAAGATTGAATTAATTCAAAAGGAAGGTTATAAGTTGGAGGAAGTTTTAGTGACTGTGAAGGTAACTTATGAGTTAGTTACTGTTACCTCACCCATCATGTATGGGACCATATGGGCCTAGATGTATAAGGAGTGTTATTTATAGAAGTTAGATGTGTTATTTATAGTTCTATGCATGGATTCAATGCAATTTCCATGTATTACTAGATCTGACTGACACAAATCATTAACACATTACAGAGCAAAAATTGCAATAACAAGATACTGGACAATTCTAAAATTTAATAGATCAGTTCGGTAATTGAAAACATATTTTGTTGCATGTTAACACTGTTTTGTTTATGTTGACATCTGATACATATATTTACATGTAAATGTAATGGGTCTACATTATAACTTCGTTATAATGAATGCATATCGTTATAATGGGTATCAGAGTTAAATTATAAGTGTTAAGTTATTCTTTAATTATTATCCGTATAGTAGATTGTAAAGTAAATAACATTTCTAAAGAAAGCTTGTATTAGAAATTTTATGAGTAACTAGTACATTTCAATGGCATTCTATGCAGTGTTTACGTTTTCCTGTCCACAGTTTACATTTGGTGTCCCCAATGTTCTATTTATAGCTATTACCGAAAAGATTTATTACACCACTATATTTTTGATAGCGGGGTTCTTTATTGTATGATCCTTCTTTTATGCGATCCAGACTTCTCGGATATTCTAAACTAGTCTTGCATAAGTCTGCAGAAATTGTCCGTTTTATTGTCAAAATTCAGACTCCATTTTGAAAAATATCGGACAAAATTTGGTTCAACTTCTCGTGGCAACACTGCAAATGAGTGCAAAGTGTTGTTAAAACACAACACATTTTCTAGGTACTTTAACCTTAACCAGTCAAAACTCCCAACGTCAACTTTATTCCACTCTATCCCTATTACTATCTCATATCTAGATGCTAATATATTTTGGCAATGAATTAAATGTCTTAAAGGAATGTGTTCTGAAGAAGTGTCGAGGTTTACTTGTTAGCTACACTTGGTAAACTGTAAACAGACCTTTGATGCCCCTGCACGTTTGATGTCTGGATTTGACGTTATTTTGTATATATTTCAAGCTGCTATATTAGCTTATTGTTTAGTACATCAGAGAAAAAAAAGCCATGCATTATGGCAAATATTAACTCACTAACATCTCGCGATATTTTATACGATAGTCTACTTAAATTAGATGCATTATGCAGTAGACATGCCTCCCGCAAACATATTACTTTTAACATCAACAAAGGATGTCTATCACTTCTGACATAAATAACACGCAGTATAGTCCATGACAACATCGAGCACTATTTAGACAAATCCAAGCCGGTGAGTAAAAAGAAGGTCCAAAACGGTGCAAATTCCAAAATTAAAAAATTAGTTCCAAGCTAATATATCTGTTCAGTTCTGTCTGACACCACATGATCATGCTGCTTAGTCCATTAACCTTTTGTTTCTGTCACAAATATGTCAAGAGACATGATCATTTATTGTTCTACATATGTTTTTATCGCAAGGGGTTAGTGTCAAAGAGTTGAAGAAGCTAGAGATTTATTGCATGGTTTTAAGAATTCTAGGCATGTCTCATCAACTTTATGTAATCTTAACACTCTTTAATCATAAAAATGAGATCTTTCAAGATGTTTTTCTTTACCCTAACCGTAAAAGTCCTGACATTGGCGATAGCGTAATAGTCTAATATCATCAGTAGTATGCCTGCCTTGCCACCTCTTTACTAGCATATTTAGTTTATTTGTCTAAGCTAAAAATCAATAGACAGTGATGTTAGCTGGGCTATATAGGCTTCTGTAGAAGTAGACTTAAGTTTTCACGTTAAATATTATTGATATTACCAGAAATAATTTTGTAAATTATTGAGTAGTCAATTGTAAAGATGAGCACTGCAAATGCTAGCCTATTACTTTAAGTGTTTGAAGAAGTATCAAGTATGAAGATTCATTCATATTTTGTCTTGTTTATATTGTAGAAATACATACAGTATTTGCTGCAGTATACACCGTGCTAGCTTCGTTAGTGAATTGACAGAAATGAACACAGTGAAGGAAGGTTGGTTCAGTGAGATCAATGCTCTGTGGCCCGGTCAGTGTATGTCATTACAAGTGAAAGAAGTTCTACATAGCGAAAAGTCTCAGTACCAGGATATTATGGTTTTGCAGACGTATGTATTAGTAACTATTAATAGTGTTGACATTCATTCACGTTGTTTAATAAATATCAAAATTTCTGATTCATAGTCTAGCTCTAATCCGAGGTAAGATATCTATGATTTAAGTAGAGTAAATAAGGTATTAGTGTAAATTTAACATACCTTATATATTATTGTAAATTTAACATACCTTATAATAGAATGTCCTAATAGCATAGGGGTACGTCATGAAGTTTTAAATGACAGATCTGAGGTGAATTGAACCCTTGTGGGTTTGAATCCCAGCCGCGCTGATCTGAGAGTAAAATCTTGGGCATTCACAGGACTGGTTATACGGAAAATGGACTAAATTGCCTAACGGTTTAAATATGTGGTGTTAAAAAGTGATAGATATCGACATAGTTGATCATTTCACTACAATGCATGTTTTACTTTATTTTTTTTATTGACTGTCAAATAAGATCTCTTGAAGTTTGTGATTGATTAATGCGAACAGAACAGGTCATGGTAGGGCACTGATTCTTGATGGGGTGATCCAGTGCACAGAGAACGATGAGTTTGCGTATCAGGAGATGATGGCTTTTTTACCTTTGTTCTCCCATCCTAATCCTGAAACTGTTAGTACTTATATCTACTCCAAATATTCTATGTATATACCCCTACTCATTTGAATTTTTTCCTCTATTGTCTTGACCGATATTCTCTGTGTATATACATATTTATATAATAATTATCATTTAATAGTAAAGGTTTAACGTCTGTTTCCTCATGCAAGGATGCTGTCAGGGATGTTCCCCCATCACATGCCACTACAAATCAATTCACCCCAAACGATCTGAAAAACATGTGCTGAAGAGAAAGGATATGATCCTAAACGGTGTGTTCCGGTGATAAAAAAACAGTCGGGAAGAAAATATTATATATAAATATAATATATATATAATATATATATATAATCTTTTGATGGAAATAATATATCAATATAATCTTTGCGCATACCTAACACATTATCTAACCTGAACAGTTTAATAAGACAGATACATTTCAACATAGTACAAGTCCTATATATACATGTATATATATATAGCTCTATGTGGTGCCTAGCTGGTAAAATAAACAATAAAATGGTATTTTATTAGGTATGAGAAGTCGACAGATAGTCTGCATGAAAACAGCTTGATGTTAATTTATGCTTCAATGCTAAAGAAGAAAATCTTCCATTTATGGAGTATCATTATCATTTATGTAATTTTGTCAGATTTAAATGTCATGCATTGTTCTTCGCAATTGTAATATTTATTGATATTTTATGTGATTATCCTTGCTATAGGTTTTGGTGATAGGTGGAGGTGATGGTGGAATTGTTAGAGAAGTGGAGAAACATCCAAAAGTTAAACGTATTGTTCTCTGTGAAATAGATGAGGTATCGTGTTTCTGCTAATGCTTTCAGTATTTTTTATGTTCTTAGCCCTCAATATAAGGTTTTACTTATTAAATTTACAGGATGTATTGTTTATTTTGTAGCCCTCTATTTATATTTCTTTTTAATGAGATAATTGAAAAAAGTAGGGCTGGTAATGATGAAATATGTAAAAATATTTAACTTTTTGAAAACTAACGGTTAGTTAATTGTTAATTTTAGTTAATTTTCCACAAACCATAATAATAATGCTATGCGATTGATACGTGATAAGCGAATGGTTTGTGGAAAATCACACAGAAAATGTTTTCGGCCGAATGTACTGTCATCACACAATTTTAATTCAAAATAGAGTTTAATAAACAGATGCTTAACATGAAAAAGCCTATTTAACTTGTTCAACTTTCTAAACTTGTTGTCAGCCATGGTTGCTTATTACTTTATGCGCTGGAAAATTAATTCTGGTGATGTTAAGTAACCATTTTGAAATAAGAAATTTGAGTAATTGTTAAACAGATTTTAATACCTTAAAATTTATTAATTGTTAACAATTAAATTAATCATTAACTTCTGCAGACCTATAGAAAAGTAAGATTGGATTCTTTAAGGAGAACTTCATGTGAAGCCCGTGATTCTTTGGTTGCATCAAATTTTATTGAAACCTCCTTATATCAACTACCCAGTCTATCCTACATTGTTCATTGTAAATTTAAAATTGATGACTTATAATCAATATATCTTGAAGTGTTTAGCACTTACTAATTTTAATAAAACTTTGCCAAGTCCATTTCCTTCTGTACTATTTCGAGTAATCTTCAAGTTATTTGCAGTATTTTAAACAATGTCAAATTTTGCTTGCAGATAATTTTTCACTATTAAATATTTATTGAATCATTATCTGTAATTATTGAATAGTTTAGTCATTTGTTTCAACAGAAAGTGCTGGAGGTTTCAAAGAAGTATTTACCAAGCATATCTTGCGGCCTGTCGAGTCCTAAGCTAGAGATTCACGTGGGAGACGGATTTGAGTTCATGAAAGCTCATCGTTCTGAATTTGACGTGATCATTACAGACTCTTCTGATCCAGTGGGTACGTTGTTAGTGCTTGATGTCATCGTTATGTTGATATCGTCATTGTATTTATATCGTTATTGTGTGGACAACAATAATAAACTGTTTGTTGGAGAGTGTAAACACACTAATCTCCAAGTTTCAAAACTTGTTTCAGTTTTAGTTACATTTTCATACTGAATAAACAACAGAGCAAATTTATTAATGAATAACAAAGCAAATTTATCATATAATTTGTAATTTCTTGTTAGTAATTGAATTTTGTAAAATAAATGCCCCTATTAGATCTACTCTAAAATCTGAGCAATTAATATTACTTTGATACATCTGAAAAATTTGCCATTGACATAGCATCATGGACTATGCTTTTTACTTAATCATTTCAGTTCATAGTCAATAAGGATTCTGTAGTGTCACAGAAATTTACATGTAATTCATGGATAATTTTGGTGTACTTTAAATTTGATCTCCTAAATGTACTTGCATATGAATTAACTTTTTGATGTTGGTTTCATAGGTCCAGCTGAATCATTGTTTCAGCTGGAGTACTTTGAACTGATGAAGACCGCACTTAGGGAAGGAGGCATCATCTGCTCTCAAGGTTCTCTCTCTCTGTCTCTCTCTTGGGTTGTTTAATTATTCTCGCTCTCTCTCTCTCTCATTCTCTTTCTCTCTAGTTCCCTTTTCTCTCTTACTCTCTATCTCTCATTATCTTTCATTATATTGTTCTTTTCAATCATTGCAATTTAAAATCAACCTGCTTACCTACACAAAGCAAGAAATAGTTTTTGTAGAGTATTGTTTGTGCATTATGATATATATTTTATTCTACGTTGTATTTTACGTTATTATTTGTTTGGTTTTTGTTTTGATCGTGCAGGAGAGTGCCTGTGGCTACACTTGAAGCTGATTAAACAGTTGACTGATTTCTGTCAGAAGATATTTCCTCGTGTTGAGTATGCATGCTTCTCTGTACCCACTTATCCCAGTGGACAGATAGGTTGCGTTCTCTGCAGCACCAATCCTGTACGTTATTCATATTTTATCCAATAATAACAACAACAATTAGAGTGCTGCTGTCATCAATGACAGCATCGAGCACTATGGACAAAAACCAAGCCGACAAGCAAAAAATAGCTAAATGGCACATGTTAAAGATAGGAATTAGAGGAAAAAGTTAACATTATGATTTCCCTCATTTATCAATTTATCTGCACTTTTTCCAAGAACAATTCAGTAAGACTGAGGAAGGCATTCTAAAAGGCACATGTCTTGTCACTTGGCCAGAGCCATGCCACTTGGAAGGGCTCTTGTTCAATATTTGCAAGAGAATAGTCATTTTTCTGTCTTAAGTTCTTTTGGTTTATATTTTCAGTACTCATAAAATCTAAACTAGTTTTATGCCCGACTTAGAAAGGAATGAATAATTTTAGTAGTTTAAAAAAAATTTTTATTTAATTTTATTGTAATGATACGTATATTAAGTTGTAGAAATATATTTTTCGCTCAGCGTGGTATTAAGTAATACCATACTGCATCTTGATATTTTTCAGAACACTAACTTCAAGGAGCCTCTGTGTCGCGTGTCTGATGAAGAGGTAGAGAAAATGAAGCTCAGATTTTACAACTCTGACTATCATTCGGCTTGCTTTGCTCTTCCTCAATTTGCTAAATTGGTTAGTAGATCATTAATACTTAAATATTTGGGTTCTGACTTTGTACTATTGAAATTAAAAAAATATTAAATATTAATTTTTACTAGTGAATTTTTGAGACAGAGGTGTGAAATATTCTTTAACTTAAAGGGCCCATACACTATCCAATTTGAATGAACAGATATCTCTTCAGATATTGCTGACGGAGCCCACACAAGGTCAAATATATCTGACAGATGCATTTGATGGATGCACTCAAGGTTAAATTTATCTGTACAAATATCTGTTCAGATTTATCTGAACAGATATTTTAATCACTCATGGTCTAATTTATCTGATCAGATATGCTAACTAGCTGGCAATCATTTTCAGCTTTATCATTATTACCATTACTATTCTCTCTATCTCTTTCTCTCTCTGTAACATGCTGCCCAGTGACAGACCTAAGGTATGTATTCCTGCTTTTAATATATTGTACTGCGTGTCAAGACAGGCTTTGATGAAGTCACTTGCATTTATTATTGTTTTTTAAAATATTAACTGTCATGTTTACATTTGCTCTGATATATCACTAAAAGCTAAAAAAGCTAATGTTAACGTCAGTTTCCTCACTTGAAAGCGATATCAGTGACAGGAAAGCCCAGGATTTGAACTCCTTCACATACTGATCCACGTTCGCATATCTTACCGATGTCGCCACTACCTAAAGTTTATGTAGCTAATATTGTTAGCTAATGTATTATATATACCTATTAACGATTCTATTATTGAAATTTGAGTAAATATAAATCTTATATTAATTAAATATTCTGTGTAATTTAACTTCTACAGGTACTGGCTGATAAGCCGAGTGTGGATGACTCTGGAGATAACGTTTTGTCATAAAAACGAATAATAATAAACTTTTAAGCATGACACATTTATCACTAAAATTTTCCATACTGGCTGGTTTGGGTGCCTTATGGTCTTACGTTTATTCTATGTATTGTTTTTAGAGCCAGTATATGATATTCTGAATAATATATTGTTGATGAAGTTATTCTGTTTGCATATTCAAAAATTGTTTAATCCATACTAATTTGTGTTAAATCTGTTATCATTCTTTTGTTTAAAATTTAATTTTGTTTGTTGCTTTTAAAGAGTTTATGAATTCTTTATTAATGAAATACTAGAATAATTTACATCTGTCTGTAAGTTCTAAAGCTGTTACTTATTTTATGAAACAATTATATTATTGGTGAACGTTTTCTTCAGAATTGAACTTCCTTTTACAGCTATATTTATGCTAGGCTTTATTATGACTGTTAGAGAGTCTTGATGTAGAATTAGAGATTTGAGTTTGGGATACGTTTTAACATGTGCATAGTATATAATAATATTTGATATGCATTTCAGCATTCACTGGGACCTAACGTAATGTAAAACTATGTATGTAATTATAGATATTAAGGCCAATAGGAATATAATCTTCTAAATTAATTATGAATCATTATTAATTATTAATCTTCTAAATTCTAAAAGCTATGTTACAGGTTCTAAGTGTTTTGAAAGATGTTTTCAAAGTAAATGTAATGAGCTAATTGAATAGTCTGCAGACGGTATCTCTTGTTTAATGAAGAATCTCTTTCTGTAGTGTTCTACCAACATCCAACGTACATATTTTTACGTATAGTCTTCCATCACTCTTACTGCGAGCACTCCACTGACCATCAAGTTGATCCAATCACGAACACTAAGCCTTATCAAACTGTAAAGCAGCTTTTTAGCTTGGGAAATATATGGCTTCGGATTTGGTTTCCCTTTGTCTTCCTCATTTTAATAATTTTGAGTTTAAACCGTCAGCGCATAAAAGTTAAATCTTGTTTTAACTTCCACTTGATAGTAACATTGTCATATTTTAGCGGTTGAATGGTCGGGTTAGCACGCAATTGTCGAATGGTTGAATGGTCGGGTTAACACTCAATGGTGGACGGTCGTGTTAACACTCAATGGTCGAATGGACAGTCGGGTTAACATTCAATGATTGAGTGGTCGGGCTAACACTGAAAGATCGAATAGCTGAACGGTCGAGTTAACACGTTTAGCAGATAAGCAGCAAGTAGTCGATTCACATCTCAGGCAGGCTGTATGACATTACCCCAAGGGTGAACTGAAATTTCACTTAGCTTTACTAGCCATATGTACCCGTAACAGGGACAATGCTAAAACGATCTTTATCTCCCTTCTCTTAATATATAAGAGAAGACTTCTCTAAGTTCTCTTACAAAGTACGTTGCTATGAACTGTAATGCAGTAGTGAAAAAGTTACTGCTAAATAAAGTTGATTATAGGTAAAATATAAAATATTGATCAAGAAAATTGAAATGAAACATAAAAGCTTTATGATTCAATGGTAGGCATGCTAAATTTTGCTGTATTTGCATTCATTACTTCATCTCAGCATTTTAACATTGTTGTGCAGTTGTACTTTCTGTTTCCATAAATCTACATATCATTCCGGATATTGTCACATTTCTTTGACTTTTTGTAGAATCGAGTCAAACGCTACAAACGCTCTTAGAATATTAAAATTGTTTTGCATTTATATTTCAATACTAAATTGTCTAGAGTCGATGTGATATCTAATAGGTGTACACCTTATCATGCATTTAGGTCTCATGTACTGTAAATGTTATACCCTGCATTTTAAATTTTAGAAGTTAAATGTAATGTCAGTAACTCTGGAAAATTCAGAAACTATCCACTAGTCGATCACATTTTTGCTTTTATGATTTATAGTGAGTAAATTTTGTCTATACTGAGTGAATTTTCATTGACGAGTGTGAGCAATTTAGTTATTCCTGTACATATTATGGCAGGGATGTGTAATTCTTGTAAGCATATTGTGCAAAATATTGAACGCAGAATGAATTATGCCCACTGTATTTTCTAATTTTTGGCATTGAATTCTAGATCTCTATAGGGGAATTGACTAAGTATTATCACGCATTGTAAAATATGAAATAAATGAATTTAAAATTTTCACATGTTTCGAAAGCTTTCGTTATTACAGATACTGATATGTTATCTGTGTAAATTAGTTGACATTTTGCATGTAATATGTCATGTATATGATAGCCATCTTGAATACAATATAATTCTAAAGCCAATATTGTCTACGTTATGATAAGGACACGAGTCACAAGACATAACACACAACCTAATTGATTAGATGAGCTTTTTGATTGATGTAATTTTTATTTGTGATAGCAGACGAGGAGTTGACGTTCTTAACTTAAACTCTTCACCATTCGCCAATCGTTGCGCTGATCACTAAGACTAAGAGATACTTAAATTATTGGCCGTGATGATTTCTAGCAGTTTTGTTTGTAATAGTATGTTTCTAGCATACGACACTTAATTCAGCTGTTTTACTGATTATGTACACTTCTTGTTTCTGTTACCGTTATCTTTACAGTTTTGAATTATCAGATTTCCATCCATTTCAGAAGTTTAACTGAATCATTGATATGTTTATGTCAAAATACTTGATATATTAAAATGGAAGCCAGCTGCTGACGCCGTATTCGATATTTCCAGGTACTAGGAATGCTTCGCACTTAAGATTTAGACCATGTGTAGAATATGGCTTATGCTTTAGATACGAATCATGTTTGTAAACTGAATAATGCGTAAGGTATTTATCTTATTTTTGAGATCATGAAATTTAAAGTACAAGTTATGTGTTAGATATGGCTCAGGTATATGACATTAGTTTGTGTAAATTAGTTGGCATGTTGCAAGTAATATGTCATGTGTAAAGTCTATAAGGGATTGGTCGTTTAAGGCATTAGATCTGATCATTTTTGCTTAATAATTATTGTTTGACTACTGTTTTTTGTCTCTCTTTCTCTCTTTCTGTGTCTCTTTCTATCTGTCTGTCTCTCTTTCTCTCTCTCTCTCTTTCTCTCTCTCAGTCTCTCTCTCTCTCTCTCTCTCTCTGTTTATAATTATGTTTTGATTATATTACATTAGATGAATTCATGACAGGTTTTAGCAAGTGCTAAACAAGCTCATTAGTTGAAATAAGTGTTTAACGTGCCAGTAATATTCAGTAATAATAAGTGTGAAATGAGTAGATTGACAGCTCTTCCTCAGTATTTCAATTAGTTTCTCAACTGTACCAAATCCGTTAGCACTTTATACATGTGTAAATGTAAATGGACCAATATTATATAAAAATTAAATAGAGGAGAGAGAGAGAGAGAGATGTAAAATTAACAATTAATGAATGATTAATGTATAATATAATAACAACAATTAGAGTGCTACCGTCATCAATGACATCATCAACACAATTGAGACAAGTCCAAGCGGGCAAGTCCAAAAAGCAGTGTAAATTCAAAAATCCTGAAAATCAGTCCAAAAATATAATAAGTCCAATGACTCCAATATATAACACTACTTTTTACCGTTTAGATGAAATGATTAGTAATAATAGTGCATGAAAAGGATATAACGAAACACTACAAAAGCGACAACTTAAGCAAGAAATCTCCAGCAGTTTAGTGTCTGGCGCAATGCTTGATGTTGTCGTTATTGACGTCTAAGTGTTGTTGCTTCTATTATACCCTCTTGGATGATTGCCATTTTATTTGCACCTATATTTTAAAGTCTTTGTTCTGATTAAAGAGCGTATCATTTTCAAAACTGCTTCGTTAACCTATAGAATTCTATCATCATGTACCTCTGGACAAAGTTAATTGTATGTCTCGTTTGATTAATGTGATGCACGGTCTTCTTAATTAATTACTGTTGTATGACCTAGCTTTCAATTGCGTACGCTATATACACAGTTCCATAGGCAGTTGAAGACCTATACCTTTTGCATCTTTCTTTTACGTCCAGTGTCTGTGAGTTGCAACCATAGAATAAAGGTTGCGACAATGTGCGGAAACCTCCTTTTAACGTAACATAACAGTTTTGAGTCAGAAAGCTTATTTTAGTCTGATTCAAAACGCTGACAAAGCATATCACTATTAAGTTTTTCTTTATTCTATGTACTTAACTAACTCAAGCTATATTTAAATATTAATTAAATATAGCTCAAATAAATATATTTGAATGAAAATTCTAGCTTTCTAATTCTATTTTACTATCTTTTCATTAATTTCCTTTATCTTTGGGCTGATTTTCTGGATGTTTGAATTTTCACCGTTTTGGACCTTCTTTTTGCTTGCCGACTACATAGAATAAAGAATATATTCTATATCTTTGGCCGACTAGGATGTTTCTCAATAGTGCTCGATGTTGTCAATGATAACAATAGCACTCTAATTATTGCTATTTATAGAGTTAGTTACTCTAGAGACACCACAAGCATTCCTTAATTCTCGCAGCAATTCCAGCATGCAGCTGCCCCACAGTTCTGAAATTCTTTTCCTTACACTCTGCGCACCCCCACATCTACTCCTGATCAGCCTGTTAGGCATTAGATCAATGACAAAAATCCCATTTTCTATTTAATTTGTGGTATAGCGGTTATTAAATAACGTTTAGTTAAGGATAAGATTTATGTTTAGGGTTTGGTACAGGGTTAGTGTTTAATTTGAATTGAATTAGAGTTAAATTAATGGAATTAGGGTTAGATAACATGACATATAGGAAAGAAACTATACAATTTTTGTCATTGATCTAATGCCTACCGATCAGCCTTTTCTACTTTGCGAACAGTTTCATGGGCGGTTATAATAATAAAAGCTTTTCACTTCGATTATTCTTATCCACGTTCCTATAATGTCAAAAAAAACTGAGACCAACACGAAAACCTCCATTCTACTAGTACCCGCCTTGGACTGATTACCCGGATTTTGGCTCGCACCGTTTATCGACTAATCACTCTGCTCATAAGTATTGATTTGGTTCCACAGTGCTCGATGTTGTCATGGGCAACAGTAACACTCTAATCGTATTGTTATTGTTATTATTGATTGTTGATGTGTATAGAGCTCTGTTTCAATCTATGCATAGTTTCACTTGGCGAAAGTCTTAATGAGAGACTAAAGTCACATAACTTTTAAATTTTAATTACTGTTTTTCTTAATTTTTATCGTTTTTAGCGAGAATTGAATTACTGTAAGAGAGGTAGGATTTATGAAATTAAATAAATGTAATTTTTTAAATTTTCAGAAAACGTTGCCATTTCTTTTCTTGGCCACCAAACCAGCAAGAATTTAAGCTGCAGATAATTTAAATATGTTTTCCATGATTGCCAATTTGAGCAGCAATAGTTGAAATTTTAGGATAATTTTTATTCCTGGTTTCACTCGGTTAGCAAATCGACTGTAGAATAAATAATATTAAAATTTGTATTCAGATTTTATAGTCCTGAATTCGAAATGGGTGTACCGAAGTTTTATCGATGGATATCTGAACGATATCCCTGTCTCAGTGAAATCGTTAAAGAATATCAGGTACATATTAATCTATCCTCCACAGTATGTTTTCTTTTGGAAACTGATGTTAAACCCCGATTATCCTTTTCAATTAGAATTAATAATTCTGTATCTTTCTCAAAATCAGTCTTTGTTGTTTCTATAGTAATGTTTAAACTTTATAACTAACTTTCTCTGTAATGTTCTGCTAAGTGTCTAGTCCAAGGTACATATTGAGTACAAGGTACATACAAGCAACTTTCACGCAACATAAAGAGCACTCCATCGATTAATGAGTTAACCCATTCACAAAAGGATATGCCGTTTCCACACTTTAATGTATCCTAAAGCTTGGAAATAATATGACTTATGAGATGGTTTCACATTGACTTTACAACCATACTTGCTTAAATTAATATTAAACACTGAAAACTATATTCTACATGATGCTGTTATAAATTGTAACTAATATATAAGTTTTTATTATATATGAAATACTTAAAGGATATATACAACTATGTGTATTTACATAATGTGTATATTTGTATGGAACGTTAGATACCAGAGTTCGACAATCTGTATCTGGACATGAATGGAATCATTCACACCTGCTCACATCCGGAGGATGACAATCCACATTTTAGAATTACTGAAGAGAAGATATTTGAACTCATTTGTCATTATATTGAGGTTAATTGTCATGTATGACAATATCTACTACATGTTTTTCTGTTGTCCTATTTAGTTGTTCGATGTCAATAACAGTTCAGTAATCAATAGTCATTTTCAGCAACTTGAATAAATGAACTATTGTTACTGTTTAGTTTATGAAATGTGATTATCGTCAGTTTTCTAATACAAAAGGAGCTCATGAAAGTATTCGTGAAGGAATTCATAGTGTTATTACCAGGTATGGAATAAGTGGCCTGCATTCTGTTTCTAGATGGACAAGTATAGCCGAAAGTATTGTGACAGAAACTGCCTTTAAGAATTCGTTCCAATGTTTATTACTGTTATAATTCAACACAGATATATGATAAGTCAACAATGACTACTCATACGGAGATATACTTACTGCTAGAAGTTTTAAAATGAAAAAAAGTTTTAAAATTAGAAGTTTTTATAATGACGTTTCAAATTGCAGATCCTTAGGTGAATTGAACCCTCGTGGGTTTGAATCCCGGCCGCGCTGATCTGAGAGTAAAATCTCGGACATTCACTGGGCTGGTTATACGGAAAATGGTCTAAATTGCCTAACGGTTTAAACATGTGGTATTAAAGAGACTGATAATTTATTGTTATTAGCCCACTTGATTGAAGTGAACTAATAACTTGCTGCTGTTTTATCACTTGCCCCAATCCTTTCACTCTCAATTACCTTTTACTGCATATTGTTTTGTAGCTAAGGTGCTCAGAATATGTATAGGATAAACTATCGGCTATTTTAAGCTATACCTAATTGTGTGGTATTGCAGGTGTTGTTTCGCACCATAAAACCAAAGAAAGTGTTCTTTATGGCCATTGATGGCGTAGCTCCGAGAGCGAAGATGAACCAGCAGCGAGGCAGAAGATTTCGGTAATAATTTCATGTGATACATCAAAGTTCTAAGACCTAATGCACACTTCCTTATCATTAAGTGATATCAGGCCTGTCTGTGCAGTGTTTAAGCTTCTCAGTATCAACATTCAACATGTTCAGATTGAAATTTGTATGCTAAAATGAGTGGCCAGTAGAATAGAATTTAACTTTTGCAGAGTGAAGAGTGAAATGAGCAAGTCATTGTTGTGTACTGTGTAAATATTTTCAGTCTTCTACTGGCAGTTTTGCGGTATATAATGCCTCTCAGTGTATTTTATATTATATTGCATTGGTTAAATTTCATACCATTTGCAGATCTGCACGCGAAGCCGAAGATCTAGTTAAGAAAGCCATTGAGAAGGGTGAAAGCTTGCCTAAGGAGGATCGTTTCGATTCTAACTGCATTACGCCAGGTTTAAAAGATTTGCTAGCATAACTGTTGAAATTGTCAATTGTCAATTACTTTATAGTAAGTTATTTGTAAATTTAAGTGTAAATTATAAAAATTAAATTACTCTCAATGAGCTTGACCTTATGCTCTTAGTAAAGCAATTGTATTGCTTTGAAATTATGCTATGGTGTATTGCTTTTTGGACCAACACTAAATTTTCTAGATCACTAGTGTTATATACTTCCTTGATTTCTCTTTAAAAATTTCCTTTTAGCGTGCCGTAATCCCTATTCGGGGTCGAATACGGAGGGGTCAATCTATGATTTTTTCCCGTTTAGATCTTGGTATTTACTAATCTATTTTGAACACATATAATATTTAATCTTATACAGATATTAAATTAACAGGTGCTAGATAATAACATGGCATTTAGTGACATAGCAATTACATTAATGGCAAGTGTAAAGCACAAAACATTGGATGGCGGTTCCTTCTTTTTGGGGACCAAAGTCACATAATTTTGTATGATTATTTATCACTGAAATTGACTAAAGAAGCTAAATGTTGCGATATGTTGATTGTAGGCACAGAGTTTATGGTTAGACTCCATGAGCATCTGCAGTATTTTGTTGCTAACAAGGTCAACACAGATAGACTGTGGCAAGGAGTTAGAATATATCTGTCCGGCCACGAGGTAACTGTCAAAATATATGCCATATAATTATTAAGAGTATTTTGGTAGTAATTGGATGACCCTCAAGGGGGGATCGGGGACCCAGGCCTCACTCAGAAGGGTGATCGAGAGTTACCCTTGGGTGGGGGGGTAATATGAAATCGGAAATGCCTAGTACTATTTTATAAAACTAGCTATAAATGTTTGAGGTGCATGATTACATATTTAATGTAAGAAATATGACATATGCCAATGAAGTCTAATTAATTATTTATTATAAAAATTCAATTTGTGAAAATACATCAATGAACGTATACCTAAGAGAAGTACATAAATTTGCTGTATGCAAATTTTCCAAACATTTACCAATCAGACATACTTTTAACAGATTATAATTCCTAGAGACTTAAGATTAAAATTGTTACAAATTGCATCTATGTATGTATATATGTAACTAGCATATGTGTATTAATATTGCTTAAAGCTATGCAGTGTTCTTATCTTATTCTATCTGTTTAGACTCCAGGTGAGGGTGAACATAAGATCATGGATTTCATCAGACATGAGAAATCTCAGAAGGACTACAATCCCAACACGAGACATTGCTTGTATGGGCTGGATGCTGATCTCGTATGTTGCTTGTTATGTTCTACCTGTTAATTGTGTAAATTTCAGTGTTTAATTTTAGCATAAATATCAGTTTCACTTATGTGCTTGCTGACAATGTTTTGTGATTAGGTATACTAATGCTTTAGAGGCTTCCAGTTTGCAAATTTTGAGACTCCCACCGATCGTAATCCCATTTCAAAGTCTCCGACAGCTCAACCCCACTCCAACGTTTGAAGGAAGTCCAAAGGTGTGGTTGAGGGTGCCCCAGGATGTGGGTGGAGTGGGGTGATCTGGAACTTTGACTCTAATATTGGATTTGAATTGGTGTTCAATTCAGAAATCGCCTCCAGTTTAGCCAAATGTAACTTGATTGATAGGATCATGGCGATGTTTCAGTATTAGATGAAATCTGGTTTTGTGTTTAACGCTTTAAACTTGAATTATGGTGACAATGAATTCTGTAAGAGTGTATCCTGAATCAAAATAGTGTTGATGTTTTCCGGTTTGGCAGAGATATCTATCGCTGAGTAACTGAGTTTCTTGACTGAGCGTAGATCATTGGCTTATTCGCTACATGATAATAGAACTTTAATTCTGCTATTCTTAAAGGTACTCATAGCAAAAACTATGTATAGTTGGAATAATCTGTTAAAAAATTAAGCATTTCTTTGGTATAAAAGTAATCGATGATGACTTGTGTTGATTTACAGATCATGCTTGGATTAACGTCGCATGAGCCGCATTTTTCCTTGTTACGAGAGGAAGTTAAGTTTGGAAAGAATAACCAGAAGAGAAGTACAGCCGTTGAAGAAACAACGTTTCATTTGCTTCATCTGTCCTTGATGAGAGAATATCTCGGTCATGAATTTGAGAAACTGGAGGTTCAATTTAAATTAATTTTTAAAGTACTACAGCTTAGTCCTTGTAATATGTAGAATTTACTTCATGGCAGAAATTGAAAATTAAGAAGATTTCTATAGTAGATAAGAAGCAATTAAATGTTAATATTGTCTGGAAATTGATATTATATTATATATCTATGATATATAATATATTATTATATAGTATATCTGTTCTACCAATATATATTGTGTATCTATCCATTCGATTCAGTTGTGAATACTGAGTACAATGATAACATCTGCTACTTCCAATCATTGCTTTACTGATATTTTTGCACTTAGCTGTTAGCATTGATTTTAATTCATTGAATGACATCATATTTATTATCACCCTCTGTAGTATCATGGCAATGGTTTTTGTTTTACATTTATTCACAAAATTGACAACTTTTATATTTTTACAGAAAAAGGTTCCATTTGAATACAGTTTAGAGAAAGTAATAGACGATTGGGTGCTAATGGGATTTCTTGTTGGAAATGATTTTATTCCACATCTTCCGCACATGCACATACATCAAGACTGTCTGCCGTTGTTATGGGAAACATACAAGAAGATTCTTCCCAAACTTGGTGGTAAGTTTATTACCTGTTGTTTTCTATTTGAGTATTAATATCTAATTTGGTTAGAATTAGGTCAAAAATTGTTACCATTGCGGCATATTATTTCAGAGAAGACAAAAGGGCCGGTTTGTTCGTTTTCTCTCGTAAAAGATTCATCAGTTACGAAGCCAGCAGTTTCAATTTCTGTGCTTCTTGATCCACAGTCTTAGCCTATACTTATGTCTATTGCAAAATAGGCCTTGCTTCACTATTGGTCACTTTTACTATGCAGATAATATGAGTTTTAATTTGTAATGATGGTCGATGTCACGGATTAACCAAACTGGTATATATATACTAAGCTTGATTCAAGGTGCAGTGTGTTATTCTTTCGATCTCGATGGGTTAACTCTATCCTCAGACTAGAGTTACTCCACTGTTGCAAATAAAAATGGAAGTAGGTGGATTGATCGAACAGCCAGAAGGACAGCACTGTTACTGATTGGTTGAAGGAATTTTGGCAGTTGATCTTAGAGCTCACTGAAGCTCTTAGTTAATGCCAATAGATAGTCATTCTGCAGCTGAAAGTGAAACAGTCAAGGAAAAAAGCATTGGTTTGCAAATATGGGTATAAATATTCGTTTTTGGTTGACTTTATTGATCTGTCACGGCTTGCTATATTGGAGTGTAGTAATCTGATAAGAGAAACAGATGTCATATAATTGTCATATACTCAATGTCCAAATGTAACTAATATTATAATTTGATTCACTGTTTATTTATTTGTATGACGTTTCTTCCCTTGCAGGATATATAAATGAAGGCGGGTTCCTTAATCTGGAGAGATTTGAGATTTATCTAGCTGCTGTATCAAAGGTAACTTTTTTGATTTAATGTTTTTGAGATTAGTGTGGATGATATATCAAAGGTCAATTATGCGAGATATATCTGGAAGCTTTATCGTATTTAACTTATCATGACGTAATTTATTTTTGATATTTATGCTATTGATGAGGTAACTTGTCTTGATTTAATATTGTTTAGCTTTATCTGGCCTATAGTAAATTTAAATTATCTTGATTTAATTCTGTGATATATCTGGTTGCTGTAGCAAAGGTAGAATGTCTTAGTTTTTGCTGTGCTTTTGTAGACATAAGGTTTGCCTTAACTTTAGTAATTTTATGCAGACTTGACAAACGCATTTGACAAAGTTGTGAAGCGCTTGTTGACCTCCATATTAAAGAACAACGATAATAAGTTTTTATTATAAGACCATTGTAAGTATAATACAGCAAATTTCTGCCAAATTAGGCAATAAGTTGTTACTAGTAATTTAAGTAAACATCTATAGATGATGCTTATAATAAATTATGAAAATATTTTACCTGATCCAAGAATGATGTCAGGGATGACATTCATATCATCATCATCATCATTGTCTTCTCTTGAATCCCAGTTTAACTAGGGTCGAGATACGAATAGACCTTTTTCAATTTGTTTAATTTTGTAGCAATTTCTGGAGCCCAGATGCTCACCAGAAATAAGTTATGATCTTCCAAGTTGCATTGACAGGTTGCCTGAATATCCAAATGCTGCAATGCATTAATCTGCAGTAAAATAATGCTTTTTGATTATCTCATCATTAAAACTTTCTAGGATCAATGGGATATAAATTAAAGGTTAAGATTTAAGTAATTCTTTAAGTAGTGTCATTCTACATGTAACAACATCATTATGTGAATTTTTCTAACAGTAGCAACACCAGTTTAAACATGACTGAAGCAGTATATAAAATAAATTTCCAATATTTGATTGCTCATATGGATGATACACGGTGATAATGATGTGTTGCTGAAGATTGACAGTGAAAGCTTTGAGGAGCAGTATGCAGACATTAAGTGGGCGGAGGGTAAGATGAGACAACTGGAGAAGTATGAGGACACTGAACAGGCTGGAGGTGGTGCAGCAACATCTAAGAAAGTCGAGCCGGCAATGGTTTGTGTTGAATGTATGCTGTTGCTTATTTGTCAGACAGATGGTTGTTAGTGAAATATGATTTCATTACCTTTTTATGTAGATACTTTATGTTGTTCATTTAATAATAATAATAATAATTCGCTTCTCAGCCGTTCATTCTTGAGCATCCCTGCTTGACGCGACCTACAATAAAACACATTCCCAAATCAGCCAGACCTGCGTGCTCAGCAACCTTGATTGATGCCTTCCGTAAGATCGAAAGCGATCCCTCAGTTTCAACTTACTGGTCAGATTTGTTGCTTTTTGCATCTTCGGTTTTGCAAGTCCCTGCTCGCACAGGTAAAAGGCATAATCTAAGCTCATTAATTAAGAAAAGGTTGCAGGGCCTAGGTACTGGTGCTCTCACTGAGCCGGTCGT
Source organism: Enchytraeus crypticus (assembly GCA_905160935.1). Classification (NCBI taxonomy): domain Eukaryota; kingdom Metazoa; phylum Annelida; class Clitellata; order Enchytraeida; family Enchytraeidae; genus Enchytraeus; species Enchytraeus crypticus. The sequence continues at coordinate 41,467 of CAJHZI010000718.1, forward strand.
TGGGAGAATTAAAAGAGCTCATCGTTCTCATGACTCCCGTGCCTCAGCAGTCAGGTCCAAAATGGAAGATGGAAATGTTTCGGCGGCTGTGCGCATCCTCTGTTCAGACGAAAGCCCAGCGCAATGCAGTTTAAACACTTTCAATATCCTGAAGGCCAAGCATCCACCCGCAGCCAGTAGCAGTATAATGGCACCCCTTCCGGACTCAATGGAGACTCCGCCCATTCAAGTCTCAGAGCAGGATGTTGTCAAAGCTGTACGTAGCTTTCCAGCAGGCTCAGCCGGTGGTCCTGATGGCCTTCGCCCTCAGCATCTTCTGGAGCTTGTGACTTGTAGAGAGTCGGCTGGGACATTTTTGACCGCTTTGACTTCTTTCGTGAATCTCCTGCTTAGTGGTGTTTGCCCCCCTGAGGTCCAACCGGTGCTGTTTGGTGGTAAACTCTTTGCACTCAATAAGAAATCTGGCAGCATTCGCCCCATTGCAGTGGGTTACACTTGGCGTCGTTTAGCCGCTAAATGCGCAAATCGCTATGCAGTGTCTGCTCTCAGCGATTACTTGAGCCCAATTCAACTTGAAGCTGGTATTCCAGGTGGCTGTGAGGCAGCTGTTCACGCTACTCGCCGTTTCGCTGAGTCAATGCCAGCTGATCACTTCGTGGTAAAGCTAGACTTCTGTAATGCTTTTAATTGCTTGAGTAGATCACGAATGCTCAGCGAAATACATCACACGATACCTGAGCTGTATAGTTTCTGCCATCTAGCTTACTCAAGCCCTTCGTGGTTGAAGTTCGGAGACTGGTGCATTGAATCACAGGAAGGAGTCCAACAAGGGGATCCCTTAGGGCCCATGCTGTTTTGCTTGACTATTCACCCTCTCCTTACTTCTCTCTCTAGCGCTCTCACGGTGGGATACCTAGATGACATTACTCTTGGTGGTTGCGAGTCGTCGATTGCAAATGATGTACAGACTATCATCGACAGAGGCCAAGAAGTTGGGCTTCAGTTGAATCATACCAAGTGCGAAGTCATATCATCAGTTTGCAAATCTCCGGACAACTCAGTTTTGTCATCCTTTGTGCCAATGGGCCTATCCCATAGTACTCTACTCGGCGCTCCACTCCCTGGAGAAGAAGCTACTACCACCGCTTTATCTAGTCGCTTGGAGGTTCTCAAACGTTCAGCATCGCGCTTGAAGTCGCTAGCCGCTCATGATGCTTTGACAATCCTTCTCTTTTCATAAAGTGCACCTAAACTTATGCACATTCTGCGCTCTAGTCCGAGCTTCTCTAATCCGCGGCTTTTAGACTACGACGAGGCTCTTAGGCAATGCTTGTGCGCCGTTATCAACGTAGATTTGTCTGATTTGCAGTGGCCGCAAGCCAGTTTACTGGTGAGCAAAGGTGGTCTTGGAATTCGTCTTGTTTCCCATATCGTGCCTTCAGCCTTCCTGGCATCAGCGATGGGAACGAGGCAGTTGCAAGACGCCATCCTTCATAAGTGCTCCCTTTCTGCCGATAGATCCATTGATGTTGCGTTGTCAGTTTGGTTCAAAAGCCTCACCTCCAGTGCTCCACCTTCTACCTCAGTCAGTAACCAGAAATCATGGGACCGTATTATAGTGGATCGGATTTATACCAGTCTGTTAGAATCCCAGTCCAATGCAGTAGACAGAGCACAACTCCTAGCTGTATCAACCAAAAGAAGCAGCGACTGGCTTCACGCTCTCCCTGTTGCTTCTTGTGGGCATCTTTTAGACAATGAGGCGATTCGAGTAGCCGTTAGTTTCCGTTTAGGGGCGAAAACTTGCGAGCCTCACCTGTGCCCCTGCGGTTATGAAGTCGACGCTTTAGGTCTCCACGGCCTCTCCTGCAAACGAAGCTCAGGTAGAATGTCTCGCCATCACAATATAAATGACTTAATATGGCGAGCACTTTCAAGAGCAGGCATCCCTTCCTCTAAGGAACCAAATGGGTTGTCCAGATCAGACGGCAAGCGTCCGGACGGCTTGACTTTAGTGCCCTGGTGCAACGGTAAATGTGCCGTATGGGACGTCACGGTCATTGACACTATAGCGAACTCCTACCTGAGTACGACTTCACAGCCGGTGGAGCTGCTGTTCATGCCACCTCTAGGAAGTTGGATAAATACCGTGATCTGTCCTTAGGATATGAAGTTGTTCCGGTGGCCATTGAAACCATGGGCCCGATGAATCCCGAAGGAGCTGACTTTATTAATGGCATAGGCAGACTTATTGCAGAGCAAACCGGCGATAAACGAGAGACTTCTTTTCTTTGGCAAAGGCTTTCCATGACTTTGCAAAGATTTAATGCAGTCTGCTTCAATAATTCTTTTAAGCCGTTTGATGATCTCGAGTAGCCGGGCGGCGATTCAGCACGTATTGCTTGAATCGTTTTTATCAAACCCCAGGTTCTTTACACCGGGGTAAAAAAAATAAAAAAATAATAATAATAATAAAATAATAAAAGCAATAATAATAATAATAACAACAATAATAATAAAAAGCAGTGGATTCAAGGCAATGTCACCCGCTGCTGGGATCAACAACGTTTAACTTTCGCAAGAAGAGAGCATATGTTATTTTAACTTATTCCGATATTTATTGATAATTATAATAATAATAATAAACAAGTTAAGTCAATAATAATAATAATAATAACAATAATAATAATATAATAATAGTTTAACGTACATATCCTGATCCAAGAATGATGTCAGGGGTGACATTCATATCATCATCATCATCGTCTTCCCTTGAATCCCAGTTTAACTAGAGTCAAGATACGAATAGACCTTTTTCCATGTGTTAACATTTTGTAGAAATTTCTGGAGCCCAGACGCCCAACAACAGAATTTATATATACATATTATTCTATGCAAAATTTATATATCTCCTTATTTCTTCTCATTGTAAATGATAATAGTAATATTCATAAGATTCTCAAATGATGTATTTGAATGTTAGTAACTCGTATAAGAGAAGATATAAATGAAAGTCAGTTTTGAATTTTACTAACTTGCTTCAAATACAAAACCTATGTATGGGTATAAAGCCTATATATAGGTTTTAGTTATTTCCTATTGTATATAACTAGCTATTAGTTGAAGAATTGTATGATGTTCATAACAGTCGCATTCGCTGAGCAGTGATATGGTAGGTATACCTTCTGCTGAAGAGTTTATGAAGTTACGAGTTACTGATGGCACGGAGGAAAATGGAGGAAATGACGATGGATATATTGAGGGTATTTATGAACTATAATTTACAAGTCTGTCTGCTTGTCATATCTGTATTTCTCCACTTGTTATCGACTACATTATATTTATATGTGTGTAAGTACCTCTGTGTAGTCTGATTTGTTTATCGATCCGTCCACTCATCTATTCATCAGATTTTGTGGCCTATAACACAGTTTCTAATAAACAACTACTGACGAAAGATGCTAACGATGCTCATAGAAAGCTGTCTGACAACCGGAGAAAATTATTTAATCTTCATGACTTTATAGTCGCATGCATTTCCATTAGCATTTTTTTTTTTTTTTTATTTATACAATACAGTGCTAGATCATCTCTGTACAACATTCTTTCATATTTTTCTGTGACTGTACACAGATATACTGCCACATGGCAATATTTCTCTCACTTAATCCTGCAGACAAATTTCTGATGCTGTTGATATCAGTTTAACCAGACGTTTTAAATATTTTGTAGAAGAAGATGAGGCAGATGAAGAAGAGGAGGAAGAGAGTGACTCTTCGCCCGATGATGATGATCCGTTCCAGTCTGAGTTTCTCAAGTTCAAAGCTAACTACTACATCGAGAAGATGGACTACAAGAAAGTCACGTCGTAAGTTGAAATAATCTCTCGTCAAGTTAAAATCACATCAAATCATTTAATCATAGTTATAAAATCATAACGTTAGATAATTCATCACAAATAAACTAGACAAGTTTAGGCCTGCTGTAGAAGTATGGATAGTTGTGACAGTCTTTAACTTGGAATTGACTCAGAGCTTGTGTTCCATCATCTGAATAGATATAATTCACGTAAATTTAGGCACATCAGCGGTAAGGAGTTCTTCCAATTAAAAATGGGAATGAATATAGATAATAAACATAGATAAACTAGTTAAAATAAATAAAGTTAGTTAGAAGGTTTTACATGTTCTTATCCTGAGGATAGTGAAGCAATTAGCAATCCTGCTTGTAGTTTTTAAAGCAAATGCTAAGAAAATTAACATCAGGAGAAATTTCAAATTTTAGTCAAATATTGCATCAAAAGTTTGCTCAGAATCTCAGAAGAACGCTGTGTTTTAACACTTGTTTCTGTCATACCACGCTCTGTCTGTACTGCTGTGGATATTTTTTGACGGCTCGTAAGCCCTCCCGAATGATAAACAAGAACTGTAGTTTTCGCATAAATGACAAGAAATCTGACGTAAGACATCAGATTATGACAGGTATCTCGTCCTTCTTTTAAAATCAATGAACTGCCCAGATTTCTTGTACTTCTGTCATGCATTATATTTGCATTTCTAATTGATCCATTTGTTTCTGTCAAACGAAAGAAACAAATTTTTACTTTATCACATTCCTTTTACTAGCTATGTATTGTCTTTCTTATGCTTGGAGTGAAATTTAAGAAATACTCCGAGTCCATATGAGTGCTTAGTCGTATGCCCAGTCTAATTATTTACGGCGCCTGAGTAATGATGTACATATATGATTGACTGCAGCTGACATTGCCATTAGAGTTTATTACAAGTATATTATATTACAAGTTTATTTCATTTACAAGTACATTTTACAAGTTTATTTCATATTAATTTGTTGATGGATAACGTACAGTAACGGATTGATTGATACAGTGCAGTGTTGGAGTCACAGGCATTTGGATATGTTAAAGCAATTCAGTGGATCCTGCATTACTATTACAATGGATGTCAATCATGGAGCTGGTAAGTTCTTTACTGTGGTATGAAAATCTTTATTTATTTTTTATTAATTTATATCTATTTATTTGGGCTGATCCATTGGCTTATTTTTATCGCTGATTTGCTATCAAGCTATCACCATTTAGAATCTTTCTCGTTTTCTTCAGGACATGTTTTTTTAACTTTTTTCCAGATCGTTTGAAGTGAATTTGTAGTGACATGTGATGGGGAAGGTCCCTGATATCATACTTGTATGAAGAAACTGACGTTAAACCTTTATTATTATTAAGCAAGAAACTTGCTAATAAGAAACTAGCCTTGGCTTTAACTGTTTTAAGTTATGCCATTAGGTCCTGAAACATCAAAATATGTCCTGAAAGAATCAAAATTGATTTTAATGACATCTGTGTAACGTCTCTGTATAGATTTTGTGACTTGAACAGAATTTTAATATATGAATTAATTGGTACTATATTTTGGTATTACCCATCATATGTATAATAATTTTCTAGGATCCACTAGGATCAGCATTGATCCACTAGGATCAGTGCTGAATCAGCGCCGATCCTAGGGGATCAATATTGTCTGCTGTGCTTATTCTATGGTTTAATTGATTTGCACAGGTACTATCCGCATCACTACGCTCCCTACCTCTCTGATATAAAGAATTTCAAGAACATGAAGATAGAATATGAAATGGGACAACCGTTTCTTCCATTTCAACAGCTTATGGCCGTTCTACCAACTGCTAGTAAAGCGCTGTTACCTAAACCTCTGCAGGTTAATATTACACCTGGCATATTTGTGATACTTTTAAATATTTTTATTTGTGTATGGTTCCATATGTCACCATGCGGTAATATGCATTATTCAATGCATTTTGATTTTCAAGTAGTTATTAATGTAGAAGCTTATAATAACTCAAAATTTTCAGACCATATTTAATTTTTATTGTTGTTTTAACTTGTTTATAATTTGATTTTTTCTTTTTGTCTTGAGTACTTTCTCCTTTGTGTACTACTAACTAAAGAAGGCCTTCTTTCGTTTAAACAGTTTCTGATGATGTTTTCTTAGAGGATAATATTGACAGGTGCTCAAGCTCGTAAGCAATGTTAAACGGCTGTTTCTATATCATTTTGACTCTGTCAGAGATGGTCTGATATATGATCCTATGTTACCTACTGGGAGGGTAGCAGGCAGTGTCTAACTAGTAGATACTATATTATTCACTTATTGCTAACTCCTCAAAATTTTGTACATACACATAAACATTGATCTCTAGCGGATTTCTGATTGTGTGATTACATTGAATTTATAATGATACATGTAGTACTAGTTCACTTTCTATATTACTGGTTAGTTGTAACATAATAATAACAACAATTAGAGTGCTACAGTCATCAATGACAACATCGAGCACTATTGAGACAAAATCAAGCCGGCGAGCAAAAAGAAGGTCCAAAAACGGTGCAAATTCCAAAATCCAGAAAATCAGTATTGTGTAATGTTGTTTGTGTAGAATTTAATGGTGAACGACACATCTCCAGTCATTGACTACTACCCGGTGGATTTCCTAACTGATCTCAACGGAAAGCAACAGGAGTGGGAGGCGGTGGTTCTGATTCCTTTCATTGACGAGGTGTGACTTCTTTAATCGTCTTAGCTACTAGTTTGTTTTCTTTTGACTCTGTAGCTTGATGTTTGCTATCTGTTGACGTTCATAAAATTCGTATTAATAAACGATGATCTATGAAATATCAGTCCTATTAAATCTGTTTTGGCATATAAACAAGGTTCTGTAAATTTTTGCTACAACAGCCAGGTACATGAGTCAGGTACATTAGTATTCAAAGTCATTCAGTACGAAAATTTATGTACATTTTTGAATTCTCCTTGGAGCCTTTGATTGTGACACATTCCTGAAATGTGAACTGCAACAATTAATAACAACTGATGCAACTATGCTACAATTAATAACAACTGATGCAAACATGCAACAATTAATAACAACTGATGCAACCATGCAACAATTAATAACAACTGATGCAACCATGCAACAATTAATAACAACTGATGCAACAGTTAATAACAACTATGCGACAATTAATAAAAGTAGAAACTCTGTACAAGTTCCGCTAAGGATTTATTTCTTTATCCCTATTTGACTTTTATGTACTGTGTGTTATATTTGAATTAAGACATTTAAGAAATAATGTAGATACTTGTGTTTTGTATAAAACTTTCTACATATATAATCGTCTATAGACTAGATACAAATCACTAATTAACTGACACTTTGTTGTCTTTCTTTCTATTATTGGAGGATTTTCAAACATTTTTAATGATATAATGATATAAGCTGGCTTGATATATTACTGACACAACTACTTGATAGTGATGATGGTCTGGCTTTTAATCTCACTGCTGTTAGATTAGGAATGTTTGATGATTTAAAGATCTACTCGTATGTGGACATGAAGAGCAAAAGGAAGACAGAAAAGAGTGATTGCTTTATATGCAGTGGACCTGCTAGTGGTCAGTACAGAGAGAGAGAGAGAGAGAGAGATAAAGAGGAGAGAGTTGTTATATTGTGATTCATAGAATCGACTGTTGGAAGCCATGAAGCCAGAGCTGAGTGCACTGAGCGAGTCAGAGAAAGCTCGTAATCGTCATGGACCTCATCTGCTCTACACGTACAGTGCTGAGCCACTGGGCACGCTGCAGTGTGGACCTCCCAGCAAGTACAAACCCTTCATCAACAATAAGGCGCTGTATGCATTCTCTTTCTATATCTCTCCATTGATGTTAGGCATTTAGTATTCAGAAATCACTGATTCGCGGATCAGTATGTGCGTGGTTCAAATCCTGGGCTCGCCAGTCACTGACATCGCTTTAAAATTAGCTTTACCAGCTTTTTTTAAAATACAGAATCCTGTTTTGATGCACCATTGCATGTGACTGAGTCATTTTTGTGAGTTTATTAATAATAAAATTGCTGAAGATTAGGGCAGAATATAAAAGAATTTTGGAGTCCCAAAGGCTACACCAACGATTGTTGAATCCTAAGATTCATTGTTGTCTCGAGAGATCTCTTGAGACGTTCTTGATCTCTTGAAGAATTGATTCAATTATCATTGTCCAGAATCGTCAGTTTTATTGATGATGCTTAAGCTTTGATTTTATTGTATGTTGTATACTAATGTAGTTTATGTGTGCATACTTGTGTTAATCAGTACTATTGGTGGGTCATAGTTGCATGTCTAGATATTATGCGATGTGTTTGCAGGAGGACGGAGATTGCTAAGGATGGATTTGTAACAGACATCAGTCTGCTTCATAAGAGTCTTTGTGAGGGCGTGAGACAAGATCTTTATTTCTGTGGCTTTCCAACGCTTAAACATCTTAAACATTCTGTTAGTATTTCCACTTCTTCTAAGATTGAATGAAATACTGCTAGCATTTCATGCAAAGTGCAGGATAGCTTTATGTAGCTAAACACTGAGTGTGCGTAGCATGTGGCATGTAGTATTAGTGATGGTTATACCAAGAAGTAAAAACGGTTTCATAGATCTTTGCTTTATAGGCGCATTCTATCTCAATCTCTATCGCCCTCTCTCATGTAGCAGAAGAACTATATGTTATTAGTACCAAAACTTTCTCGGTCCCCTTGGAATGCACCAAGAGATTTTGCATACTAATAAACTAATAAACATTATAAGTGAACGAGAGTTTTAACATAGTCACTTGGAATGTAAGAACCATGTGAACAAGAGGAAAGTTCGAAAGCATTAAGCGTGAAATGAAGAGAATGATACATGGTATTTTATGATTAAGTGAAATGAGATAGAAGGGGAAGGTGATTTCAGGAGTGAGTCCCAAGTGATTTATTCTGGAGGACGCGAAAGCCAGCAAGAAGTGGCAGTAATGTTAGACAAAACGTTCAGCCAAAGAGTTACTGAGTACTGTTCTGTGAACGATTGATATTAGTCAGAGTTCGAGCAGAACTGGTTGTTCAGGTATCTATGTCCACATCACATATCGAATATATGGAAATAGAAGGAAGAAAGTTATGAGAGTTTGGAATAACTGATAAAAGCAGAACAAACCATTTGCAATTTCGTGACATGAAGGTCAACATTGTATAGCATATTTCATTTCCAATAATTTGATTTCTTTGTATTGTAGATAGAGTTGGTTAAGGCAGGAGTAAAAGTGTTTCAGCATCCCAGCAGAAGTGAGAGCATGCTGCTACACATCGAGGAGAAAGATTTTCCAGTATGAGTAGAAAATTATTTATTTATTATTTGTCAGCATATATTTCTGTGTCTGAAATTTAATAATGCTTTTAATGTTAAAATTGTTTATTTGTTCAGATTTACTGTTTGTGCATTGCTTAAGGATATTAAGACCCATATATAATCTTATGTTGATGATGTCTAACACTGTTAATGAAGCAAAAATTTCTCTATAAATTGTTAGGTTGCATAATTTGTAGCCTGTCATTTAATTGATCTATTCATGACTAAAACATTGAACTCTAACTTTCTCTTAAGTAATGAAATTCACTGGATTTAATTAAGCCCAAGATTAGGTATTTAAAGTTTAAAAACGGTATCTGATTTTATAACTGAACAACTTAATAATTTTTTCAGAGATGTACGGACAATAATCTTTTGCCAACAATCGTTTGTAGCATTTCACCAGAAACTATTTAAGGTTTAAATGCAAATATGCGGTCATGTGTCGTGGTATGAAAACGGGCGTTAAACTTTTATTACTACTGTTATTATTATTCTTGTATAATTTCTTGTTGGTGTCATGGAATTTAGAAATATATTTGCTCTGTTAACTTTTAAAACACTTCTTTTTGGTAAACCTTCTTACCTTTCTGATCTCCTAATCCAATACCCACCTTCTCATAAGCTTCGTTCTTCTGATACCAAACTGCTCAAAATTCCTAATATTCTCACTCCGTTAGGTAGAGGTTCATTTTCTTTCTCCGCTCCTACTGGTTGTAACTCTCTGCCTCCTGATCTTCGCTCATGTTCTACTACTTCCACTTTCCTTTGTAAGTTGAAAACACATCTCTTCCCACCATAGATTTTATTTCATCTTGCCTGACTGTTTTTTTGATCACCGGACCGGCACTGTTTAGGATCTTTTATTTCTCTTCAGCACCTGTTTTTTTTTTCAGATCGTTTGGGGTGAATCGATTTGTAGTGACATGTGATGGGGGGGACGTCCCTGACATCATCCTTGTATGAGGAAACGGACGTTAAGCCTTTATTATTATTATTATTATTATTATTATTATTATTATTATTTACAAAATGATTTGCATTGGAGTAATCACTCTTGTTTAAGCTGAAGGTAGTGATTGAGTATAAAACGATTGTGTTTTGTGTAGCCACTGGAGGTGGTGGCACGAGAAGTAGTGGGTAAGACTGTGTACGTGGGCTATCCTCATCTAGTAGAGGCTCTAGTAGTGGCAGTGGCTGACCAGAACACGAGGTCTGTAGACCATCTCTGGCTGTCTATCATCTTATTCAATCGTAGTTATAAAAAACAGTTGCCATCTCTGGGTCAGAGTTTCATTTGCAATACCGTTGTAGTTTTAGCTTTTAATAGTTGCTTCCATTTTGGTAGAGTATTTCAGTAATCTATATTTCTATATAATTTGTATATTGTTTCAATTTTCTGACTTTGATTATTTTAGCTGTTGTACTTTGTAGGTATATTATGTAAATGTTATATATACTGATGCTGTATATGTAGGTATATTATGTAAGTGTTATGTATACTGCTGCTCTTTTATCTAGGTATATTATGTAAATGTTATGTATACTGATGCTATCTATGTAGGTATATGTATACTGATGCTATGTATGTAGGTGTATGTATACTGATGCTATGTATGTTGGTATATTGTGTAAATGATATGTATACCAATACTCTGTATGTAGGTATGTTATGGCTGATAGTAAGGAAGTGAAGAACGAGCCCATGTTGAGATCTGAACCTTTGTCCAGGGACTCTCTGGATATCTGGCAGAAAGATTGCAGTCAGCTCGCAGAGAAGTTTGTTATTCTTTAACTAACCTGATGATCTGCAATTGGAAAAATAATATAATCGATGCTTTCATTATTTTAGGCTGTGTATATTGTTTCCAATTATTTGCTGTGCAATTATCTTTTAAGCACGCGCCTTGGAAACTACGTTAGTTTAGCAGTGAGCTCTAGTAACATATCCACTGTACATGTTGCATTAGTATCAAATAGAGTAGAAGTCCTTATATACTGATTTTATTGTATGACAAAATTTTTTAGAGTCACCTTCCCACTTGGAAGTTAACTTTAAAGGTTAATTTGTCATCTGTGCTTTAAGAAAGCTATATGTATGTCAGGCTGTAAACCAATTATGATTGTAATGTTGTAGCGCGTACAAAAAGGTTGAGAATTACACGCATGCTATATTTATCAAGTTTGTATTTTTATATGTGTGTGTTTAATTTATTAAACAATATTTAAAAAATTGGTTTCAAGATGCAAAGCAAATTCGAGAACGCAATTACGATGGGTTAGCAGGTTGAGAACGACATATTTTTTAAGAAATATTGTATATAATCGTTTTTTTGTTTGTTTATCAGGTACAGAAGCAGATTGGGTATAATTGTGGGTGACACAGAGTACCTCATATATGCACGACCCATCTCTGGCAGGAAGTAAGTAGATCTTATCATTGAAATGTGTACTCTGTGTAACTATTGTTACAGTCATCTCAAGAGTACAGCCATGCTACTGACCTCGCTTATATCTGCATCAGTTAAAAATCATCTCTAGGCTTAGCTTTATCGTCTGGTCTATCAGACATCCCTGACATTGCCGTATGGCGAGGAACCGGACGTTAAATTCTTATTGATTGATTGATTGTAACTTACATCCATTTAAGATATGCTGCTTATGTGAGACAGTAACATTATGGCATGACGTGACGTAATATTTAACAATTTAAGTTTAAGCTGAAGGCACCAATTGCCAGTGACATTTATTTTAGTTTAAGTTCATGATTTTCCTCAGTAAATTTGGCTAACAAAGAGCTGCAATAGCTCTTTGTTACAGTAAAATTCATCGATTAAGTTAGTTATTTTTAGTCACGCGGTTGCCATTTCTATTTACTGTTTTTCCAGTCCCTGATATTTTGAGTTTTCTCAGGTCATTATGGTTAAGATTTCTGCTCAGTTTCTGTAATAACGGAGTAAGGAGTCCGATGCCTGGCTGAACAAGTCACTAGGCTATCAATTTATTGTTGTACATCTGAATAATTTTATGTTGATGTAGTCAGTGAGGAGCTATGTCCTAGTATACATCTATTTAGCTTGATTTATAATAGTTTATGTATAAAATCTAAAACCTTAATCATCATGCTATAATGTTACTATATTGTTTGTGGTAATATGACAAGGTGACCTTTAGATACTTTGCGGTATGGAGGATCTTTTAAGATGTATATAATATTTCTTTTAAAGGTATAATTTTGTTTTTGTATTGCAGATACACCTGTGGTCAGAGAGGCATGGTAACTCTCTCAAAACAATGGCAGCTGAGGCCTGAACCATTTCTCTATCAGACTATTGTGAAAGTATGAAAGTTTGAGAGTACTTCATTTTATCGTAAAAAGTCAAAAGTAGTTCACATTATGGTAATTAGAAATAGTTACTAGTCAGTAAAGCTACGGTTAAAACTAAAACTACAAATATGAACTACTGCTACAATTACAAATTAACTACAAATTAAAAAATATAAACTTCAAATCTATCTATGAAATCAAAATATGTAAGTTGAATTGCTGAAATTTACTGTAACGCGATTAAAGTAATTACAATTTTCGAGTTTCAAAATGTTACAGAATTGGATGGCTTTCATAATATTGTAATGTTACAAATACCGTAAGTTTTGAAATTTTTTTAAATTTACCAATTTTAAGGTCTCTCTTTCTTTCTCTTTCTTTAGAGAGAGAAAGAGAATTTTCTTAATTCCTTTATTTGACCGAAGAACTGATCTCAGCTTATAGGATAAATTTAAGGAATTGTATTTTATTTGTTGCGAAAGAATGTTATTAAATAGTAGTTTCTTTGCTTATATATTCTGATGTTGAACGATGAAATTATCTCAGAGTCATATTGCTGCTATGTAGGATATATCTGTCCATGACGAGACATTCACTCAATTCAGAACTCTAGATGAGCTGTTCAAGAAAGATTCTGTAGTATTTCTTCTTGGCAATCCCCACTATGGTTCTATGGGTCGTGTAAGTCTCAATGCAGTCATTTTGCTATGTATCGTAATTTTAATGTACATTCATTTTAGTATTCAGTTATATTTACAAGCAATTAAGAGAAAATGTCGTTACCTAATCAATGCATAAATATGCAACGTTCTCTTTGTGTTTGTGTGCTTCTTAATAACTTTGAAAGTTATTCAAGGATTTTATTATTTCTCTCAGTTTGATATTAGGTCACAAGTAAGCCTTTCAATTAACATGTTGACTCAATTATGGTGGCTTTGCCTTAAAAATTCTGAAATGTAGAAAAATTTAAAAGTTCTATATAAAATAACTCTCACAGCTTAAAAATGCATCTAAGGCAATTTTCCCTAGCCTTCGTCAGGGTCTGTGTTAGTTGGCAGTTGAAAATGCATAAATGTTTGACCTCTTGTGTACCTTTAGGTTGTGGATGTAGAGATCAATGATGACCCTCGAGTGAGAATCACTATAACTGTCCTACCAGAGCCTAATCTCAAGTCTATGGGCAATCAACAAGGCGTAAGTACTTCACTAGCTTTTGGCAATATTTGCTAAGAATCTACTCATTTGTAGGTATGAAATTAATTGTCATTGAATTTAAATGTAAGAATTTAAATGTAAGAATTTAAATGTAAGAATTTAAATGGCAGTGTAAATAGTTATAATTCTTGTACGCATGTTGGTAATTCCTGTACCCATGATGTGTTCGGGTTGCTGAAGTATAGTAAGACCAACCATGGACTGCACAAGCCATACAAGGCGACAGAGCATTAAGATCTAAACCAACGCTAGAATGGGCATTCGGCTGGTGAGCGCAGCGCGTAGGCTCTAGGAATAGCTACCAAATTTTCTAATCCTGACCATAGTTAAAGTGGGATTCAAGGGAAATTGGTGATGATGACGATGATATCAATAATTCCTGTAGACTTTCATTTATGTCGATGTTTAGCATTCTAACGTCAACTCTGTTTTGCTTAATGCACATATATTTTTGTAAATGTTCTATGATGTGACTAGGGCGGCATGACTCGATGCTTTCCTGGTTACAGCATTGCTCACATATATATTTATATATGTTGTGTGATGTGACTAGGGCGGTATGACTCGATACTTTCCTGGTTACAGCATTGCTCACATATATATTTATATATGTTGTGTGATGTGACTAGGGCAGTATGACTCGATACTTTCCTGGTTACAGCATTGCTCACATATATTCATTTATATATATTCTATGATGTGACTAGGGCGGCATGACTCGATACTTTCCTGGCTACAGCATCGCTCAGAAGTTAAGCATATCACCGCACCTCCTGTCTCGCATCACTGGCACAGTGTTTTTACTGGAGGGTTCCAGGGAGGATAAAGATCCTCATAGATTTAATGTTGGGCTTAATCTTAAGTTCAATAAAACCAATCAAGAAGTGCGTTATTAACCTTGCTCTATTTCCTTTTCTTAGTTTTCTAAAATTGATAGGTGTAGTATCTCGTTTATAATTGCTGAAAATTTCACCTAGTTGAATAAGTAATTATTGGCTCAAATGTCATGATGTTTTTAGGGGATCATTTTTCATGCACCTGATATTAATCAGGTGTTACTAAGAAATACTATCTCAATCCCAATGATTTATACTCTTAATCAAAAGTAATAATTATTCAGCTAAGAACAAATCGTGATAGATTTAGTTGCTAGTGTTTTGTTTCTAAATGATAATTTAAACTTAGAAAATAATTATTTTAAATATATTTTCTTGGCTTCTCATCATCGCCTGCTGTGAATTATCGTAATTGTTATTTCTCTTTGTTTTTATAGTTAAGTAACTATATAATGTGTAGTGCATGTATGTGGACGATTTTCAATCAGCAGTATACAACAATACAACATACATGTATGTATGTTAAAGGTTCCTGGATATAGCAAAAAGGTTGAGGGTGACTGGCTGTACTCAACAAAGGTACAGGAACTTCTGGAAGCTTACATATCTAAGTAAGCGCACTACTATAACCTGTAGATGAATGTTCTAGCTAATATTTGGTATATTATACTTGTTCTGTTATTAGTAGTTCTACAGTATTTTCGTATTCAATATTTATACAATAATAATTTGTGTCTTATTTAAAATGTAGAGAATTTATATTTTTGGCAGTTGTAATGTGTGCTATAATGTGCTTAGATGATAGAATATGCTTTAATTTGAGTTGGGCGCCTAGTGCCTCGTTGTAGTTTCTAAGGCAATATCATTATCATTGAATATACACACGGTTGCTAAACTTGGTCAGACATATGAAAATGTTATAAATAGTTAAGATATCAATACTAGACTGTTATATGCTCAATTAACTTGTTTTTTATTGAACAGATTTCCACAGTTGTTTGATAAAATCAGAGAGAGCAAAATGAACGACAACTATTATGCTTCAGAAGTGTTTCCCAATCAGTGAGTATCTGCTTTATATAAGATTCAAAAGATAGAATATTGATTCATAGTTGTTAATCACTTAGCACTTTTTAATCACTGTACTCTTTGTTTATTAAATATTCTATCATAACTAGGTGATATTTTTATTTAATCTTTTTGCACCTGTCATGTAAAGTAAAGATGTTACAATAATTTATAGTTTAATAAGGAAACTGAATGTAGACGATCTATAACCTTGAAAGTCATCAGCAATTAGCACCTTTTTGTTCCTGCTTTGATTTTCTGAACTATCCTATTGTAATTTTAAAGTTCACACAGGTTAATTCTTAGGCATTGTTAGATAGTTTGCATCTAGTTTTTTTATGAGGTCCGAACTTGTATCTCTAATTCAAGAGTGCGTAAGTTTTCAGTTCTGAGGACATATATGGAAAAATCACAAAAAATTAAATTAATTATGGTATGGAGCTTTGTAGGTCTACTAGCTGCTAATTAGAAAGTGACCCGTAGTGCTTACAAAAACTCTAATTCACTGATAGACTATTCCTATTAGACTATTCTTATGAGAATCTTTCATTACAGACAGTGTGTTTTTGTTGTCATTCAGACCGAGTCTGGTGTCAGAATTGAAGCAGTACCTGAAGGAGTTGCCGTGTAGGAACGTGGCTCCCGCTCAGCACGGCAGCTGTCTGCTGGATGAATTCACTGTGCGGGAAATTGAGAAAGAAGTCAAGCGACATAATGTAAGCACTATCATCAGTGTAGTGAATTTTTATGAAGAAATATCTGGAGAGTATTGTTCGGTAACTTTTGAACATAAATATTTTATGCATATTGTGTCTCAAAGTTTCCCTTGTTGTGTTCGGGTTGTTTGAAGAATAGACCAACCGGTGACTGCACGTGTCGTAGAAGGCGACTAAAGCACTAAGATCCAAACCAATGTCAGAAAAGGCATTCGGTTGGTGAGCGCCTTGGCTCTATAAATTGCTACAACATTTTCTAAAACGAATGGAAGAGATTAATATGGTATTGACGGATGATACGGTACGAGACAGGGAGGAGTGGAGATGGTCTATTCGTATCCCGACCCTAGTTTAACTTGGAATAAAGGAAAGTTGGTGTGTAAATGTGTCTCAAAGTAATTGAGTGCTTTAAGGTGTGAAAATTTTATGTAAACTGTAATTTGTATGCCAATAAAAGTTTTCTTTTTATGATGATACTGTTAGATATGTTTGAAAAATTATATTTGCTTAAAAGTGGAAGTTTCTAAATGGTAGTTATTTAATACATGTACATTCTTATGTCATCATCATCATCATCATCCTCTCTTGAATCCCAGTTTATATAATCTTATGTATATACATGCATATATATTAATATATATATATATATATATATATATATATATATATATATATATATATATATATATATATATATATATACTGTATATATATATTTATATATACTTAAACATTTTCTATCTGAGGTAAAAACTTTTGTGTCTTGATACTCTATGGACCGTTGCCTATTTCAACACTTTGTTTCATATCGTTTTATGTGAGTTGGTTTGTAATAGTGCACGCTGCAGGGAAGTTTTTAAATCAACTTTTTAGGATAAAACTGATAGTTTATTACAGTAATTTACTGTATTTAATAAAGTAACATTTTAAGGAATAATATTCGCAAAATTAAATTAAGATTTCTTTTAATAGGTGCTTGCTACGCAGAAAAGTTTCGTTACGATGCAAGTTCGGCCTCATCTACTTTATCAGGTTATAATCCTAAATTTTCTTAATACAGCATTATATACTAGATTCTATGGTGACAGTATTTATTCTATTTAGCTATAGCCACTCTGCGTGTGATGGAAAGTGATGTCATGAATTTTTTAGATTAATCTGAAAAATTAAATATAATTTGCATTGAAAATTCTTGTTGGACATTCTAAAATTATTAATATTAATTTATTGATCGCAAATGAATGTTAACACTATAATCATAGATCTGATTGATAAATGCTTTTATATATTATTATTTCACATTATATCTATATACTTATATAATAAATGTTAACTCTATAATTAATCGGAGATCTGATTGATAAATGCTTGTATATATTATTATTTCACATTATTTCTATATACTGGTATAATGAATGTTAACTCTATAATTAATCAGAGATCTGATTGATAAGTGCTTTTATATATTATTATTTCACATTATATATATAATTATATATAAATAGATCTATATACTGATGTGGTGTGTATTGCAGCCACTCAGCATTCACTCGCACTCATGTCCTGACGAGAAGACGAACTTTGAGTTGTTTGATCGAGTGATCAATGTGAGAGACGGTTACTCCGTGCCACTGGGACTGCGTGGCACTATAATTGGCATCAGCACAGGTACATCTATCTCGGTTGTCTTTTTCTCTTCGTTGCTGATATTTTTAGGCTGCAATGATCAAGCGTTTAGAATAGCTGAATTTGATTGCAATAACTAGGGAGTCCAGAGATATAACCCATGATAGACGCCATATTTGATCACATCCTAATCTGTTCTGAGTCTTTCATTCAATTACTAAAACTCTCACATATGTAAATCATTGTCATACTGTGCTTCTCCCCCTTCTAGTTCTT
Source organism: Enchytraeus crypticus (assembly GCA_905160935.1). Classification (NCBI taxonomy): domain Eukaryota; kingdom Metazoa; phylum Annelida; class Clitellata; order Enchytraeida; family Enchytraeidae; genus Enchytraeus; species Enchytraeus crypticus. Next base: position 59,785 of record CAJHZI010000718.1, read on the forward strand.
ATTTTCTGCTTGTGATTAAACTTAACACTTTGTTGTATCTCTAAGATTTCCAGGTGTTATTTTGTGAGCTTGTATGTCATTTATTGGATATCCTTTTCTTTTCAGCTTGTTAGAATGATTTCACATTTCCTAATCGAGAAAGACAGTGAAAATGGTAATTGAAGTAATTATGTAATCCTAGTTTATATATTTTGAAAGATTATATAGTCAGTGTTTTTATATATTTCTAAGAATTATTTATGCAATTGTCATTGCTGATGCAGCCAAAAATTGATCGGTAATGATATCTTTGAAGTGCTATTTGTTATTTAGCTGAAAAGGATCAAGATATCGTCTATGAAGTTGTCTTTGACAAAAAATTTGTTGGAGGATTGACTTTAAGGTATTTTTGGTTTTAATTCTTCTTTGTCAATTAATTTTTCTTGTTTTAAATATTATTGACTTTCTCTCAAATACTATACTGTATATTTTTATAGGCTTAACTGTTGCCCTTAGTAAATTTAATTAAATCAATACATGTAACAAATAATTTCAATTAAATTTTATTCGCAGAGCTTCTTTAAATAAATAGACCTTAAGAGATTAATAAATATAAGAATTTACTTTAATCTCTTGTAGAAAATCTGGTGTGAAAAACAATGTGCATGTAAGACAATTGAACTGCAACTAATATAACATAAGCATATTTACAGTATGGTTATGTTATGTAGTTATTGTTAGTAATAACAATAAGGTATATAGTATATACATATATAGAGACTGAAGATGATATGATATGCAATCTTAGAATTTGTGTGTAGGACTTTTTTTTTTTTTTCTAACTTTTCCAACGGCAGAATGGGCATTCGGTTGATGAGCACCTAGGCCCCAGAATTTGCTACAAAAATTTAAACGAATGGAAAAGTCTCAAATTGGGGATTGACTGATGATATGATGCAAGTCGGAGAGGTTTTGAGACAGTCTATTTGAATCCCGACCCTAGTGAAACTGGGATTCAAGGGAAGATGATGATAATGATGGCTCTTTTAGAGGTTTTCATCTTTAAATTATGACTTGGTTTTGACGTTAGCGACATGTAGATTCTTTGGTATATCTGCGAATTGTTTTGAACCGATGCTTGTAGAGGCAGATACTGTATGATATCAACAGAATGATTGTTTTGTACAGGTGCTTGTACAGGTAGATGCTATTTTATATTGTAAGCATGATTGTTTTCTAGCTGTTGTCCTGAACAGAGATATCATATGATTGCTTTCTAGATGTTCTCCTGAGCAGGGATATCATATGATTGTTTTATAGATGTTTTCCTGAGCAGGGATATCATATGATTGTTTTCTAGATGTTGTCCTGAACAGGGATATCATATGATTGTTTTATAGATGTTCTCCTGAACAGGGATATCATATGATTGTTTTATAGATGTTCTCCTGAGCAGGGATATCATATGATTGTTTTCTAGATGTTGTCCTGAACAGGGATATCATATGATTGTTTTCTAGATGTTGTCCTGAACAGGGATATCTTATGATTGTTTTATAGATGTTCTCCTGAGCAGGGATATCGTATGATTGTTTTACAGATGTTCTCCTGAGCAAGGATATCGCATGCCCTCGAGTTCGCTAATTAACCTGACGTATGGAGAGCGCAAGGATGACCCTGCAGCTCAGCAGGGCAATGTCAGGGCCGTCCACGGCAACAAGAACGTGTGGAACAACAGTCAGCAGTCGATTAGACAACAAGATGTTAGACAACCAGCAGTATTTTCTGCCCGGCAGGTTCTGCCAATGCAGCAACGACAACAGCTGCAGCAACCAAGTCAACATCAGCAGAGTAAGCAGCAACCTCAGCAACAAGCTGTTCAACTACAAAGGCAACCTCAACAGAGGCTTCCACAGCAACTGCCTGACAAACAGCAGACTGTGAAGCAGGCACATAATGGAAATCAAAATAACCAGGTTACATTTTTATTGCGTCATCTGCAGACATTTTTGTTATTGTTGCTAATTCAGAAGATAAACCGTTTGCTGACTAAAATTCTGTGTTTACAAGAATGGAAAAACATTTTAGAAGAAAAGATTTGTGAAGGTTCATGTAAATCTACATAAACATGTGTTCTAAATAAATCTCTGAAGTATAAGGTTGCCAATAAGATGTTAAGTATATTTGTTGTAGCAGGTAATTCTAATTGGTACAACTATGAAGAATTGGATTGCTAATTTTAATATTAAATTAAAATAACAGTTTATTTATATATAGATAGTTAATTTTTAATATTAATGAGAAATATTATTGTATTCTGTGTGTATCCGTTGTGGTTGATTGATTGATGATAATTATCTAATTCAAGACGTAATGCTATTTATACAATCTTTATTTCACCAAAATCGTGGCAGTAAGAATCACATACAACAGAAATCAACGTAAAGAAAATAAAGAAAGTAAACATGTATAATTAGAGTACCCAACGCAATCCCTTCTGAAATATCATTAGTATTAGTTACGGCAATAACTCGTTAAAATAATTCTAAAATTTACACCAGAACAGGCCAAAGAGTCTTGACCCTCAATTGAATATTTTCATTAATTTAATTTAATATTTTATTGAATATGAGCAGAACTTTTCTCAGATTTGGGATCAGCTACGTGTTGGAGGCGGGGGAGTGCCTGTGACCCACGTGACGGGACCTCCTCCACCCTGCACAGAAGATCTGCGTCCTCCGGCAGAGTGGCTACAGCAGCCTGCCGCCATCAACCACTCAGACGCCCAGGTCTTGCCCAGCGCTGATCCTGACAACCTCAAAGCTTCTGAAGATCTCAAGCGATTGTTGGGCGGCATGAAGTTGGGCAAGACCAGTCAGTCAGCGGGCGCTACAGTGGCTGCAAATGAAGCTTCACAATATGAAAATAAGGTTTTTAAATTGCACTTCGTTTTGTTAGCTCAATAAGTAATCTCACGTGAAACTGATGTATTTAATAATGACTGATCTGTCTATTGAATTTCTTTTACATATAAAGTAGAAGTTAAAAATAATAATAAATAATAATAATAATGTAGGTTTAATATCCGCTTCCTCATATAAAGTTATGTAGCCTTGTTTTATTTTAAAAAGTGTAGATAAGTTTCATATTTAAGTACAGTGTTTAATGTAGTCAATTTTAATATTGAGAATCAATCATAGAAAGGAGGAACAAAAGACGTAATCGTTCGTATGTAGAACGATTGCACAGTGTTTTGCTTAGCTCGTTGTTCTGACATAAGATTTAATGAGCATTTTCTCTATACTTTATTCTTGCCAACATCTTTGACATATTCATTCAACTCTTCATTGAATAAATATTCGAGTTTCCGGCCTCATTCTTAGATCTTGATCATACTTATATCTGCAACTGTGTTCTTTCATCATAGGAAAATACGACTGCTGTGGTATGAATTGATTGGGATCTATGAGTATATGTATGTGTCTAAGCTGCTACTATACGTCCGCCTCGTCACCTCTTGATGGTCTATTAAATGGATATATGTTGTATTGTAGCCAAGCAGTAACTTTGATAAGTCGTCTGAAAAGGTACCATATGGTCGCCAGGTCACTCTAGAAGAACTCTTTAAAGGTTTGGCCACCTGAAAGCTTATTTACTACTGTTGAAATTCCTACATAGAATTTATTAGTTATGCAGAGTACCAGTGAGTTCCATGAAGTATGATTTTGGCAGGTGTAGCAAAAGCTGTAAAAAAGGTTTAATATTACAAGTTTAACAGGAATTACTTAATAAATGGAATGATTTCATTTTGGATTTCTATTTTATCCCGACTCTAGTTAAACTGGGCTTAAAGTGAAGATGATGATGATGATTGTTTTTTATATTTAATTTATGTGAAATATTGAATTATAGTCGTGTGTTAAAAGTGCCTATTATTAATAAGCACTTTTAATTGTAGTTATTTTTTACAATTTAATTTTTATCACTTTTAACACCTAGTAATTTCTAGTTCTACCTGTTAATAATCTAAGTAAGTAGTAACCTTTCTAATAAAATCCCCACCCCTGTTTGTATGTCTGCTATTCAATATATTTTAGCCTACTGTATTTCATTCCCTTTATACAAAAATTTGCATGTACATAACATTTTGGTGGCTTTTTAAACACAGTCACCAAAACAGTTTGTTCTTTATGATAAGATCAGAAATTTTTTCGCTCAACATGATCACGTGACCGCTTATGTTACATGCAGGTGCAGCGACTGATCAGAACTCGCGTAATATTTCGTCTATAATCACAGACACCTCTGTTCCTCCTCCAGCGTTACCAGCTGACAACAAAAGCACGCACAAAGTTTCGGTGGAAGCTGATAGTGGTAGAGCAGCAGCTGAATTAGAAAAGAAGCAGATGATGCGTCAGCAGCTGCGTGATCAGCTGAGCCAGCAGCAGTCTCAGCAGAAACTCCAACAAACTAATGAACGCAATGAAAATCAGAAGCCTCAGCAGCTGCAGCAGCAGAATCCTCAGCAGCAGCCTCAGCTGCAGCAGCAGCCTCAGCAGCAGCAAAAGCCCCAGCAACAGCCTTTGCTGCAGCAGCAGCCTCTGCAGCAGCAGCAGCAGCAGCAGAAGCAGAAACTAATGCAACAGCAAAAGCAGCAGCAGCAGCCTAGACCTCATCACTTGCAGCAGCAGATGCCTCAGCAGCAGCTTCAGAGATCTCAGTGGCTGCAACAGAGGCCGGTGCTGATTTATGCTAACATAAACCAGCAGACATTTCGTCAGCCAGGTTTAATGGCACAGCCCTTTATATTAGGACAGCAGAGACTAGCTTTCATGCAGTCCCAGCAGCAGCAGCTTCAGCAGCAGAGGATGAGTCAGCAGCGTCAGTCCTTCCAGAGGTATGTTTTGATTGATAGCCACATGCTGTGCATTGAACTGCGCTAGGATTACTCTTACATTGTAATTAGTACAATTAGTTAAGAGTTACAGTTGTCGTGTTTAGTTACTGCAACATTCTTGTTCTGTTGGATGGTAAGGTGCAATAGTTGATGACTTTTTGACTAATTAAGTAGTTCTGCTGCCTAAATAATACAACTTAAGCTGAGTTTTATAAAATAGCTTGATTATTTAGATTATAAATTTTAACCAGATTTTCACTGTTGTCGCAAATATACTTATCTTTATTATTTCTGATTTTGTATTGTTATTGTCATAACTTAACTATGTCCATCATGTTCCAATTATGTTGTCATGCTTGATGGATCAATGAAATATTTATTCTATTCGTCAAGTATAAATTTTGTAAAAGTATATATCTATATATATATATATATATATATATATATATATATATATATACACACACACACACAATTATGCATGCTTGTGTATGTATTACTATATATATATATACGCTATACAATACACGGTATGAACTGATATACATAATGTATATACTGTAATGTATATACATAATGTATATGCTGTACACGCAGCAGCAGACAGCAGATGATGAACCTGCAGGCTTTCTGTGAAGCGCGTGGCTTGGGTCAGCCACAGTACAAACATCAGCAGGAAGCTGATGGAAGGTGGCGCGCTCAAGTGTCACTGAGGAACGGAGCGACGTTTGCTGGGTCGTACGTAGGAAGTTGTGAACAGGCCGTAGAGAGCGCAGCGGCCGTGGCTCTCTTTACGCTGGTTAGTGCATGTCAGGACTCTCTAAATCATCATCCTCCTTTGAATCCCAGTTTAACCAGGGTCGCGATACAAATAGACTGTCTCAAATCCTCAGGAATCAGGACTCTTTGAATACCTTAATATATTGACTGTTTTCCCATAGTGATATGATTTCATAGATAGGAAGACAATTATTTTATCTGAATACATTTCCACAGCATAGTATTATTATTGAAGATTAATTTTAAGTTATAGAGTTATTTAGTTATTGTTAATTAATTATTGCTAGTTGTATTTTTAAGTTCCAATTTATTCATAGCATTCATTTAAGGTGTAATGCTGTTTATAGACCCAGAGCTAAGTTTGGCTTCTCTTTCCATATCATATCATATCTTGTGTTTCTGTAAGAAATGCTATTTTGTTTTGGTTCTTAAGAGATGGTGTTTTGCTTTGTTTTATATGAGATGCATTTTATGTTTGATGTATAGCACCCGTGAGTGTGTGTATGTGTGTGTGTGTTTCGGTGTCATAATGGATGCTATTATATGAATTAACTGCATTTGTCATTGTTACATCAGACTTAAAAACCCTACAGCCTACAAACTCTTTGTTCAAATATACCGATGACACATACCTGATTGTGCCTGCCTCTAACCTTCACTCAACGGAAGAGGAATTGGTCCATATCGAAAACTGGTCCCGCTCTAACAATCTACTATTAAATCAAAATAAACCAAAAGAAATTCTCTCCCAATTACCCAAGCAAAAATGGCATATAAGAGATGTCCCACACCTTGAAGGAATTGAGCGGGTTTCTAACATCAAATGCTTAGGTGTCATAGTATCTGATAACTTTTCTTTTTCTGCTCACATCACAAACATCATTAGCTTGTGTTCGAGCAACATTTTTGCGCTCTATTCTTTACGTAGTAAAGGTTTGGCAAATGATCTTCTTCAGAGAGTTTTTCAAGCCTCCACACTCTCTAAGCTTCTATATGCCTCCCAGTTTTGGTGGGGCTTTACAAATGCTGAAGAGAGAACCCGTCTTGAAACCTTTTTAAAGAAGGCAAGGAGAGCTGGATTCTACAGTAAAGAATCTAATTTTGAGGATCTATGTAACTTTGCTGACAATAATCTTTCCAAGGCAATCTGTAACAACCCTACACATTTACTGGCGCATTTGTTACCTCCACAAAACAATCATAATTATCCAACCCGAAGAAATACTGCTAAGAGATGCTTTTCCCTTCCCATAAAACGAAGCAGTCTGAGCGATAAAAACTTCATTATTCGTATGATTCTAGATGATGCTAGTTAATTTAATGAACACTAAAAGATTCTTCTTTACTCATAGTACAGTACGCCCTATATGGTAATTATGAATAGTATAAGCCATTGATTTATGTAACGTTGTAATATTCATGTGGTAAATGTTAGCGAGAACAATTTTTAGTTTTATCTCTCTTATATCTAGCCTATTAACTGTTTATGCTATATCTGTAATTTGTTATGCTGTGTCTGTTGGAATTTCTGTGCTGTAACTTTCTGCGGTTGTCAGATTGAACGAAAATAAACGAATATATTATATGATGTATATCATAGTTAACACCCGAGTATGTGTTTGCTATTGTATGTGGGTACAGGGTGTCGCAAAACACATGACTCTAGTGTCTTTGTGTGTCTATATAAATATACACTACTACAAACAACATGCAGTCGCAGTATACAGATGGCTATATTTCTGTTACTTTTTTGTTATTGTGTATAGGTGTGGTATACCGAATGCTTTAATATCTAGGTGTCTATTTATCTGTGTGTGTAGGTGTGGTATATCGAATGCTTTAATATCCAGGTGTCTATGTATTTGTATGTAGGGTACTATTATGCCGATGGGAGCCAATGCTGCTGTAATGCAGAGACACGCTGTCCATGACAACATCCGGCCTCGTGGGTTTACCGCTTCGCCTAACTCAGCCTTCACTGCCGTCAACTCCTACCCTGGTATCACCCACCTCTCTGTTTGCCGTGTATTATGTTGAACAATAGCTGTTGTTGGCGTCTTGTGTAAGCCGAGTGTTAAATTTTGTTGCATTTACTCAAAGCAACTAATATAATAAATTTGTAAATCGATCTGTGAGGAAATTTTATATTAGATTACACGTATATATTGAGATTGGCTACCTTTTTCTAAGATTTATAACTTTTTCGGCGGTGTGAAGAATTAGTTTGAACTCAAGGGTATGATTCTAAATTTACTTATGATAATGAAGATATTGCATCACCTCTAATATAATCAGAGTGATTCTATATGCTGAAAAATAAACATGATAAATTTAATTACCATTTAAATGCTTTTTCATTGTCTTTAGAATTATATATATTGAATATTAGTGACAGACACTCATTGCATTCTATTGTGTATTATACATAACGTATAGGCCTATATATTTCTGAATCTGATCAAATATGTATAGGCCAATAGAAGTGGACAGTGTATTGCACACTCTGATGTCGAGGCTGGATTATGAAGAATTTCACTGGATGCTCATGCACTGAAGTTGATTAATTATGCATTGAGGTCGTTTAATTATGCATTGATTGCGATTAATTATGCATTCATCATCATCATCATCTTCCCTTAAACCCCAGTTTAACTAGGGTCGGGATACGAATAGACTGTCGATTAATTGTGCATTGAGGTCGATGAATTATATACGCAGGTCCTCAGAGCACTGTCAGTGGAGCGTCAGCTGGTTGTCAGCCTAACTTGAGAGCTTTTAATCCAACGAGCAACTCTCACAGTCAACAACAACAACAGAGGCAGGCTCAGCAAGCCGCCCAGGCTAACAGTGCTAGTCTGGCGGTAGGTGATGAAAGCAACGAGCAATCATCTCAGAAGAACAGTGGGCAGACGAGTCAGTTCATACCCACACAGGTTCTGTTTGGAGTGTTTTTTTAAATATTTTATCAAAATATTTCTAATCAATAAAAAACCGGTTTAACGGGGGCTTTTTTCCGAAGAGATGGTTTGTCATCTTAACAGTCTTTTCATCTTTATCTCAATGGTGCAACATTTTATCGGCTGATTGAATTTTATCTGTATGATGCATCTCTGACGTAAAAAAATATATTAAATATACTGTAAAATATGTACTGTAATCATCCTCGTCTTCCCTTTTATCCCAGTTTAACTAGGGTCGGGATACAAATGGACCTTCTCCATTCCTCTTTGTCCTATATCATATAAATATCTCTTCCGTCCTTTTTAGAAAATTTTATGGCAATTTCTGGATCCTAGGCGCTCACCACCCGAATGCCCTTCTGACGTTAGTTTGGATCTTAGTGCTTTAGTCGCCTTCTACGAAATGTGTTGTCACCGGTTGGTCTATTCTTCAAATAACCCCGACCAAACACTGGGAGCTAACAAGGATAAAATATGTACTGTAATAATATTATAATTATGATTATAGCGTGTGAATGTCGGATTTCAGGAATTTTAAAATGGACCAAATAAAATCTGCTAAAACAGTTTCTTATGAACTGTTAAGTGACAGCATATACAGAGAAACCCACGAGAAACTTAACCGTATTCTGTTCAAGCTCAAAGCTAATCCTGAAGAGAAAATTAAAAAAAACCATCTCTGAATTTTTTCTCTCTTTATTTTATTATTATTTTTAATCGTTTTCTTTTCTTAAGTAGAAATTAGGCTACATTTTTGGATCTGCTGTTGGTACAGGCATGAGAGAGGAAGAGTGAGTGAAGGAGAAATCGATGGGTGACTCTCTTTAATAAAACTTGTGAAATGCTGCATTAGAAGTGGAGAAGATACATTCGTATCCCGACACTAGTTAACTGGGATTAAAGGGAAGATGATGATGATGATGATGATGATGTGCAGCGCTGCATTATAAGTTTAAATTCTACATTCTATTCTTTTGTATTGATTTGGTTGTTGCTACTGTGTGTACTGTCAGGTATTGAGGCAGCAGAAGACTCCCCAGAAGAAAGAGAATGACGCACACTCTGCTCCCAGTGCTGCTGGTGAAGAAATCTTGAATGAGGCTTCAGCTAAGTCCAGCTCATCTTCTACTCCCGTACCTGACGCGAGGACCGGTGAATCAAATGTTTCGCACTCTGCCAAAAAACGAGAGAAAAAGTCGAGATCCCGCATTGCCGCAAACTTTGGTCCAGCTCAAGCTGATGCAGCTTCCTGAAGAGTTTTGACACAATAAATTAATTACATAATTAATCAATCTAATTCAATCCAAACTGCTGCTTAGCTAGGAAATGTACTCGTGGTACTTTGTAGACTTCATTTTTTCAAATGTTTAGTTGTTGTTTTATGAAATTATAAAACGACTAAAGAAATGAACGACTAAGAACTGACTTAAATACTAGCTAAAACTTATAGATGCAGTAAAGACGTAGTATTTGTGACGGAGTGAAATAGCCCATCAGTTGTTTTTCTCATCAACAAGCTTGAGAGCGACTGTCTCAATCAATATTTACTATATGACAGTTATCTCGAGAAGGATTTTGCTATCTATACTGTAGATTTGTCTGAGAGCAGTTTTATTGTATAAGGCGACGAGTTGCCTCGTGCGAAGTTTAGAAGTTTTCAGACGTGGGCACTGAAATCTTGATATGCGAGTAACTTTTTATCTCTCAACGCGATGTGTATGATCACAATGCTATGTTTTATCAGTTTTACCTGGGAATCAAATGAAAATGCATGCCTAATTTATAACTATGTAGGTTAATGTAATTATCTTACATAAGTTAAGAGTTAGTTAAACCTGTAATGTGTTAATAGTATGATTTAATAATAATTATTAGAGTTTGGCGTTATCTGGAAGTTATTGAACTATTAGTGACCTTTGAGGAGTAATCTACAAATATTTGCTTAAGATTTGGCCAATATTGAGATCTTGAGAGTCGTGTATCTTAATATTGACCGTTGTACATTACAACTCTGCTCTCCATGAATATAAATCATATTTCTAATGCTTTGTGGATTTTTTGTTGATTTGTAGAATACATGCTACCAATTAATTAATGTCTTGATGAAAATTAAATCTTGACTCTTCCACTCCAGCTTTAGTGTGCTAATTGATGGTCTTCTGCAGCTGTGTTTTGCGCGTCTGATCTTCTACAATAACAGATAGAATTATTGTGGGCCAAGAAGCCTATTTGTGTTTGGGAATAGGTAGTATTTGTATAGGACTAGCTTGTGTTTTCTTATGTACATGATACTAGTAAGTGGTTGTATAAGCTAGATCGGCATCGAGTATTGTTCGGCAGTTTATTGGACTTCAACTGATCGCATGAGTTTCACATGCATCCTGTTTTATCTGCTTGTTACTGGCACGTTTCTTTAGTGTTACAGATACAACTTGATACGGGTGACGTATATTGAATTAAATTTCAATATATCTTGGATATTTTGTTGAATTAGGTCTATAGTAGTTATCACCCTTGTGCACTATACCATTGTTAACATCTCGATTATTGCTATCAGTCTCTCTAAAAGACGTTTAGCCTTGAACATGTATGTTCCTAAGTAATGTTCAGTTGTATCAGCGAATAAGTTATTTTTTCTGATAGTTTGGAAGCTAATGAAGGATCTTAGAAGTTATATTATAATGTATTTGCGTGTGTTACACTTGCACGTATTAATGGTTATAATTATTTGTAATGTTAAAGAATCCTGCAAGCAATTGTTTAATTTAATCTGATGCTTAAAAATATTTTAACGCGGCTGAACGATGATAGAGTACAGCCAAAAATAATTAAAAACAAACAAGATACTTCGTCTACATAATTATAAATTGAAATATAGTACTACGGGGCGGCGTTTGGCGCACAATGTATTCGCTTCAAAAAAGGAAGCATTTGCTAATTGGACATTCTGAGAGTTTTAAGTTAAGATTCGGGTACATCAAGGATCAACCCTACGTCCATACTTATTTATTTTGATTATGGATGAGTTGCTTAAGGGAGTTATTAAGGAGGCCCCATGGTGCATGCTATTTGCAGATGATCTGGTGATAGTAGGAGACATTGTGGAGAAAGTAAGCGAGATGTTGGAAAACGCGAGAGGGGCATTGGGAAGTAAAGGACTGAGGGTGAATAATAAAAATATAAGAAAAAAAGTCGGATATATACAAATGTCTCGGATTTGTTATTCTGCCCAGTAAGCTAGTCACAACAAACTCCACTGTCACCTATTTGAAAACCGCCGAGCAACCGGTTATCAGCAACAGCTCCACTTGGCGCACTTTGAATCGATATTTGAAGGCAATGGTTACAACTGTTAGTTTACTAGTAAAAATTTAGCTGGCATATTCCTGAATTGATTATAATTAATATACAACGACAATGGTCTGGGTATAGCATAACATAGATGTATTGGGAACAGTCTGTTGAAGAATGTACACAGCTTAACAATAGCTAATATGTAGTCAGTTTAACTAATGCACTCGAACTGTATTAAAAGGTTTAAATTAACTATGCGCTTTTAGTATTTAGGTTCACTGTCTACAGTAATGATATATCTCTGCAGTATATCCATAAACTAGCCGAAACAAGTACGGTTATTTTTTTAAACATTCCCACCAAGACTAAAGTCGTTGACGCAACAACTACGACCAGGCTTAATGTTAAAAATTTACCATTAGCAAGCAATAGATCTTTTTATATTACTAAATATATAAATAGTATATAGTATTAAAGTCATACATAAATTGGTGCAATTAATTTACACCAAACATTTTAGATTAGTAATAACTATTTATTACTCGAAAACTCTAAATGCAAATAATTATATCTTCAAACAACAGTTTCAGAGACATTTGATATATTCTATTATACACGTATACAGTTATATAAAAAGTAATCCTACCTGGGGTGCATAGGCACATGCATCGATTAAAATCTAACTATTCGTTGGCTTAATGCACATTTTCTCGTCCAAGAATAACGTCACAGACATTACTGTTTAGGTGCTGGCTCTTTAATTACAAACAATTTAATGATAATAATATTGGTTTAACGTCCGTTTCCTCATCAGAGGATAATGTCAGCGATGTCTACTACTGTATAAAATAAAACAGACTTCAAGGCATAACTATTATTAAGCTTATTGCAAAATGAACAACAGTTTCTTGTAAAATATACAACTACTTGTTTACAAAAACAATACTAATAAACATAAATCACCGAAATTCAATTCAAAAGAAATAGAATTATTTTTAAAACGTATAGGAAGCAAACTATAATCAGCAAACAACTGCTTACACAAGCTGCCATCATAAATATCCTTAAATTTACATTTTAGTATTTGCTACAATTTATAATTTTAATAGTAATTTAAAATAGCAGAAAGCTAATTGCTAGGTGACACGTCTGCACCTACTATATGCATATGAGCAAACATAATAAGTTGTACTTATATAAATAAACTGAAAATATGTTTGCACAAAATTATGCTTTCCCAACAGTCATTTATAGTGATTACTATTACATTCAACTGGTAGATTATGCTTCAATAAATATCTAAATCTCATTGAAAAATAATCATATTTTTACTACGATGAATACGAGTTTATCAAGTGAAACCCTGCTAAAAATACACCGCATCTGAAAAATACTTCAGTGCGAGGAGTTCCTTGAGTTGTAAAGATAAATGTCACATCACCAAACACCCAACAGACATTACTGAGATATGTAATTCTATGTATGCCCGGAATTGTTAATACAAGACAGAGTACAGGGGTAATACCAATTTATGACGTTAGAAAACTAAAATTTATCAGATCCTTGGTAATGAAGTGTCTGATTTACATTACATTACATAATCGCTTAACGCTTTGGGACCGTTAAAGAGTGATTAGATGTTGGCGGAAAGAAGGATCGTGCTCGTTTTAAAGAGCACAACAATTTCATTGTTACTAAGTTGTTTTTGATAAACATACAGCACATGATTAAATCTGCTCTATATATGCTGCACAAATTATTAAAATTTCAACTCTACAATTTAGTAGTCTTTTGTACAAAAACTCAAAAATTTAGAGTGCTTAGTAAAAAAAATGACCATTATTGGCTCTTCACGCCCATCTTACCCTGCCTTGATGTCTATAAATATAATCTGAATATAATTAAAGCTGAAATGCAGGAATATTTACATACATATATCAATTTCATTTCATTTTAAAGTACTTTCTGCACATGTAAGCGGATAGTTCACATATTATTAAAGTACAACTGAATGGCTAAATTAGAAAATATTATTCAGCGATATGCTTACGGTTAAAACAAGTTTTCCATCTCGACCGGAGACAATCATACAAACGTTATATTCAAGAATGGAAGTCAGTCTAGAAAATACACACGAACACTCACAATTTGTACTATGCAATAATTTTTTCTTTATTACAAAAATAAACACAGCAATAAATTATATTATGGCAGTGTTGGTATCTTACATGTATGTATCTAATACAGAGTTGACCTAATTTTGTGGCTTTAAAACGTTTTCCCTGCAACTTGTTCTGCTGTAGCAAAGGTAGCTGGTGTCTTGGTAGTAAGTACCGTAATGGATTTATAATCTTAAATCTTCTGAAAAGACATTCAGAAGTTTAAGATACAATTATCAACCCTAGATGAAAAGAGCACAATAAAATATCACTAGGATGGCAATCGCTAATAAATCTTCAAACAAAACGAAATTAATCAACTAACACTAGCACCAAACAATGCGGTAGCTCTGAAACTACATCAGTCAAAGTGATCACAGTAGCAGACATTCTACGGGCCCACCACACGCACACAAGTAGACTAGGATATTAAAGTCTGTAGACAGTTTTCAGCGTTATCACACAGGTATAGGAATTACGATGACAGGAATTATGATGACATAGACGTTTATCTAGTTACAAGAGGGCATGTGCCAATAATAAACTAGTTTACATATATATGACAGAAAATTATTATGGTGTATAAAATCAACCAATTCATAAAGATTTACATCAATAATAAAATAGTTCACATATATGTATAAATCACACATGACTTGGGATGGCGTAGAATATCCATACATAATAATGAGGGCAAGCATGCATCACTTTAATAAAGACGTTATAATAGTCGTTTGGAATTACTACCACATACAACATCGGTGGATTTTCGAGAGATGACATCAAAAATCGGTGTCAATCCTTGCTTGCAAAATGAAAATAGTTTCGACAACAATCTTACAAAATCCACTCCCGTGAATCAAATGAAGATTTCTGACTATCACACTGTAGAACCTGTATATTTGGTAGATGTACAACAAATGACTTAGCTACACGAGCAAGCTACAGTCTCACAAAATGTGGACAGACGCAACCTTATCTGTGCTTCACTCAACTGGCGAATACATTTGCCCAGGTGTATCGATGGAGCACCAGTTAAAGAACTGAATCAACGAAGCAGTGAGTGATCTAGCTAGATGTGTCAGTTAGTATGAGAGAGATGAAGATTCCGCCTCAACACCGATCTGACATCCTTCGTGAATCTTAAGGCATCTAAGAACGGCAGAAGATTGAGCAGCGCTACATCGCTCTGATCAGAAAACCACGACTTGATTGGAATTGCATTGTCTACGTGTTAAAAACAATGACACAGAGCATATTAAAATCATTGTATGAGCTCAAACAAAAACAGTAGGTAATAATTTGTACAAATAATTCTAGGAGTGCTTAACCTAGCCAATGCTGTGTTTCAGTTTAACGCTGTCGCTGTTTTGCAGTGAATAAAGGACTTTATTTTATGTGTATTTAACAAATTACAAATCAGGTTGTTAAATACTGAACATAAACGGCAATTATTGATTGGCTAAAAACTGTGATATATACATGTAAAATTGAAGGTTCCCCATTTCCCGAGTAGGTTCGGGAAAATTGAGAACTGAACCTACCAACAACTGCACGTGTTCGTAAGAGGCGACCGATGCAGATATGACTGTAAAGAGACTTGTAGTCACTTGGTGATGATTTGTGTTTTAGACCGATTGGTCACTCATACTCCAGACTTGCTGAGTTTTAGTCGCTACACCGATTGTGGCATTATACCACCAGGCTACTTGTCCATTCAGCGCTACTGCGGCATTTAGCATAGAGTGGCGCTTTATAAAAATACTTATTATTATTATTATTATTATTATTACTTATACAACTATAATTATCATTATAAGAACACAAATGAATTTAATTACCGAGTGGCTGGAGCCAGTGGCGATGTTGATAAGATACTCGACAGAGCATCAGTAGGTGCAGGGTTCAAATCCTGGGCTCGCCCGTCACTGACATCGCTTTCGAGTGAGGAAACTGCCGTTAACATTAGCTTCTTATTTTTTACTTTAATAAAAGACAACAATAATAAAATGGAATCAGTAAATAAATAAAAAAGAATAATAAAGAATAAAAATGTAAAATTAAGTTATAAAAACAACAATTTACTCATATTTAACTGTAACTGTCAGTTTTTATTTTTATTATATAGAGCTATAAAGCTTCATCATTCAGATAGCAACACACAAATAAAAATTCAATGAAAATTGACCTGAGAAATATTGACATTGTTTAATTATATTCTTATCCAATGTTGAAGTGACTAGCTATTCAATTGAGAATATGTCTTTTGAAGACTTTGAATTACAGATTTTGACATTTCCACACAAACAGAACCATCCAGCAGAATAGGCATACAATACAATTCAACAAAGTGAAATTACGACTGAAGGTGCGGAGGTGACTCCAATTTTATTGAAGATAGCATTAAGAACTTAAAAATTTCCGTTTACGATTTTAAATATGAATTTTTAAGTTTATTGATGATACCAACTTTAATCTTAAATAATGCCATTTTATTAACCCACTCTATGGTACTGTTATCAATTGTCATACTATTGGGCTTAATTTTATGTCTAGGATCAATTCCAATGAAGAATGTCTTATTACAATTTACACTTAAACCTATGATGGCCAAACTAAGCATGTGAGATGATATCAATTAGAGATTGCACTTGTTTATTAGTTAATGGTATTAATATTAAATTTTCCCCATTCATAGAGGAATTGCAACATAATCAATTTAATAAATATTTGATTTTTAAATTTTCTTGTTTAACTAACATCGACACATACTGTAAACAAAATTTGAGATAAGGTGCCACCCTGTCTAACTCCTGAAGTAACGATAAATCTACTGGATATAGAGTCATTCCATCTAACACAAGAATTAAATGTGTCGTACCTACACGTACCTTAACTGTCGTATGTATTTAATTGTAGGCTTCATCTCTCCGCCTCTTGTGTCATGTATGTGATGTGCAAAGTAAATTAGACCTGACATTTGGCATCAGTGTCACGTCTAATGTACTTTAGATCTGACACTTTGCGTCATTGTCAGGTCTAATGTATGAACGGATGACATTCAAAAATTGAATGCCTAACTTGGTTGGCGCTTACTGCACGGCCGTGGACCAGCTTATCTCTCTTGTGACCTTAAATATGTTTCTCAGGGTCATCAGCGTCACGGTTTTCGGTCAGATAACTCAAGTCTGCTCATTCAACCGAGAACAAATACTTCAGTTGGTGATTGAGCCTAGTCTATCGCTGTGACTTGCGTCTGTAATAATTTGACACCTGATAGTCTGAGACATGAGTCTAATTATTTAGTTTCCCATCGTAGTGTCAAACACTATTGTGGTCGCGTAGTTTTTCTACATGAAATTACAAGATATATATATATATATATATATATATATATATATATAATATATATATTATATATATATATATATATATATATATATATATATATATATATATATATTATATATATATATATATATATATTATTATAAGAATATATATATAGAATATATATATATATAATATATATATATATATATATATATATACATACAGGGTGAGTAAAAAAAAAAGATAACACCTGCAAAAAGTTTGAATATCTCAGGCTATTGTTAATATTTGTAAATTAAACTTTTACCAATTAATAAGGGACTAATTTCTGGTGGGATGGCCAATTTTCATCCATTTTGGTGCATAGATTGTCCAGTTATGCAAGTTTCAGCAGAGCAACCCCCCATTTTTACCTTAAAATGGCGTTTGCTACAACGGTAAGGGCAGATTGCAGTTCATTGACGAGAAGGTGAGGTTGAACTCTCAGTATTACGTCAGTACTTTGCTTCCGGAGCTGTTTGATGATTACCATGCTCTTCTACCAAATGGTTTCATCTTTCAGCAGAATGGTGCTCCGGCTGATGCATCTCGTCATGCACAGGAAAGGATCAGCGAGAGAAACCCGGAAGAATGAATCAAGAAGAATGAATGGCCTCCAAACTCACCCGATCATAATCCTCTGGATTACCATATCTGGGGAACCATGCTGCATCTCTATCAGAAACACCAGCCGAAGCCTAAAAACAAGACAGAACTGCAGGAGGTGCTTTACGCCATGTTTAGGTAAAAAATAGGGGGGTTGCTCTGCTAAAACTTGCATAACTGGCCTGTCTATGTACCAAAATGGATGAAAATTGGCCACCCCATCAAAAATTAGTCCTTTAGTAATTGGTAAGAGTTTTATTGTAAAATATTAACAATAGCCTGAGATATTCAAACTTTTTGCAGGTGTTATCATTTTTTTTACTCACCCTGTATATATATGTTTATTATAAGGATTTGGTATAAAAATAAGAATAAGTATTGCTAGATGGTAGTATAAAGTTCTACTCATATGTAGACGTTTTTTAGATATAAATTTAAATTTTATTTTTATTTAGCTTATTATTATTAACTTTTTCTGTAAAGTAGTCTCGAATACCGATTTCGGGCATGCGACTGCTATGTAAGTTTTCGTTGTTAATAATACTAATAATAGTAATAATAATAATAATATACCTTAGATCTGACACTTGGCGCATTTTATCTTATTGAAAATCAAATCAGTCTCCATTGTGCAAAATTTATAATCATCTTTATTACTGATAAACTCACAAAAATTTATAAGGCAAATCTAATGAAAACTCATGGCACTAGAGATATACTGCAAATTCAAAGCACATGTACAATTTTGTTGGCACTCTCGTAAATCCAGACACCAACATTAGTTAAATGAAAATATCTCTCTCCCACTCTTAGTGCCCTGCTTACTGGCAGGTCCATAGTATATAATGCCTCCACTCATCTCTATCTTCCGTTTTCATGTCCACATACAAGTGGATCTTTAAATCATCTAACATTCCTGTTGATATCCCATTATTCTTGGAGTTTCTGCTTTTACGAGGTGGGCCCCCTCAGCTTCGACTAGCATTTATTAGTCAGGGACGTCAGACATGATGATATACAAGATCATAAATTCCTGCATAAGGTAGCGAGTGATGAGAGGAAATTATACCCAGATATCCTCGATAGGCACCAGGTGAGTTGTCTATGATGAAGATGTTGGACAAATCCTCTGACACTGATGATAAGTCCTTTGTATAGCTTCCAAACTCCAACTGACAATGCTACATTACAATATACAACATCTCTATTAAGAAATATATTGTAGAATAGAATTTCGGGGCAGATCATCATAGAAATATCATCATTGACTGGGGCCAGTCCAAGGACGAGCATGATGAGACTAAGAAATGCTGTGCATTTTTTATATTACCTGAAAAGAGCCAGGATACATAATTTTACTAGTGCTTCTCTCATACATGCATTTTTAGCCTATGCGCAAATGAAATGAACATTTAAAACTTCTAAATAAGAAGTATAAGCATATAAACAACTTAAATTACAGTAAGTTTTGTACATCAGTGTCATAAGCTTGTATTCACAGGTCATCTATCAATAACTAAGTTACGATGCCATAAAACGTATTTCAGCATTCATAACATATTAGCATATCTAATATTATACATAAATTATTGGACTAACCATTACAGCCAAAGCTCCATTTAATTTCGATTCTCAAAAGAACAACAGTAATAGCTGAAAAAATTACTTAAGCATCTAAAAATGACTAATCAATCGAGTTGATGAATCAATTTTTAATGAGAATAATAATAAAGAATATATACCTGTCGATAGTATCGTCGTTTAAGAATACTTTTATTTCTATCTAGGTATTCCGCAACAGCAGATCCATAGATCTCAAGACTAGCCGTAAACACAACCAACTCGTACCATTCACTAACCTGCATAAAGTCATCAAACATTTACTAATCTATGCAAATGATTTGTGAAAACTACCTAAGAAAACTACCTACCTACCTAAAACTACTGAATCAATTAATAAAATCACAATCCATTATTATTAGTATGTCAGTCATGTGCTCATTCAGTTTTGCAGTTTATTTACATAATCCTTATGGAGTTTATCATTAGTGCTGTCATATGCCTACAATAGTCTGCATTTAACTGCCGTTTGGACCACGTTTAAATTAAAATATGGTAAAGCTTTATCTTATTATTATTTAGTTTATTTCTATAGAACTCTCTCAGTAAAGTAGCCTCGAAGACCAATTTCGTCTACGACACAGAAATATAAGTTGTAGCTGCAATAATATTAGTAATAATAATAAAATACATTTCACTTACTCTACCAGCGTCTACACTACAAAGTAGTAACGCCCATGTATAACAAGAACTGGACAAATCTTCATTTTTTTATACCGTAAATGAGGAAGTACAAAATATGCTTAACCTTCAATACAAAAGTTTCCACAACTACAATTACTCGGCTACTAACTACTTGTTGCATAATTTAAAAAAATTAATTTGCATACATTAAAAATACCAACAGACAATTTATTTAGTTGCAAGCATTATAATATACATACAATGTCCAGAAATATATCAACGTGTGGTCGCTTGTGAACAAAAAATCTTACAGGATGCCGATCAATCGCAACCTGAAACAATATTCAAAAGTTATTTACATGAGGAATGTCTTCAATGTCGAAGCACCAACATATATTTCATCATGAATAATGATGCAACAGCAGTCAGTCATAATTAATACTGATCTGACAGAAATATAAAACCGGCCTTTATGAATTTTTCATTGTACGAAGCAGGGTTGGGTTTTTGCCAGGACACTGGCAAAAACCGGTAAAAACCATGTCAAAAACCGGCAAAAACTATCTAACAGTGTTATTTTAGTCCTAAAAATCTTTTTAGTTTTAGTTTTTATCTCCTCTCAGCTAAATTCTTTGTAGTTTTAGTCTTATTTTAGTCTCTCAATTCATTTTAGTCTTAGTTTTTAATCTCGTCTCATCAAAAATCTTTTTAGTCTTTAGTCCTTTTTAGTCTTTTAACTCCAAAATCCTGAAAAGCTTGGAACTTGAAAACTGCATTAATTTACATTAAGTAACACACAAAATCACTGCCATTTATGAACTACAAGTGATCGATCGTATACTGGACAATTACACAATAAGTCTTAACACACACACTAACAACAAATGTTTCAGCTTCTAATCTACCAAACCGTAAACTTTTGATTCAGTTTTAAAAACACACTATGGTGCAAGTTTTTACATAGTCTATTTCTCCTGCCAGAGAAATAGACTATTGCAGTCTTAGCAGTTCTCAGTAAATATGCTGCTAGAAACCGGATTGCCTAGTTTTGATACTATCCTTTCTAATTACAGCCACATTTATAATACTATAGGGCTATAACTAAGAAGTTTGAATTTAATCGGAGTGACTAGCACCAAAAATAGTTACTGCAGATATAAGGCAAAATTCGTATATATTAGTTACTGATGCATATCAATTACATAATTTTTTCGTAATTTTTTAACCAAAGTAGTGCGCAGGGATATACCAAACAGGTAACCCAAATCATTGCAGTCTTTGCAGATTTCAGTGAATATGCTGCTAGAAACCGGATAGCCTAGTTTTGATACTATCCTTTCTAATTACAGATTAAAGTTTAGAATGTGCTTGCTTGATAATGCTAATATGCTAGTTACTGTAAGTGTTTTGATGTTCTGAGCTTATTATAGCTTTGTATGCCTAATTCTATAAGTAATTGTCTTATAGCTCAATTTATGCACAGCCTATTTGCTTTTCTGGTTTTTGTTGCATTGTTGTTTGTGCAAAATTCATGTATGGGTTATTACGCCTGAAATAAAGCAATAAATAAAAATAAATAAATATGACTAGTTTGTGATACTCTTGATCAAGGGCTTTTCCAATTCGTTACAGTAATAATGTAATACTAAAACTAGCGCTTGTGTAGTTGCAGTGGCATCAATTCACCATTTCCTTAGGGGTCAAACATTTTTTGAAGGACCATTTTCTCTATGCGCAAATGTTAAAATGTTATGACTTTTAAAATAAATATGAGGCTAGGATCTTGTGGTCTCGGAGGGGAGGGGGCTAAACCATTGCTAAGAAAAACCTTTTAAGTTTTTATTTTCTATATTTTAATAGTCACCTTAAATTAATGTCGCTATAATTTTTCGTTTTTAATAGCAATTAAATATATGTAACTTTTATTTCCATAGCAAGGATTTCATTGCAACATACATACAGCATACTGTTATCGGCCCTGATTAGAACTTAAACAAGATATAAGCAGTACGTATGCGGGACGCATTATTCAATTAATAAAGAAAAATGTAAACCATAATCTGCTGAACTCTATACTGAGGTAATATAGTGAGCTTAATAAATGAGTACTATTTTCTACTTCTATTAATATCTATCTACAATATAAATACTTGTATTCGTAATAGTACGTTAAAAGTTATAAATATAACTGATTCATTACACTCGCAGCACGAATCATAAGCAACTACAGTAAGGTAATCCTGAAACATGCCCTAACAAATGTAATTCTTTTCACACAACCTTTGCACAAAAATATTGACTGAATATGGATATAAACCTTAAAGTGACTCATGGAAAAGTAGGCTTAACAAATGACCATGCTGCAGCTGCAGTGACTGTCAAAGCGTGTCTGATGTAGGTGGCCCTAGTGGCATCTTATCATCTGCCTCTATCAAACACACGTTGCTGATAAAGGTATTCAGAATCGCAGTTGAACTGGGTGAGGGGAGAAGGGTACATTCTCATATTACTTGTGAACACATAGTCATAGGCAAAGGCAGGAAATTAATGAATATATTGCCTACTTTGTATACAGTATAGGATCAGCGTGTGGATGTAAATAACGACATAGCTGGTACAGGATGTCATTAGTCACGACTTAACTTTGGCTATGTTCAATTGCCACTGAATTTATTGCTTGCTGTCTAAAATTAGCATTTGAGATGAAAATATTTTTGTCTCAATATAGTCGTCCTAGTCTCGTTTTCGTCGTTCTGCTTTAATTCTTTTTAGTTTTAGTCTTAATTCAGTCTCACAATTCTTTTTAGTCTTAGTTTTAGTTTTCGTCGACGAGACCAATTCTTTCTATTCTTAGTTTTAGTTTTAGTCAGCGAAAATAACACTGCCGTCTAAAACACCAAGACTGGAATAGAAATATTTTATGCTTGAAAATGTATTATATCGTTTACAACATCATCATCATCATCATCATCTTCCCTTAAATCCCAGTTTAACCAGGGTCGGGATACGAATAGACCTTCTCCAGTCTTCCCTGTCCCACACCATATCATCAGTCAATCCCTTATTTTTCATACCCTTCTTAATTACCGCATCCCAAGTCAATTGTGGTCTACCTCTCTCTAGCTTAACATTCAGTTCTTCCCTCCAAACTCTCTTTACTACATCCTCATCTGCCTTTCTCACAATATGACCATACCATCTCAATCTCGACTGAGCCAACCCATCCCCGATCCCCTCAACATTGAAATTCATCCTCACATATTCATTTTCCATTTTATCTTCCTAGTTCTTCCACACATTAGACGGCTTCACTGAAAGTGAATACTCTTTCAGCCATGCACCAGGGGCATGATGGTTCCTGAAATATTTTGTACTTCAATTACTTATCTGCTTCAATATAGCAGCCGGTGTGAGTGCCAAATATGTGACCAATTAATGGGACTGCAATATAATGTAGTTATCACTAATTTGTATGTTTTAGACAAGAAAGACTTTTGCCAGGAGGGTTTTTGCCGCTTAGACAGTTTTTGCCGGAAAGGTTTTTACCATGGAAAAAACCGGCTTTTTCCACTGAGTGGCAAAAACTTGCCAACCCTGGTATGAAGTCAACAGGTACTCGAATTCCATAAGAGCATTATACTGCAAAGTTCTAAGATACAGAAGCTAGCAATGAAACTATCTTATACGATACTTCATTTTGGAGTGATCATGGCAGTCTTTCCAGTAACATCATTTACTGGTTTATCAAGTGCTCATTAGTGAGAAGGAGAGCAGATGTAAGTAGTAATTAACTGCCACAAGTCCCATGAGAGAATGCTTGAAAGAAATTAAGCAAGAAGTATCACATAGTAAGCTATTAGATACAGTTATGGATACATGTAACCTGAAGTACAAAGTCAGGTGGTCAGCCACTGCAGATACCTCTAAGGTATCAAATAGTTCGCAGATGTAACATGAAGTATATATAGCCTGGAGGTAAGTTGAACAATTATATCTCCCATCTCAGATTTAAATGATATTTTAACAGTGTTACGTAAAATATGTATCT
Source organism: Enchytraeus crypticus (assembly GCA_905160935.1). NCBI lineage: Eukaryota > Metazoa > Annelida > Clitellata > Enchytraeida > Enchytraeidae > Enchytraeus > Enchytraeus crypticus. The sequence continues at coordinate 84,124 of CAJHZI010000718.1, forward strand.
AGGCCAGGTTTAAAATTTCAATTCAATCGGTTGACCATTTGGGGAGTTATGGCAGCCATTTTGGTGCAAAAACTAAAACGTGTGTTTTTTTTCTGTACTTTGAACGGCTATAATTTGGCTATTTATGGTCCTATCCATATGAAACTTCCAAACAATGCTATACTTGATGCGTAGATTCAGAAAAAGCACTCAGAATTCAAGGGGCATGTATATCTTGGCTGCTACGGCAGCTCAAACTTGATGCTTTGCAAAAGTAGAAATTTTTGAAAAGGCAGCTTTGAGTCCTGATAATTCTCAAAATTGACCAACCACATTATTGCAAGCCATTTAGTATAATAATATGAACACATCTCAATAAAATAAAGCACTTGTTACCCTCAGAAGCAGCTTGGATTTAGAAAACCACTAGCTCAAACTTTAAAAAAATTCAAGCATCACCCAATTTTTGGACAACTTCAAGGCCGTGGTTAGGCATGTAGGCAGTTGATCACAACCTTCAAACTGCTGCTATTTACAGGTCGTTATGATACTAACTTACTGTAAAAATATTTATTTTTCAGCTCCATCAGAACATATAGCAATAGCCATGTAAACTTACCCACCGAAGGTTGTTTTTACACAAAAAATTAAAATGCTTATAATTTTTCGCTACTTTAAAGCGTTATATCTCGTCTGTTTATTGTCCTATCTATATGAAACTAATCCAAAATACTATAAATATTGCATAGATTCAGCATATGTACTCATATTTCATGTGGCTTGTATATCTTGGCAATTGCACCAGCTCAAACTTTATGTTTCATTAAGTTTCGATACATTTGAAATTTACGAAAGCTAACTTTGAAACCCGTTCATTCTAAATATTTACAAAGCAGTTGCAAGAAATCCATTTAGTTTAATAATTTGGACATCTCAAAATAATATAAAACATTTATGAACTCCAAAAACAGCTAGATGGCACAGCATCAGTTGGCGTCAACTAATGAAATTTTCAACATATTAAAAAATTTGCGAAAAATAGGGTTAGCATGCGTGATCATACCTATACTTTAGAAACGAGATGAGAAGCTAATCTTTTTACAGGATGTTGCTAACATAATTGCCCATACATGGTATAAGTTTGAAGGATCTACGCAACTGTCAACATGGGTAGTCTGGTGGATGAAGTTGGGCGAAAATCGGTTTCGGATAAATTTTCTTTCAACTTTGAGGTACTGGTATGAAAATTCTAATCAGTTTATAAAACTGCCAAGTGTCTTATTTCACACAGCTATATGCATAGTATCAGAATATATACTTAATCTACAGATGTTGCACACATTATGAGATTTATAGAATCCCAAAGTCACACTTTTTGAAAATTGGACCTTCATTTTTGGTCAAGTTTGGATCGCTATAGCAACCAAGATATATGTGCCACATGAATTTTGACTTCATATTCTGCATCTACGCCACAAATATAGTATACGGGCAAAGATTCTTGTACATTGGAAAAGAACTAACGGAGATATGGCCCTTCAAAGTTGAGAAAATTTTAGACACATTTTGATTTTCGTAAAAAATTCTGTCAACAAAATCGTCATAACTTCAAAACCGGTGAACCAACTTATCTAAAATTATATATATAGCCTAGAAACGAATTTTGCCTCACATGGTGTAAATTTCAGGCAAATCTGAGATGGTCACCTGGGAAGATGTTCAGAATTTGGACCAGTTGACATGGATTTACCCAATTTAGGGTTATTCCACGTCAACTGGTCCAATGGTCCTCAGGTGACCATCTCAGATTTACTTGAAAATTACACCATGTGAGGTAAAATATGTCTCTAGGCTAGGCTTAAAATTTTAATAAAATTGGTACACCGGTTTTGAAGTTATGACGATTTTAGTGACCCCACCGTTGGTCGAATTTTGTACGAAAATCAAAATGTGTCTAAAATTTTCTCAACTTTGAAGGGCCACATCTCTGTTAGTTCTTTTCCAATGTACAAGAATCTTTGCCTGTATACTATATTTGTGGCGAAGATGCAGAATATGTAGCAAAACTTCATGTCACACATATATCATGGTTGCTATAGCGATCCAAACTTGACCAAAAATGAAGGTCACATTTTTAAAAAGTGTGACTTGGGTTGCTATAAATCTCATAATGTGTGCAACATCAGTAGATTAGGTATATATTCTGATACTATGCATATAGCTGTAAGAAATAAGACACTTAGCAGTTTTATAAAGTGATTAGAATTTTCAGACCAGTACCTCAAAGTTGAAAGAAAATTTATCCGAACCCGATTTTCACCCAACTTCATCCAATGGACTGCCCATGTTGACAGTTGCGTAGATCCTTCAAAGTTATGCCATGTATGGGCTAGTATGTTAGCAACATCCTGTAAAAAGATTAGCTTCTCACCTGGTTTCTAAAGAATAGGTATGATCACGCAAGCTAGCCCTATTTTTCGCAAATTTTTTAATATGTTGAAAATTTCATTAGTTGACGCCAACTGATGGTGTTCCATCTAGCTGTTTTAGGAGTTCACAAATGTTTTATATTATTTTGAGATGTCCAAATTATTAAACTAAATGGATTTATTGCATCTGCTTTGTAAATATTTAGAATGAACGGGTTTCAAAGTTAGCTTTCGCTAATTTCAAAAGTATCAAAACTTAATGAAACATTAAGTTTGAGCTGGTGCAATTGCCAAAATATACATGCCACATGAATTATGAGTACAAATGCTGAATCTATGCAATATTTATAGTATTTTGGATTAGTTTCATATAGATAGGACAATAAACAGACGAGATATAGCGCTTTAAAGTAACGAAAAATTATAAGCATGTTAATTTTTTGTGTAAAAGCAACCTTTGATGGGTAAGTTTACATGGCTATTGCTATATGTTCTGATAGAGTTGAGAAATAAATATTTTTACAGTAAGTTAGTAACATACCGACCTGTAAATAGCAGCAGTTTCAAGGTTGTGATCAACTGCCTACATGCCTAACCATGGCCTTGATGATGTCCAAAAATTGGGTGATGCTTGAGTTTTTTTAAGGTTTGAGCTAGTGGTTTTCTAAATCCAAGCTGCTTCTGAGGGTGACAAGTACTTTATGTTATTGAGATATGTCCATATTATTAAACTTAATGTCTTGCAGTAATGTGGTTGGTCAATTTTGAAAATTATCAGGACTCAAAGTTGGCTTTTCAAAAATTTCTACTTTTGCAAAACATCAAGTTTGAGCTGCTGTGGCAGCCAAGATATACATGCCAATTGATTTCTGAGTGCTTTTTCTGAATCTACGCTTCAAATATAGTATTGTTGGGAAGTTTCAAATGGATAGGACCATAAATAGCCAAATTATAGCTGTTCAAAGTACAGAAAAAATAACACGCGTTTCATTTTTCGCGCCAAAATGGATCTACAGTAGGGTCGAAATGACCGCCATAACTCCCCAACCGGTCAACCGATTGACTTTAAATTTTAAATCTAGCCTAGAGACATATTTTACTATACACTGTTAAAATATCGTTTAAATCTTGGAGGGTCACCTGGGAAGATTTTGTAAATTTGGACCAGTTGAATGGAATGACCCAATTATCAAAGGCAATGATTACTAAAATCATGGGAGAAAGTAGTAGTAGTAGTAGTATCACAAACAACAAGGGCAACTACGCAATGAATCTTTGTAAACGCATGCGGTTTTCATATGTATACGCATACAACCCAGAAATAAAATAAATAAAACAGCACATTTAGACGTAACCTGAAGTATAAAGTCGGGAGGTAGGTTGGATACGGCAGCCTGACGCAGGACGCCCTCGTGGTGAGAGTGGATCAGCGTCTCGTCCAGGTCAAGAACTAGGATCTTTCTCTCTGTGCTCTCTATAGTTACATAAGCCAGTTAAAAACTTGCTAACTGGCTACACCATCGACATAAATATATACGTATGTATGTTTATTATAAGTATTTTGTACATGAAGACAGGAATGAGTGTTGCTGGATTGGATAAAGTTCCACTCATATGTAGACATTTTTTACTAGTTTAGATATTAATTTAAATGTAATTGTTATTTTGCTTATTCTTACTAATTAACTTTCTGTAAAGTAGTCTCAAAGACCGAGTTTGGCCATGACACTGCTATATAAATTTTCGTTGTTAATAATAATAATAAATAACATTATCAACTACAAATATATCTACAGTACATATAAAAAATATTTAACACATTAAGTAATGAATATAAAGTAGAGTGAGTCTTAGCATATGCAGCAAAATTTAGCACACTACTTAAACCAGCTCTAAAGAGCAATGTATAAAATAGCAAAAAAATCAATTCTTCTGCTATTTCTATAAATTGACTAAAACAATTCTGCCGTCTTATTAATTAGATAAAGACATCCTTCACAGCTAAAATTTAGCTACAGATACAAAAGAGACAATACCCTCTACAATAAATGCCATTGGCCATTGATAGGAGCCAATGGCGAAATCGGTAAGGTACTCGACCACGGATCTTAGGTGTGGGGTTCAAATCCTGGACTCGCCTGTCACTGACATCGCTTTCGAGTGAGGAAACTGACGTTACCCTTAGCTTTATAAATATCTGTTTGGACAAATGGGCAAAGGCAGTAAAAGCTAGCGAAAGGTCAATAGCCATGGAAGATATATTTATTCCTGGGAACAGACTTCATGTGTCTAATATAAATCAATAATACTATAGGCCATAAAAAGTATGACATCTACTGGTAAAGGTCGTGCGTTATAGTAAATAGATGCTAAAAGGTGAAGGTCGGACACAGTTTGTTGACAAACAAATGTGATTGTTGCTTTGTTTATCATCATTGGTTTATTTTAGATGCACAAAATAATCATTTTCAAAGTGTTTATTTCTTATTAAAAGACAGAAAATGGTACACTGCTTTGAGTGAATATTTTAAAATGGTACAATAATATAAAATATTGAAATCAATTGTAAATTTAGGGAACATTTTATAATATGACCTGGCATGCAATGACAACAAAACTCTATTAATTTTGGTGACAGATTAGTTTCTTATTTCCAAGAATCTAATTCGAACCTTCTGAGTATTATTCTGACGGTATAGGAAAACTGAGTTACACCATAAGGCATCATATATAACAATTTCTCCTTCATTTATTTAAAACTATAGATTTTGTTCTTACAAATAGTTTTAAAATTTAACATCACAGCAGCATTTCTTAACTTTTTGAAATTTAAACTAAAGTCCACAGGTAATTATAATTGAATTTACAATTAATTTTAAGTAATAAATTAATATACAATTTAGTGGGCCTAGAAAATTTAGAGTTCAATATGCACTTCACAGATAATACATTACAAGGTGAAGCTTTAACAAACCTAATCGTTCAACAAGAATACGAGAAACTGGCATCACTGGATATTTAACACTGTTATAGTTAGCAATCTGTAACATACATCATCACACACATGCATATTTTGATTTAAAATTGAACATTTAATGCCCGGATTTAACTTGAGGTTAAACCTTAATTATACAGAATCTCTAAATATCTCAGTTATGTAGCCTCACAAAATTTAACTGGCTGTACCTGAGGACCTGGGATCAGTTCTCGCTTGATCAGAGAGTAGGCCTATATCTTGGACAATTACAAGACTATTTGACTAAAATGAACTGAAAATTAAATTATCTAAAAATGAGAGCTAGGGGAACAGAGTTCCCCTGCGTCCCCCTACCACTTTAAGCACTGATAGTGGTAGATATCATCACAGATGATCATTTCACTATAATGTGTAAATACATTATTATCATCTGTGATGATATCTACCACCATCAGCATTTAAAGTGGTTGGGGGCCGCAAGGGAACTCTGTTCCCCGAGCTCTCATTTTAAACTTTTAAATTTTATCATGTATATACATGTAAGTAGGAAATATATAATATAGGCATTATAAGAGCGCAAAGAAGAGAATTTTTTAAATTGTATATATGTAAGAGAAGCAATGTTCTCAAAACGAGACCTGTGCTTAATTCTTTCTTAATATAACTATTATATTATCTAAAAGATATCAGGTCTAAACATTAGACGTTGCAAGTTCTGGCATAGAAACTAACTAAAAACCAACGTCCGTCAAGCAAGCACCACATTCGCACATCATCATCATGCTGATTTACTTACGGAACTATAGGTTTTCTTTGCGCGAGGAAACATGTAGGTCCAGAGTCTAACGATGAGTGCTATTAGGCCCATGACTCAGCCTCCTAACCCTCTCGATGTAAACTCGCAAAATTCAAAAAGTTGAACAAAATAAAAATATTTACATATCTAAACACTTTCAAAAACAGAAGCCATTCACTTTCGCCAAACGATGAAAAGCGGTTTCGATTTTGAAACGGGCAATCACAGAATGCAGTCAATGGGTATTTTAAATAAATCATTTAAAATTTAACATCAATCTCGATTATTTCATTATTTAATATATTTAGGTTTAAATGATAAGAATAATTGCTGCATAGAAATTTCCTTTTTTGAAAATGTGTGTGTGTGGGGGGGTGAGAAATTACAAATTTAAGTTAAAAAAAATTAGATTAAATTAAATTTAAATTAAATTTAAAAAACTCAGTTCCACTAGCTCTTATTTTCTCTGAAGCGCGTTTTTTAGCTATAAGCCCATATTTGACATATTAAGTGCCCTGTATAATGGATGGGGGCCCGAAAAATGTTGACAGTTCCCAAGCTCTAAATTCCCACTTTAACCACTGTATAATAAGAGTAAAAAAGGGTGTAAGTAAAAACGTGAGCTTTGTCCCGAAGCGTGGGCGCAACCAGCCTTTGCTGGGTGGAGCTTCAGCTTCCCCCGCCCTTAAATTAGGTCAGTTTTGCAATTATTCCGGATTTTCTGATCGTGTTGTTTTTCAGGGGTGGAAAAGCATACATTTTTTCAAAACAAATGTAGGTTTTTAGGTTTCTTACGTCTTTGCCACAGCTGCAACTTACAAAGCTAGAAATCTAAAATCTTTTAAACCATAACAGAAATGATAAATGTAAACATATATATTGTACCATTGGCTTTACGCTTATCAGACTCGACTAAATAAATATACTTATACTTTATACTTATCAGACTCGCTTAACTAATCAACTGTAACATTTATCGTCACCATCACCATAATCATCAGTTTCTTGCGTTAAGAATAGAACATGAACAAAAGAGCTCTGCATCAGTGAAAATGAAATTAATCAATTATTATTTTTCTTTCGCCGCTCCAAATAAGTTTATTTTATATTATTGACAATTAATTAACTTATTTATTGATATAGCTGTACTATTTTGCCCTTGTTTTTGTTCAGTTTCTTTAGTATCACCAACTATACGCCTGAAGATATGTCTACTCAATCTTGAGTAAAACTAAACAGAAAAACTAATTTTAGAAAGATGATACAAAAGCTAAAAAGTCTGAAGTCCAATCAGCTGATATGTGGGAAAGTAAACAAATGTAGATGTAGGTTAATGAAATTATAATTACACGAAATGAGAAACTATAAAGTGTTCTAAAATTATCAACATTCAACAAATATATAAATACTGTTTATCAAACATATAGACGTGACAGCTCATGGATTCTATCCTAGCGTACTCAAGGGTGGACGAAGATGATTATTATGAATTGCTTGGTTCGAACGAGTTATCCACTGTAAGTTAATGAATTCATGAAGTTGAAAATTAACTGAATAGTCGAGATAGCTCACTGTAGCATTTTTCTTTCAGATCATTATTTTTCCTATAGGACGCTATAATAAATTTATGGCTTGCTGGAATAACACTTTATTTAAAATTTAATGGATTTATTAAAAGCTGCCTAGAATTTTAAATGTGCACATTATTCATATTTCATCAGGGAAGATCATTTCACTGTAATAGACGTTTAATCATTTTAGAGAAATATGTTGAAATAAATATGATTGGTCTTATGTTATTAATATATCATTCAGTAATGTGGCGTGACTTTACATCTACCATTATATGAACACAGAAAGCGGATAACTTAATAAATAAGCGAATAACTTAATAGCAAGTGAATAAACAAGTAAGCAGTATGACAGTGGTAAGTACCAGTGCAAATTTTGTTAAAGTCTTTTATTTGACATTGCCAAATAAAAATTTTATGATCTTAGTTTAGCAAACATCTACTGTAATATTCTTTTCTGCTGGCAGGTTGAACAGATACTAACGGAATACAAGGTCAGGGCCAAGCAGTGTCATCCTGATAAAGTACCTCTTGATTCTGCAGCAGGTATGTCAAATTTAGTTTCATGAGATTAATTAGATTATCTCTAGCTAAATGAGATGAATTGTGATGTGACACTTCTACTAATCCTATGTAGTAATCATCATTGCTTCATAAGTTAATTCATTTTTTGATTATATGGTTACATACATGATATTTCGCTCGTGTTACAGAGATTTTGCGTAGTTTTTTTGTCAACTGCACATTAACTACGCGTTTCCTGCCAATGCTGACTTACTTACCTCCAAACTAATTTCTACTTTAATACCTCTTGTTTGCTGGGATTCTGTGTTAAATGATTCAGCTTTAATAGCAAACAATGCATTAGGAAATTTGCCCCTTCACTGTTTCTGACAGCTCGACTCTCAAATTTTTTCACAGCAGATCCAAGTTCTTATTTATATTCTTATTCTACATTCTTATTATTATTCGTATTCTTAATCATATTAATATTCTCAGCAGGTTCTCGCCATCTTGTGATCACTTATTTTTATTGTAATGTATACATGCATTTTATAAGTCTTATATATTGTCACATGTTCACGAATAGCTATGCATAGTGCGTCTATATATATATATATATATATATATATATAGATAATATATATATATATATATATATATATATATATATATACATTATACATATATATATATATATATATTATATATATATATATATACATTATACATACATATATATATATATATATATATATATATATATATATATATAATACTTATTTAGCGTATTCGTTAATCCAGATAGTTGCTTCGCTTACAAGGCAACTTAGCGTAGACAGTCCACCTGGTAGGCAGGTTAGAGGGCATTCCTCAATGATATGTTTCATGTTTCATGTTTTATATATATATATATATATATATATTATATATATATATATATATATATATATATATATATTATATATATATACTTGTCTATACATGTATATTATTATATATATATATCTATATATATATATATATATATATATATATATATATATTATATATATATATATATATATATATATATATATATTATATATATATATACTTGTCTATACATGTATATTATATATATATATATCTATATATATATATATATATATATATATATATATATATATATATATATATATATATAACAGATTATATAATCTAATTTAAGGTATATATTTGTTATACTTTCAGTTGCTAAGTTTCAGAAGCTGCAGAAAGCTAAAGATGTGCTGTGCGATGTAGAGAGTCGGAATCTTTATGACAAGTGGAGAAGAAGTGGCATGTGTATATCATTTGAAAAGTGGATGTCACTTGGGGCTAGTCATAGTGTATGTATTGGATGTATTCATATACTATATATCAAATTAATATCTTATTTGTAGTTAGTCTTTATTATATCCCTTTTGGATAAACAGGATTGTTTTCTCAGGGATTGTTGATCATTGGGGCAGGGGCGGATCCAGGAAATTTTTAAGGTGGGGGCCCGAAATTCTCTTTGGACAGTGTACACATTTTTGCTTACATTTTGCCATCTTTGGGTCATGACGCAACCAGAAAAAAATGCTGTGAGGGGGGGCTCCTCAAAATTTGTCAGCATACTGCACTCGGCTCATAGAGTGAGTATATCCCCGTATTTTACCCCCCCCCCCATACCCGTACTAAAGTGAGAGAAAAACCTAAAATGCCTAAAATCCTACATTAGTTTAGGAAAAAAATAGGTTAATTTTTTTCACCTCGGAGGCCCTGAAGAAACTCAGCAGATCTGGACCAATTGCAAAAGTGACCTAATTTTGGCAGAAAATGGGGGGGGCTTAAGCCCTTCGATCCCCGCCACTGCATTGGGGCTAGTCATAGTGTATGTATTGGATGTATTCATATACAAAATATCAAATTAATATCTTATTTATTGGTGGTGCAATATCTTTCTTATATCCCTTTTGGATAAACAGGATTGTTTTCTCAGAGAATATCACCCCTGCCCGATAAATGTTAGTTGAAGCTGAAGAAGGTATAGGGGGCCCACCTCGTCTAAGCAGAATCCCCCAAGAATAATGGTATATCAAATGGAATGTTTCAGATGATTTAAAGATCCACTCAAGTGTGGACATGAAGGGGAAAGCGGAATATAGAGATGAGTGAAAGTATTATATACCATAGACCTGCAAGTATTCTGTGCACTAAGAGAGAGATGAAAATTCTTATTACTTGAAAGCTAAAGCGACTTTTGATGTAAATTTTATTATTTTCTGTAGAAAAATATTTGTTTAATTAAAAGGCTCTTGTACGAATTCATCATGTATAATCTGTTCGTTGCCAGAGTAAAGTAAATCTTTGTCGCTGGTTGTAGTATTCTAGTCCTCTAGTCCTTCTAATTGCTCTTTGAAGAATATTATAGGATTAGCCAATTTCTCTAGATATTAGTGAGGCATAAAGTTATGTAATTTCAGAAAAATAACCCATCTTCCCATTATACTATAGACTTTCAGTTGCTGTAATAATTTACCAGCGTACAAGTTTTAAGATTGTTCTCTGAAGAGAAATTTTAAGAGAAATGTAAGATTTTTCTATTTATATCCAACATAGGGACAAATCCTGATAACCAAGTAATGTCTACCAACATTTTTGCTATACCTAGTTACACATGTACATGTATACTCAATATCTGTTGGGGACGTCCCTGACATCATCCCTGGATGAGGAAACGGACGTTAAACCTTTATTTATTATTATTATTATCTACTATAGCTGTAGGAATTGAACACAATGAGTATACATGCAAAGTTAGTTTGTTTTGTAACTATATAAGTTTGAATGTCTATATAGCTCAGTGTTTAAGTTCTTTACATAACTTCATGAAATTTTAAATATCTGTTCCTAAGGTCCTGGTATCTATTCTTGGTAGAGCTAACCAGAGAGTAAATGCTTAGTCATTCACAGAACTGGTAAAATGGATAATTGACTAAGCTGTCTAATGGTTAAGCATGTAGTATTAAACATGATAAATATCATCACCAGATGATCATTTCACTATATTGTTTATTAACTTGTAATTATTTTGAGTTCTCAATTATATTTGCCTGTTTAGTCGATGCACTGGGCCACTACAAAGGCTGCTGATGCAATGATAGAGAACACGTCTCTAGTATCAGAACAGAACTCAACGCAGGAAGGTTTGTAGGCCTAAATTTGCCGTTGTTTAAAAAAATGTGATTCAGTGTGTGCTACAGGATTATAATGTTCATGTTTATCGAGAGAAGTCTTTGAGATATAATAGTATCCATCTGATGGAAACTTAATGGACTGCGATGAAACTTTTTTGAGTCATATGAATTTGTAAATTTGTGGTTGGAGCCTGTGGCGATGTAGGTGTCATATTCAATCGCTGATCAGTGTGTTCGGGGTTCAAATCCTGAGCTCTCTCGTCACTGACATCGCTTTCGAGTGAGGAAACTGGCGGTAACATTAGCTTTACCAGCTTTAAAGTTCTTACTGTCATGTTTCGATGGAAGAAATGTTTGGTTTTTCAATATTTTTTAAGTACTGATTCAGAAACTAATTGCTGCTTCTCGCAACGGTACCCACTTGACGCTTTGCAATGATATGTAATATTACATAAAGCATGACATCTCAATGATATTAAATAAAACAATTTACAAGGCAATTGTAGATCTAAAGCCTTAATATTAACTTGCATTATAGTGAAACTATATGCTATGTTGATATCTATAATTTTTAATACTACATGTTAAATCCGTAGGAATTTATTGTATTTTCCATGCAACCAGTCCTGTGAATATCCTAGATTTTACTCTCAGATCAGCGCGGGCGGGAATCGAACCCACGAGAGTTCAGTTACCCTAAGAATTTGTCATTTAAAACTTCATGACGTTATCAACACCTCTAACCAAGCTCTATTGAGACATTATCTCTTCAGTACACTGCAAGTGGCAGGTTCAAGGTACATATTCATACTCAAAGTCTGCTTTCTCTCTCCATATGAGTACTCCTGAGATCAAGAAGTTAATCTCTTCACAAAGTCTAGCCTTATCCATAGCTAATGTAGCCTATAACTTGGGAAAAGTATGGCTTCTGAGGTGGTTTCCCAGTAACTTTCTTAATGAGACATTATAGCAAACCCTAAATCTAACTTAACCTTAACCCTAAACCCTTACATTGAAATGTATGTATGTACCTTCAAGAAGAGTTGTAAAATGTATGGATTGAGTTCTTATTTGTGATGTTTGTATGTAGATGGAGGATATATGAATTCCCTGAGTACAGCCGAGATACTGGCAAGATTCCGCAATTACGAGATCTGATCGACAAATGAACATCTCAACTACGATACTAGTCATTCCGCATTTTGTCTTGAATGTAAGTCTACCAATCTAACGCATTCTCTTTATTAAATTCCTTACTAAATTTTTAAACAAAGAAATGACTCGGGGGTACATTGATTTAGGGTCAGCTAACAATTCTATTGGATATTGATTCAAATCCAATTTCAAATACTCACATCTCCTTTCCTTTACTGATAAGTTAACAACTGAAACAAATCTCTGAAAACTGAATGGTACATATCTATTAATTATTTGGAATTACGATGGCGCAAACTGTTGGACTGCTTACAAATGGCAGACTATATGAATGTTTACCAATGAATGTTTTTCTTGAGATTGAACTATGAATATATTGCTGTGAAATAAGTAGAGAGAGTGATTAAATCTTCAGTCTTAGAAATTCATTGTCATTATATACGTGACTTGCGCTGGCTTATCTATTTCGATTTTTGTTTTTTTTCGTGTGTAAAGCTACTGTGACTTAAGCGCAATAACTGTTAGCTTTACTTGGAATGGAAATGATAGGTTTATATATATATATATATATATAGTAGAACTATTAAATTGGAGATTTTAATAAATTTTTCCGTTAGGTTAAATGGTAGGAGAATCGCTGAAGGCGCTCGAATACTTTCAAATATTAAACATTGTGAAATAAAACGTCGATTAAATATCTGGCTACTAGATCAAAGATTGTGAGATAAACTGCTTTTACTAATTAACGAGAAATAGAGTATCAAACCATGATGAATGCCGTACGAGTGCTAGTTAGATTGTTGTACTAATAAAAGTCACACTTATTTGGCTATTATATTAATTTTCACATCCATTATTCTACATAGGCGATTGCGCTCACTTTTCGAGATTAATAATTGTCAAACGTAATGCCACCTGGAACACTAAATAAGTACGTAATTAAAATAAATATTTGAATTGGCTTCAAAAGAATATATAATATCAAGCTAACTTTTTAAACCTTTTTCAAAGGAATATATTATAATCAAGTAAACAAAAACAGTTAAAAAATGTAAACTGAATGTAGTAGGCTACATAACAATTCGATATTGTTTCATTAGAGCTTCAGAAACATTAGATAAATTACTGATGACAGGCACTTTTTTGCAATGATAACTAGACTAAAATTAATGTTGCTAGCATGTTACTTATCGTTTCTGCCTTTGCACTCTCGAATATAATATTTATAAACTTGACTATGTCTAACTTTATTTCGAGTTGGAGGCTAAGGAACTCTACATAAAGACTTTGTATAAATACATGGTCAGCCTGACTGCCGTATTTCAACTCCAGTCAGCCACAAGCTAGTTTAATCAACTCCTGATACACATGTATGAGGAAGCGTCATATACATTATGTATTATCTGTCTACAGTACCTTAGATATTTGAATATGTTTGGCATATGTTTTTCATTTAGAACTGGATCATCACTCGGTCTAGTCTGACTGCTGCTTTGGTTGGTCGGTCAGCTGGTCAACCATGGCGATGGTCGGGTTCGACGTCTTGAAGAGAAGTCCTTTGGGTTTCTGACCTCGACGTTAAACCCACTAAAACTAGTTAAATGCTGGCTAAAGCTGTCCAATATCTGATATCGTAATAATTTATCCATTTTCCGATAGCCTAATCAAATATATAAACGGACGAATTGTGCATAGACCAAAAGTTAATTTGAAAAAATACCTACGAAGAAAGGCTGCTAGGAATTATGTATTAATGCAAATAATTTACTGCAGACCTTCCACTATTCATAAGAACTTGTAAATCTGACATTGTGAAGTCGTAGAATTTAGGTTGTAATACTGCTGGTGTCAACAGTTAACGCAACAATATACTTATATCGCTAATCATCATCATCATCATCTGCCCTTGAATCCCAGTTTAACTAGGGTCGAGATACGAACAGACTGTCTCAAATCCTCTCTGTCCTACATCATATCCCCTATTTGAGACTTTTCCATTCGTTTAAATTTTTATAGCAATTCATAATATCAATTATATAAATTTATATCGCTAACATTAAATACACTTATATTTTACAATACACACTGATACAATCATTTTCAAGTTGTCAGTAAACAGTAAACTATTAAGAAATGAACAAAGCGCAGCAATTATTTGAACTTAGAATTACTACAAATCAGTATTTTCAATAAACTCTGTCACATGGATGCTAAACCACGGATAAGTTGACATAGAAATACTCCGCTTACAATTTAAAGAATTCCATGAGCGTTAAATAAAAAATTTCAAAAATATCATAATATAATATATCATTTCATAGTATAGTTTAAACATTTTCACAGTAAAGAATCAAAACTAGAGATAATTGAAATTAAAAATACGTTATTATAATATGATGTCAGTTTCATCCAGAGGTCAAGGTATATGAAGTCAATTACATACAAAAAAATATATAAAAATAAAGAGTAAGCAAAATATTTTCTCTGACATATTCCATTATATAAAGCAAAACATAAAAAACTACTAGCCAATGCAGATTTATATGCTGAGTCAGATTAATCTGATTAATGTACTACTGAAACTTTCAATTTGTAAAGCAAGCACACAAAAGCAGACATGGCGATACTTCTGGTAGCCACAGTATCCACATAAAACTAGCAACTACAGGTTACAGCATCCACACAAAACTATTAATTATAGTATCCATTAGTTTCTCATCATGTAAATTCTTCCAATAGAGAAGAAAGGTTTAGTAATTATATTATTTAATTTGTCGAATAAAATTGACAGTCAACCTAGAATGATTTATTCAATAGACCTGTTCTGCGATTTGAGCACTAATGGGCGATCAATGATTAAAGCCTGATTAAGAAAAGTGTATAACTGATGCCACTGTTGAAGACTTATTGTGCATAGAAAGAGATACGTTTTCTTGTATACACGACTTGAAGACAGACTTAATATACACCTATGTTAGATCATACCACAAACTTCTTAGTTATAGCCCGTGTTGTGCTCGGGTGTTGTTGGACTACTGTAATTAGAATGTCTTAATAGCGTAGGGGTAACGTCATGAAGTTTTAAATGACATATCCTGAGGTGGGTTGAACCCTCGTGGGTTCGAATCCCAGCCGCGCTGATCTGAGAGTAAAATCTCGGACATTCACTGGACTGGTTACAAGGATAATGGATTAAATTGCCTAACGGTTTAAACATGAGGTATTAAAAAGTGATAGATATCAACACAGTTGATCATTTCACTATAATGCGTGTTTACTTTTTTTTTGTTGTAAAATTGGGCAACCGCAAACAATCTGCTGCGTGTACGTAAGAGGCAAATAAGGCAGGAGCTGATGATGGCTAAAAGGGGACCCACCTCACCATGAAATATTTCCCCAGGATTAAATGGTAATTAGTCCAGCTAACTGAGGAAGGCAACAAGAAACCACCTCAGAAGCCATACTTTTCCCAAGCTATAGCCTACATAAGGTATGGACAAGGCATAGACTTTGTGAAGGGATTAACTTGTTGATCAAAGGAGTGCTCTTATGGATCGAGAAAACAGACTTTGAGTGTGAATATGTACCTTGAACCTGCTACTTGGCAGTGCACTGAAGAGAGAGACTATGCTAGATAATGCTACTCCACAGCATAAATACCTATCTACATGTACTATAAAAACTGAGTAGTTTTACTCTCGGCTAAACGTTATTATATACTGCCAGATGAAAGTTATACAGATAAATTTATAAATATTATGCTGTTAAGTCTTTCTGGGGTTTATACTGTATATTTAAGGCTACTGGAACTTGCAGTCGCATATAATAATTCTGTAATCTGGAGATTAACAAATAGGAACAAAAATCAAAATATAAATTGTAACTTGTGGCAAATTAAATAATCAAAATATAGAAATATTATAACTATATGCTGAAATTAACAAACCAAAATGACAAACAATTTTAACGATGATTATTACACATGCAGCATGCAAACATAATTCAGCAATGAAGCAATGGAAAATGTATGTTAGACATACGGTAAATGCCTAGTTCCTCGATATTTCTGTAACCAAACCAACATAACCGCAATCGCGTATTAAAATTAAGGCCTCTTACCACAAAAAAGAGACAGTTGCTTTAAGGCACAAAGATGTCAAAATATTATACATGGTATATTATACTTAGATAACGAGCTGCTTGTAGATCGAGATTAAATGCATGACATGGAATGGTTACAATAAACATTCAAATGATTTCATTGGTTGACGCATTACAGATAGGAGGCATTGAACCTTGACAGCTGATCCTCAATTCTGCGTAGATAATTATTCCGCCTGAAATATTATAAAGAAAGTTCAATACATTGTAAATACACAGCAATTAATTTTAGCTAAAATTCAACACTCTCTCTCTCTCTCGTTTTCAGCCAAAAGTCAGGTTCAAGGTACATATGGTACTCATGGTACAGTACTAAGCATACTAATGAGCATTTAATGTATCAGTCAGTTAACAAATTTCATTCAAGTAGGATCTGAACCTGTGATAGAAAACTTAGTAAGCTCGCGACTAGGGCCAGTCAGCCTAAAGAAGATGCAGACTAACTCTGCCTGTAGCTATAAACAAGTTTTTAAAAGTATCACACTACATATTACCTACTAACAATACTTGGTTGGATAGAAAATTCTCAACTTTAAACGGATAAATTCAAGCAGTTCAATATGTTAGTATTAACTTTTATAATATGTACAATAAATTCATTCTACACTAATCTACAACACAGCACGACAGACTACAGATTCAATCGATTTTCTGGATAAACTGTTTACTAAAATTATCATCAAATATAGATTAAAGATTTTAATTCTAACATATTGTAATTTTCAAAGATGTTGTAATTTTCTATAAAGCAGAGACGATGAGGAAATATGGACTTCAAGATTTTTTGTTAACATTTTCTAACACGTTGTATTTTTCATAAAGCAGAGACAAATGAGGAAACCAGAAGTAAAATGCGAGATTACTACATATCACTCTCAAAGACATGCTCGTAAAATTAGCCACATAATACATTACAATAAATGACAACAAAAATTAGAAAGTAAGATATAAAATGAGACCTTTCTTGGATGAGAGCTAGTTCATACTCTTCATCCTTGTTTAGCTTCTCTAGAAAACCTCTGAGCAAAGCCTCCGGTAGATTAACATACTGAGCAACCTGCAGACAGCGAATACACTTCATATTATAACACTAACACTTTAGCACTTCATATTATGACACTAACACTTTAGCACTTCATATTATAACACTGACACTTTAACACAAGAGGGCACAGTCGCCTATTCAATCTGACTCCCACCTTCCTTGATACCACTTTACACTTCCTTCTCTACCAAACAACTAAAGTCTGGAACTCTCATTTGTCGGTGACTACGGTCAACTCTAAATCAGTGTCTTCTTTTCACATGGGTTAATATTCATAAAATCTACCTAAGTTTTAAATTTTTAAGAAGAGTGTAAGTAATTATACTTCAATTATTTGTCTTTAAGCAGCAATTTATTAATAGCACATGAAAATATATCTGAATCTTCAGGTACTATAGATACATTTTAATTCATAACAACTATTATTACTTATCTAATTGGTAGGTTAATCTAATATTACTCTAGTGATTTAGTTGAGATGGCATTTTAGCTTTTGGGTCCTTGCAAGCGCAATGTACCCTAGGCTTACCCAGATTCTGCACTATACCATGTATTTTCTATGTTGATGCACTGTATTGTAATGTGCAAATTGAACTATGTCAATAAATAAAATAACTATAAATGGTTACAGCGTGTATCAATGTTGACTCCAAGAAATACGAGATTTACTCAATTAATCAGAACGTAAAAGACAATAAAAGCACAGTATTTAAGCACAGTACTGTAATTTGCAAATTGAACTATGTAACTAAACAAAATAAATAGAAATGATTACAGTGTGTATCATTCATTGTTGACTCCAAGAAATACCAGATTTACTCAATTAATCAGAATTCAATCGAGAAAAACTTAAGGTGCCCCAAAACAAACACGGGGCATAAGAATGCGAGAAGCGATCTCGCTATTTATCATAAGTAACAGCAGTTCTACGCCCAGCTGGTTCTCTCGCAGACAGCTTAAAATGAGAAAATTACTAGTAAATCATTATTACAGAGTAGATAAATTTACTTATTAAACACAATTAGAGATACACAAGTCGCTAACTAGAGTACACCAAGCACACCTAAGAATATTTATATTAACAGTAACCAAACAAAAGCCTAGCTTAAAATCAGGTTAGACACCAGCATCCTACCTAGTGAGTGACAGAGTGAGAACTGAGTGTGAACCCTTCACCTACAGACTCACAGTCAGACATCTAACTGAAATTCCACTAGCACGGCCCAAAGGAAATAAAATAGTAAATAATTGTGTAAATAAATAATTTAACTAAATAATTTGGGTAAAATTTAATGTGTTTAAATTGTTCGACCTGTTCGTCCAGGTCCATGACTCTTGATTTCTCCATGATGAAGATCTTAGTGACGTCTTCATCAGGGCCTCGTGCTATTCTCTCTATCAGAGGAAAGTCCGTGTCCCTGAGCTTTGTCTTCTCTGCATATGATCCACAAACAATGCATCAACATTGAACGAATCATGGAATACCATGTATTACACAATAGAACCAAAATCACCATTACATAGCTCAGTATCTCTTCAAGCATTAAGTCTAATATGGAAGATACAGAGAGGATCAAAGTAAAGAAATAAAACTTCACAACCATGCACGCATCGTCCTCAGCAACGAAAGTGAATATATTTAATCGATTACCACTGTAATACAAATACAAATTTCAATAATTGCATTAAATTACTACTGTTGCACAAAAAGCTATATAAAAAAGTATTCTTATTGGTATGCACTGGGTTGCAGAAATCACATTTCTTTAATAAAACATAAGAAACAAAAGATATACCCATTAGAAAATGAACCATAGCGCTTTCATTAAAATTCATAACAACATAAGAAAACTTGAAACAGACCTTCGTTGTCCCCGACAATACACAGACAGAAATGCTCAGGCCCGTTTTCAACCTGCCACAATGAAAACAATATAAAAGAATTTAGTATAATTGCCTTAATTCTGCAAGCGAGTTGTTGACCCGCAAGAAAGATACTATATATACAGCCCTAATACAAGTGTTCCACTTCAGCACAACTTAAAGCCATGTACTAATGCAACTTTATCAGAAAGAACACTTAGAAACTTTGCAAATGAATCGTAACATTCTGATACATTTAGAGTATTACTGCTGTTTCTAGTATTATTCTATTGTTTATGTTTAGAGTATTATATGTAACAGAAATTACCTTAAACTTGTCGAGTAATTGTTTGATAACTTGAGGAGAAGTATCGTTGCTTCCGACAATGACATTCGACACGCTTCCGTATGTCGGTACAAACAGGCTTGTCTGTACACAAACCATACAATAACTGAGATCATTAGTACACAGGTGCAAGATTAACATGGTAGTGATAGACTGCCAAAGTTTCACAGTGATAGACTTGTACAACATGGGAGCACTAATCAGGAATACAGCTAAGACTGTAATATAAAGCAACCATTCAAGTATGATTAGGGAAAGAGCTTTATGCCAAATAGTAACCCTAAGCTACATTATTATCACTGTAAAATATAAATAGAACTGCACTAAATTAACAAACCTACAGGGTATTAATAGCACTGTGCAATATACATGTACAATTGTACATAGCAGTGTGATAAATAAATTATAGAATAGTTATTATCACTGCGCTGCATCGAGTGTCCTATTAAGTATTAATAGCACAGCATATACAGCATTTCACTACTTTAAAAGTGCTGCAATTAAACTTTAGTAGCATTACACTAGAATAGTTATATATAGTAAAATTCTTAAGAGTATAAATTTGCAAATGTACAGTTAGATTATATGCGAACAATTAGAGTGTATAAATATAACTAAAAAGTTTTTAAAGTGCCGGTACATACAAGATACATAAGTACGGATATAGTTGTTGTCATCTAAGAATTAGCAACTAGGGTAACTAATTATAATAACAATATAATATTTATTAATATTATTAATATTATTATAATAACAATTATTATTATTATTATCCAAACCCTAGATAAACTAAGATTCAAGGCAAGATGATGATTATGATGATTACAATAACACTAATTACTATCGTTATTGATATTATTTTCATTATTATAATTATTATACTACTATTATTATTATTATTACTAATTATTACATTTGAACAAGGCACCAGTTAAAGGCTCATAGAGTACCCAGCGGGCTACACAATCAGGTTAGCGCTACTGACCTCAGCGTTATAAAGATGTCCATTAAGAATAGAGAGACGCTTTTTGACCCTCCTCATCTTCACATCTCCCCTCATCACCACAGACCCATAGCGACTCAGATCTTTGTCGCCCTTGACGACTCGAGGCATCGTCAGCGTCCTGTCCACTGGCTTACCGTTCAGTCTGTGAGCAGTGGGCGACTCCTCAAACGATATGTCGTTCTGCGGGTAGATAAACGATAACAACAAATAAACACGCAAGATATGCTTACATGTTAAGCTATGCTAAGTAGACAATATCGCCAAGAACTGGTTTTAGTAAAATAATTAAATTATAACAAAAGCAAATGAAAAGACTAGTTACATTGCATCTGGTGTCCTGGTGCATACACATCATCCTCTTCGCGGAGACATTGAAAGCCACCCTCCTTTTCGTCTAGTATCTAGGAAACGGGTCTGGCGCCAACCACCCCAGGAGTGCCCAATCGAAATAAGTTGAAGAAAATTATGGGAAGATGCAGATGTGGTCAAACATCATTTGCTACCAGACCCTGCGGCCAAACCACCTGGCTTCGAGCTTCGTCGTCGTATCTGAGTTCTGCTGAACCAGTTTTGCACCAGTCAAAGTCGATGTGCAGCATGCAAACATAGGTGGGGTCTGTCATGATATGCTGGGTGCCCGTGTAGTGCTTTGCTACAAACTATTCATCACATTGTGAAATAATGTCGTATGTCAAAGCTCGATGATGGTTTTGCTTGTCTACACGCCGTTGATGAAGTTGCTAACCGGTGGTTGCACTAGTGTGACATACGTTAGAAGAAGTGTTCAAGTTTAGTAAGATGCTTAATAATTTGGTTAAACTAATGCCATAAAAGTACAGTCGTACTAGTGTCTCTATTCACAAGTCTCTTTAGTTGAGAACTTTCGCTAGTTTAAAACAGCATTAAAGACATGCTTGACGCAATGCCCCCATCCCGGAAGTAAACCATATACTAAATCAACTTGATCAACGCAGAGTCGACACTACCTACGTTGGCCATTGGCTGGAGCCAGTGAGGAAACTGACGTTAACCTTAGCTCTACCAGGTTTAACATTACTACAAACCATCTGCTGGAAGTCTGGATCAAATGAGTTGACAGCTGGAGAGGCCTCTCCGTCGTCCTTCTGCTTGAACCTGATTGGATGTAGTGTGCCCCAATGGATGCGCAGCTGTCCTTCCAACACAACCTGACCATTGATCTATATACACAGAAACCTTATTTAAAATAGAAAATATAACATCAAAATGCATTATTAAGAGCATGTTATACTGTATAACAGATTGAGTCACTAGGTTGCTACAGCAATTAGCTGACGTACAGGTGGCTAAAGATTCAAATTTCAGCAGGATATTCTGAAACTGGAAACACGAATTTCAATGATATATAAAACATTTTAGCACTTTTAAGCTGAGAGATATATGAAACATTTACATTTTTCAAAAGATAATCTAAATTTAATAAACTCAGAAAAACAAGTTAAAATTCTATTTATCGCAAAAATAAAGCTACAGTGCATTAACTGAACAGATAAAATAGTAATGTAATTCCTATGGAGTATATCCAAACATAATCAAGAATTTACATAGCTTGAAAATCTCTACAGATAAGAAATACTTACAGTAAGCTTAACCATACACATGTTATAACTCTAGAAGAAATATCAGCTGAATTTTTTATGAATGTATAATTATGTTCTTGTATGTGAGTATCTTAGTGAATATGTTTAAGTACTTAATATTCTTACACGGTTTAATGAATATTCCTAAAAGCACAAAAAGTGGCATGTTAGGTATCTGAACTTATACTAACCATTCTAGTGTTAATCTGGCGATTCTTCGTGGTTTCATAGAATTTGTTGAAGTTCTTCAGCTTCTTCTGAAATTCAACGCTAAAAATACAGACCATCATTACAATTAAGCACCATTATTTGCTTTAATTTTCTTTATTCTAAACATTCATACGAAATTGTTTTCTTTCAAGTAAATATTTAAAGCCAGACCAAGGATCCTACAACAGTAAACACAAGCCAACCCTAAAATCTTTAACGCTGTTTCCCTATAACTAGGGACACTGTCAGCGACGATCTCGCTGAGATTTGAACATAAGTATGTTGTCCATTCGGCCATCCAACTGGTACATACTACTGTCCTACATGTAGCAGTCAGTACAAACGAGACATAACTTGCGAACTACTAACTCTGTATTAGCATCCAAAAGTGAAATAATTCACTAAATATCATAAATAATTATGAGAAAATATTCTAAATAACTCTTCTGTTCTTTTTATATTGTTACTGAAACAAGAACAAATACATGAAAACTAACTTATCTATTGAGGACTTCATAGCACAGATATCACTTTCGATAGAGTCACAATCAGAACAGACTGAAGATCTTTCTTCTGTACAGTTGTCACAGTTGCTGCTGCTGCTAACTCTGCTAACACTCCCGTTGCAGCTGCTGCTTCTCTGACAGCTGCTAGGACGACTACAGCTGATCTGACAGATATTACTACTGCTGCTGCTGCTGCTGCTGCTTACATAACCATTCGTGCAGCAAGCTGGCGCACAGTTGTTATCATAACAGCTGACAGCAGAGTTTTTACTTGAGTTGTTAGCAAGCTTTGGCTCTAGGTAGGCCAGCAATCCCTGACGAAATACTCTCGGTCCAAACAGAGCCCTGTGGCAAGGTCTATTGCAGTAAGGAACACCAAGGTGCTGAAAAATTAGCACACTTATAAGTTCAAATACGTTAAATGCACAATCATGAAATAATGAATGCTAATTTTATACAGTTAGCTGAATCAGCGGCATTATCGATTGGAGTGAAAGCGAGCAGGATTCAAATCCTAGGACAGTCCTTAGAAATATCTTTACGAGAGACTAAACAGGGTTAAAAGTTAAAACTCGGCCTCTACATGACTCTTTCGTTTAATTTACTATTTCATTGAAGATTTATGAAATAGTTATTTTTAGTTTTACCTTCTAAACAAACAACACAAAATCGTTTACAGTGAAAAAATTATACTTTTACAAATTTAAAATACTGCAGAGAAAAGTCTAGTCCAATGATATGTCTGCCACCACTTGTAACAAGCGTGAAGGAGTTGTTACAGAATTGAAGTCATATGCTATATGCAGCCATTGCAAAGCTGCCTTATGCTATAATAGCTGGTAAAGCTAATGTTAACGTCAAGTTTCCTCAATCGAAGGCAATGTCAGTGACGGGCGAGCCCATGATATGAACCCTGCACATCCTGATTCGCAGTCGAATATCTTACCGACATGCAGCGTTGGTATAGAAATACAAGCGCTGCACAACAGCACTGCTAGCAGAACTAAATGAGTCACTATTCTCTGATTATGAGAACAATTGAAAATGTTTATAAGTAAAAAAAGTTAATATTTTATATAGAAGTTTTAAAGCTTAACGCCCATTTTGGCCCATGGAGTGAGATCAGGGTTAATATCAGACAAATATCCTATCAAATCGACTATCCATCCAGTATGGTATTACTGTATTGACTTGTATATTATTCGTTTCAAATGACTGAAAATCTACTACAACAATAATTTATAGCACAACCATGAATAAAATACTCAATCAATGCTGCAGGTTTCTATGTAAGGCAAATCTCTCTCTCTTTTAGTGCACTACCTACTGGCAGGTCCATGGTATATAACGCCTTCACTTTTCTCTATCTTCCATTTTCCTCTGCATGTTCACATACGAGTGGATCTTTAAATCATCTATAACATTCCTTTTTGATATACCATTATCTACTACCATTAGCATCATTATTATTATTATCATTATTATTATTATCATTATTATTATTAAGGCAAATCTATAACAACAATAATTTAATTTAATTGTTGCTTTTAAAGCAACTGCACAGAAAACTTCCCACTTATTCTCACGTTTATGATATTTCGCAAAACATACAAATACCATTAAACACCGAAATCTATTAAGTCTTTTTTAAGAAACTGTATTGAAAAAGACCTACCTAATCACATGCGTACGATACTTTGAAATATCAAATAAATACCACTAAGCATTAATATTACGTCCGGATTGACTACAAAATACTAAATTACATATTTTTATGCAGTAGAGAAGTAAAGATAGAAGTAGGTCCTTGGTAGAAAAGCTAGACATCAACCAAGTTTAACGTCGGTTTCATAACTCGAAAGCACGTCAGAGTCGGGCCAAACACTGGGTTTGAACCCAGCCCTTACTGATCTACAGTCATACAAAACCATATTAGCCCAAGTGAAGTAATCATCCCGTCACCAACATTAAAAGATTAAAACAGCAATATAATATCACAGGCACTGAAACAATCTAGTTATATATATATATATATATATATATATATATATATATATATATATATATATATATATATATATATATATATATAGAGCTAAGAAGTGAATGAGAAACTCTCTCTCTGCTATTATTTTGTTAGGCTATATCTTGACATTATCCTTAACGCTATTTATAGGTAGTTTCACACTATAAGTCAAACAAGATTATAAATATCTCATAGCTAAATCAAGCAATATACAGTAACTGCAAACAGACTAAGAATTAAGTATATAACAAAGTATTGTTAGTATTCAACTCAGACAAATTTTAAGCCAATGTATAATTTAGTTTAGAAACACCACAGGCCATAACTTAAAAGTAAAACCTCTTTAAATAGCGGAATGTGCTACACTAATCTAAATCTGCAAATTCCCAATAGGGAATACATGATTTGTGCATTAAAAATTAGTAAATAAAAGAACTAAAAATTTACTAGTTTTGCTCAATCTGCTTTGAAAAATTAAAAAACAAAGACAAAATATGATATAAAGGCACACTGCTGAAAACATTATATCAATCTAGAAAGATTTAACTGTTAGACATTTGGATAAATTCAACTGAAGACAGAGAATATAGGCCTAATAGTTAAAGGTCTTTAAAAGCAACTGAATTGTTAGACAGAATGTAATCTAGATCGTTAAATGATGTTTAACTCGTTAGTTTTAAACAACTTCTCAGAATAAACCATACTACACCCAGGTTAGTCAACAATATCTATCAAATACAGAGAATACAAATTTTAGATCACAGAAAGGCATACTGATGAAGCAATATTTTAAACAAAAGCAAAATAGAAATATATAAGCAATAATAAAAATACTGAGACATATTGGACATACATACCTTTAACTTTTTTTATTAAATTCCTGTACGCAATAGTATATATTTCACCAGAAATACTTTATTAATTCTTTCGTTAAAATAGTGATTAAGCTTGAGCATTGACTGTAAAACCCCAATTACAACTAAAAAGAATAATAAAATAATTCTCACATTATAAATAACTTCATCAAAATGTTAGCAATAAGCCTATATCTTCACCAAAAGAGCTAAAATTAAATTAAGAAAAGTAAAAGTTAATTTACACAAAAGCAGACTTAATTATAGGGGCAGTATAATTACAACAAATTCTTAAATAGCAGATCTAACATAAAACCTCTGAAACCTATAACTAATTTTTACTCAAATAATTCTCTTAACTGCCAATGTAAATTTACTGCCAATTCTAAACTGTATTTAATTTCTATTTCAACTAATCATACAAATCAATGCTGTTTATTTTGTCATTAATTAATATGCTGAAGGTCTTAAATGTGCTACATGTTCATTTTCTCTGATACTCACAAGAATATACCCCGAACGACTGAACTGCGAAATCGATGAATCCTGTGTAATATGACAGCGGATTACTTGAATGTTCTTCAAATGGCTGGATTTTAATCAATTCAGCTCTGTTGTAATTAAATTAAAAGGCTGGAGGGCTCATACTTGTTCGTCACGATTTCCCCAAATAACAGTTTCAAATGACATTTGTTGTGAGACAACTTCATTTGTATTTGAAGCGACCTCTGTTGATTAAAATTCTTTCTTAAAATAATAATATTCTAGCAACAGTTTAAGATTTTTATGAAAAAATTGGTAGGTTAATTAGAATTTCATCTTTATATATTTGTTAAACTTTAAAGCTCTACACAATTGCGTGTACAAACCTCAGAGAAATTTCCTCGTTGAAGAACTTTCTTACACTCAGCACACGCAAAGCATTGGCTGTGCCAATGTTGATTCAATGCTATTGTCTGTTCAGCTTCAAACACAACAATGCACCATGCAAGTCAACATTTTATATAAATAGAATTTCAAGTGTCATATGTTTTACAAATACAACATTGAATTGAATAATTAATTATTATGATATGCAGTATTGAGACCAAGACAGTTTTTGCAAGACCAAGACCAAGACAGTGACCTGCCTGACTAAGACCAAGACAGTGACCCACCTGACTAAGACTAAGACAGGGACCCACCTGACTAAGACTAAGACAGTGACCCACAAAATCAAGACAGTGACCCGCAAGATCAATACAAATACCACGACAGTACAACACTGTCTCGAAATTGTCTTAAGGCAAGAAATGTCTTATTTGTTTTAGATAGATAATACAATGTACATTCAATTATTCATTAGAATGAAAATCTACTGAGTTACAGATATCCTATCTAGTTCCAACCGGCTTACTTTACTTAACCCCCATTTGTAATTAAAGAAAAGTGACTGCATGTTGACGACAGGGCTACATTGTACATGCATCTATTTACAGAAGCTACAATGCATGCAATTTCAGTATATACAAATGAACAGCATAAAACTATTGGCATGCGTCAATAAGTAAATTTAGGCATTAGATCAGAACATAAATGGAATGCCAGGCTAACATTAATAGAGAAACACTTAAATGATGCTATGCATGATACCATCTAATTAAATAATCCAATTGCAAATGCAAACATCAACACTGCTACAATCTTGAAAGGAATTAAAGTTAAATTTTTAAGTACTAAGCATAACATGTTAACAACAAAACGTAAAACAAGTGACTGAAAAAAATCAATAATTATAACGACTGAAAAAATCAATAATTATAACCTCAGGTTTTTAGTAGGCCTATAGGTCAATACTCAATACAAGTTATAAAACACTTATGTTTCATGACTGAAAGACTTGTTAGGCTAACTTAGTTACAAGAATACCTATATGATGATGTAATATTGAGACCCTTCATATCTATAAAAATTACAATCGCTAATTGTGATTTTACTACATTCGTACAACAGTATTGAGTCCCAAAAAGAAATAAGCCAATTTACAACAGAATAATAGATTACTGATTACAAACCGCTATTTATCTGGACCACCAGAAATTATGAAATAGCCATCTTAACAAATGCCAATAATAAATTACATTTATTATGTTTCAAAAGTTATGACAACTTTCAACTTTTTGAAGGCTATGCTTAATGAGTCAAGTAAAATTTATTAACAGTCAGTTGAATTTAGGGGCATCACTGGGGCAAGAGTTAAAATTGGAATCTTGTAGGTCAGTTAAAATGTATGTCGCAGTGTGTTAAAGAAATACTATGGCCTCCACATAGAATACAAACATGTGCACAGTCGCATTAGGCTACCAAACATGCAACTTAGGCTACCAAATGCAATCCCTGTTATTACTTCTTTATATATATCTATATCTGCTTCGTTTATTTCAAAAAATCCGACAACCACCCCAGATGGATAAAATGGAACATACCAACATAATTTCAGTGTAACCTGTGATAATGTCATAGTAATGCAAATACAAACAATGCAGTTTAAACCAAGATTATATTAGCTGTAGTTTAGTAGCTCAATGTAGCCTCACTTAGTATCATGTACATTATGAAGTTTCTATCACTCAATGAGCAACACTTGTTGGTATTGCATAAAAAGCTAGTAAAGCTAAGGTTAACATCAGTTTCCTCACTCGAAAGCGATGTTAGTGCCGGGCCAGCCCAGGATTGGAACCCCACACATACTGATCTGTGGTCGAGTATCTTACCAACATCACCACTGGCTCCAGCATTGCTCCATAGTTTCATTTAGCAACGTCTCTTCGGGTTTGATATGAATGTTGGTTTAGTGGGGCAAAAGAAGAGCCACGAAGTGGTCAGGATTATAACTGACTGCCCTAAATGGCTTTCCATCAGCTGACAGGCAAAGATTCACAAAAGTTACCTCCTTGTATATAGAAACCAGCCTTTTTTGCACATCTTAAAAATGATTCTAGACGGTTTCAATCGTTACCATAGGTAAAACCCCACCAAAATTGCGAGGATTTCTTTTTTACTAAGTTTTTAGCAGTCAATGCCAGTCATACAATTTAAATTGCCATTGAAGTTGAGCCAAAATTTCTTAACTGACAGTATTACACAATTTTACTGTTTATTTCTTGAAACATTACTATTATAATTCTCGAACGCAAAATGTACGAAGAACATGTTGGAAGAACACTGACTCGAATGCTGAGAATATTTGTCGTGTTGAACAATTTTGGTTCTATATATCTCCATAAATTTCAATTATTAACAGAAGATCTAACAGAATTTACAACTTATTTATTTAGTTGCACTAAAAAGAGCTTAATTAAGAGTCTAGGGCAGTTACTAGTTAGTCTCACTTCTTTACATGCTTAATATGAAGAATGAAGATATCAACAAGTTGTTTCTTTCTCACAAGTTAACTGTCTAGATTGGGATGTCATGGTCTTGCAAGATCCAGACAGTTTTTGCAAGATCCAGACAGTTTTTGCAAGACCAAGACCAAGACAGTTACCCTAAAAACCAAGACAATGAACCACAGAACCAAGACAGTAAAATACTGTCTCAAGACTGCCTTGAAGCAAGACATGTCTTGTCTCAACACACTACTGTGTTTTTACATACTGAGAACTTTTACATTTAGACACCACTTTAATCATGAAATCTGAGTAAAAATGTTTTAATAAATTATATATAAAATATATAACTCTTACAGAACAAGATCAAATCTTATAGAACAAGAACTCCTCTCAGAATGGAGAGGTTTAGCTGGAAAAGGTTACAAATGAGGAAGTTCTGCAGAGAGTTAGTACAGATAACATAACATAACAGTTTCTGAGTCAGAAAGCAAATTACAGCTTTTTTAAGACTCACTAAAACACTAATAGAAAATAAATTTAAAAAAGGTAGATAGACAGTTAGTTGATAAATATATTAAGAAATAGGAAGAAGAGTTAGATAGGACACATTCTAAAGGGGAAAAGTCTACTAAAAGAGATTATAGAAGGCAGAATGGAAGGAAAAAGAGGCAGAGGCAGTCCGAGATTAGGAATGTTACATGATTTAAAGATCCAGATCCACTCATATGTGGACATGAAGAGGAAAGCGGAAGAGAGAGAAGCATAGAGGCGTTATATACCATGGACCTGCCATTAGGTAGTGCACACTGATATATATATATATATATATATATATATATATATATATATATATATATATATATATATACCGAGTGAGTAAAAAGTGATAACACCTGCTAAAAGTTTGAATATCTCAGGCTACAGATAATATTTTCAAATCAAACTTTTACCCATACTTGTTGATGGGGTGGTCAATTTTCATCCATTTTAATCTACCGATTGGCCAGTTATACAAGTTTCAGCAGAGCAACCCCCATTTTTGACCTAAAATGGTGTTTACTACAACGAAAAAATTATTTCCCTAAAGTTATAAACGTTTAAATCAAGCTTATGAAGGAGCTTCGATTGGCGAGTTCTATTCCAAATTAGCTTATCAGAAGAAAAATGTCGTATAATTTCACAACCGATAAGTTGATAACACAACTAAAACTGCCTAACGAGCTATTATCAATGCCATTAATTTAAAGCGGCCTAGCTATAAAGTTTTTGTATACATAACAATCATGTACGATCATTTTACTAAAGTTTAACTTCTTAACACTTTTGCAATTTCATTATCAAGTCAGGGTTGACTCATAACGTCATTCATCATACGATTATATTAAGCATTAATTGAGAAAAGCCCATTACGTAACTAGGCGTTAATTAGACTTAGCACTCACCGAAGAAAACAGGTTTTTGACAGGCGGAGCAAAGATTAGCCATAATCACTCGAGCATAACGGGATGCTTTTAATTATCCATGTAAACATCATTACCCAGTATAGCTAGACACTTTACAGCATGTTCTAAATTAAGCCTTCCACAAGATTAACCAAACTCTACCTTTGGCTAATAACATTGTTATAATGAAACTGCAATATTATTTTCTTAGATAATGTATATTTTAATTAATTTTATATAATGCAAGTTTCAATTAATAATAAATATAACATGTTTAAATAAGTGTTGAGATATAATTAACTTCGTGAGAGTATTAGCATTGAGCTTTTTCTCTTCTTTCACGTTTTTTCACTCTATTTCTAGATAATAATAACAAAACAATAACAACAATTATAGTGCTACAGTCATCAATGACAACATCTAGCACTATTTAGACAAAAGCAAGCCAGCGAGCAAAAAGAAGGTCCAAAAACGGTGCAAGATCACTCTAACTCTCTCGCCACCTAATCATCACATTTTTGAGCAGCTCGTTTCCGGTAAAAATAATAATTTCAATCAATAATACACTAACTATTAGAAATTATCGGACAATTATTTTACAAATTTCGAGAAAACTTTATCTGATTTTATTCAGAACTCAGAATCAATGACTCGGTAAAATAAAACTCACTACCATAGCACTATTCAGATTCATAGCACTAGCAGCTAATATAAGCAGCTGTATTCATAGCACTAGCAGCTAATATAAACAGCTGTATTCATATCACTTGACAGCTAATATAAACAGCTGTATTCATAGCACTTGCAACTAATATAAACAGCTGTAGGGGAGAGCGGGGCAAGTTGATACGAGGATAGGTTGATACAAGTGGCGTAAAATTGCCAGTTTTAATTTCTTTCCAACGAGAGGCCGTCTACAAGTAGTCATAGTATTTCTACTTTTCACACATTTTCGTCAGAAAATGAAATAAGAGGTTTAGCCAAAAATTAGAAAAAATTGTTTTTATTCACTCATCTAAAATAATCAGGGATGTCTTCATAAGCTTTTATAATCAATACGTTAAGCAAAATTATTAATCTTTTTATATTAAAGTAAGCCTAGTTATACAGTGCATGGACTGTGCTGTTACCGTTATACTGCTAATAAACGCCAATTTGCTATTAAATTTTTTGATACGCGAGTGTGGATGGGGCAAGTTGATACATGTATCAACATGCCACTTTTAAATAGAAAAACAAGAAAAAAAGGTGGCTAACGTTATTGAGTGTTAAATGTGGGCACATTATGCTTGTACAAATAAAAATAAGCACTTCATTTGTCCAAATTGCAACTCTCATGATGCTATATAGCCACAGAATTTCAAAAATAAATTTCAAGATGATAAATTCGTATGTGGTAATACGTAGATGTACGGTATGAGAAAAAAGCCATAGATTTAAGCAGTTTGCTCTAACTACTCACTTTTCTAAATAATATATGGCTTTAGGTATCACTATCTTGCGACAATTCAATCAGCTAATGGTATGTGTATCAACTTGCCCCTTATCAGTATCAACTTACCCCGCTATGGGGCAGGATGACACAATTTGGGTTATGGTATTTGAAGTCAATTTACTGTTAGTTGTTTATTTGTATCAGAACGGTTATGCATTGAATATATCACTGAAATATGTTGCTAAAGTAATATATAGATTGGATTGTTCATGTCCTAATATATTACGGTAATTTTGGCAAAATGTCAAAATAGTATCAACTTGCCCCGCTCTCCCCTATTCATATCACTTGCAGCTAATATAAACAGCTGTATTCATAGCACTTGCAGCTAATGTAAACAGCTGTATTCATAGAACTAGCAGCTAATATAAGCACTATGGACTGATTATCTGAATTTTGGAATTTGCACCGTTTTGGACCTTCTTTATGCTCGCCGGCTTAATTTTGTCTCAATAGTGCTCGATGTTGATGACAGTAGCACTCTAATTGTTGTTATTATTACCAAGAAAAAACATAGTGCTTTATAAATTTCTACACATATTTACTTTGCACATAGTAACCCAACTTAGCATTGTTACATGATGAAATATACATATTGTGTATAATATTTGACTATTGGGTTATATGCGCCTATAAGGATGTAATATAACCTGCTTATAATATAACATGGCATACTACAGAGTGAAATTAAATTACTGAAATTAGTGTCTACTCGGAACTACTACTACGAGTGGAGTGCTTATAGTAATGTTAAGGAAAGGAATAGGAGTCTGGATGCATGGTAAGTTTACTGGTGTCCAGAGGAATGGAAAGTTTATTTAGATGTATAATGTTTTAAATCAGGAAATTTAAATAATCTAAATTTAGATTACGAAGAATACTTTAATTGGAAGCATCAGTAAGTTGATCATCAATGTCAATCAGTCTTTTCTATATAAAAATATATGAAAGAATCAATGTCGTTCTTGTTCATTTCAGTCATTCTTATTACACTCAGTTCTTATTACTCTTATTACCCTATAACTCTCGTTACAGTTAGTTCTCATTATTTTTATTACACCTAGTATATCCTATTACTCTTACGACTAATGACGTACAGTACATGATCATGATTGATCAGAGAGATGAGAAATAATAACTATACATTAATTATACTACATGTATATAGCTTACTTTTACATTCTCTCTTAGTGCATTGCCAACTGGCAGGTCCATGGTATGTAACACCTCCACGCTTTTCTGTTTTCAACTTTCCTCTACATGTCCACGTATGAGTGAATCTTTAAATCATCTAACATTCCTAGTCTCGGCTTGCCTCTGCCTCTATTTCCTTCCATTCTGCCTTCTATGACCTCTTTTAGTAGACTTTTCTCTCTTAGAATGTGTCCTATCTAACTCTTCTTCCTATTTCTTAATACATTTATCAACTAACTCTCTTTTTGTACCAAGTCTCTCCAGAACTTCCTCGTTTGTAACTTTTTGAGTCCAGCTAATCCTTTCCATTCTAAGAGCAGTTCTTGTTCTCTAAGATCTGATCTTGTTCTGTAAGAGAAGTTCCTGTTTTATAAGAGCAGTGCTTGTTCTTTAACATCAGTTCTTATTCTAAGAGCAGTTCTTGTTCTATAAGAACAGTTTTTGTTCTATAAGATCAGTTCTTGTTCTATAAGATCAGTTCTTCTTCTGTTACAGTATTTCTGGTTCTGTAAGAGCAATTATTGTTCTGTAAGAACAGTTCTTGTTCTATAACATCAGTTCTTTTTCTATAAGATCAGTTCTTGTTCTATAAGATCATTTCTTGTTCTAATCGCAGGATTCACTGATTTCTATAATACAATAGTGAAATATAATAATATATAATTTATGAAAAACATCTGCTTTCATTGTACATGTAGTTGTATAAGCCAGTGATAGTATAAGTTTAGTGTCCTGCGAAGTATAGGCCACAATGTAGAATTAATTGACCATGGTAGCTTATCTTAGACAAACAACAGTAAAAATGTCAAACGATTCAGTAGACTAACAAATATAATAATATAGACTAGCAATTATATTATAGCAAAGACACTTCTAGCACCGTTGTTTTATTAGCAAACACTTACTATTAGAAAATTGGAAGTCATTATTAAATACAATAATAATTTTATAAAATATAAGGTCTGGATCATTAGACTCTCATAAAATAGACGATAATTTTACCGACAATATGCTGTTTCTCCTATTTCTTTCAGTAAAGAAATAGGAGAAATTGCTTTAATCAAGTGTCGCTTGCTTGGGTGCGTTTTAGATGAGAAATTTATCATTTGGACCCTCTAGAGCTATATGATTAAAAACTAATATTGTAAAAATTAATGAAAAGAGAAGCTTATTTAAAGAGACAAAGGAGCGATTATTAAACAGAACAGTGCATATTATAATTGTCTCATTTTGGTCCTATATTGTAAACAAAATTATAATATTGCAAATGCATCTAATTAATAACAGATTGACTACACTCGACGAAATTGATTGATAGCTGAAAAGTTGAGGTGGTAACTAACTTTGTCAAGTAATTAAACTTTTTGCAAATTTTATTTTACAAATCAGTTAAACTTTAGCAAGTTTAAATTTTTGGCCTAACTAAAAAGTAGTTAATCCATGCAACATTTAGCTAAAAAGTAGTTAAACTTCACTTTTAATTACTAATTTGCTACTTTTAAAAACTCCTTTTGAATTATACCTAGATGGATATTAATAAAATTTAGGCCATAGTCGACGTCAATAGTACAAATAATAAAAATAATGATAGTAATAACATTAATAGGTGTTTTAAATAATAATATTAAAATTAACCAAATATGAGTTTGCTGAAGAAACACACAATGGTTTATATAAATACATGTAGTTAAAGGTTTTGGTTAATGCGAATGCTATAAGCATTAAGAAATCCGAAGAAATGACAAAGCTAAACATATTTGAGCAAATGTGAGATATTCAAACTTATCTGAGGTAATTTTAATGTAATGTAAGTCTTTGTAAAGGTTGACATTAGACCCGCTAAATTATACGCTACAATTATATATAGACTGCAGTATATCAATGTATACATGTGTATACCGTTATGCACGTATAATTGGTGAACTATTAGCCACAGTTAGCTAGGCCTTATATGCTATCAAATGGGATATTTAAAATAATATTATTTTTAATTTTATGTCAGAAATGCATCATACATATAAAATTCCATCAGCCCATAAAATGTTGCATCATTATGATATCGATGAAAAGACTCTTACGATGCCAAATCATCTCTTCAGAAAAAATATTACCTTTAAATCGGGCTTTAATGAGTTAGAAATCTCTTTCTTAGTGACTGGCTACTGGCAGGTCCATGGTACACAACGCCTCCACTCTTCTCTGTCTTCCGCTTTTCATTTCCACATACGAGTGGGTCCTTAATCATCTATTATACCTAATCTCGGCCTGCCCCTGCCTCTTTTTCCTTCCATTCTACCTTCTCTGACCTCTATTAATAGACCTTCTCCCTTTAGAATGTGTCTTATCTAACTCTTCTTCCTATTTCTTCATACACTTATCAACTGTCTATCGGTAGGCCTACCAACTCTCTCCAGAACTTCTCGTCATTTCTCTACTAGCTTTAAATTGAATTAAATTCATTAACAGTAAAACGCTAAATTCTGTCATAAAATAGCATGAATTCCAGAATAGAAAATTAAGGTACACAGTGCATGTATATGCATCCTCCTAAATTTCTTTAAACCGATAAATCTTTGGACTGATTTTCTGGATTTTGGAATTTGCACTGTCTGAACCTTCTGCTTGCTCACTGGCTTGGACTTGTCTCAATAGTGCTAGTTGTTGTCATAGACGATTGATTGCATCACTCCAGGCCTACATAGACGATTATAGAACATACCACCAAAGTAAAGTATACTTTTATAATCTTGATAAATATTGCCCGCGTGTAGGCCTATTGTCTAGTTTTTACTGCTAAACACATCAATACTGTGCTAAAATTGTTTCTGCTGTAATACACTAGTCCATATGAACATGTACAAAAAACGAAAATCATATTCAAACAATCGAATCGATAGTCTAATTCGTACAAAGAACAACTGTCTTGACCTACATTTCCTAATACTTTTCATGTGAAGTAGTTTTAGCACATTACAGTTCATCATCTGCCACTTGAACTTATACGTGAGTAATACTTGAATCATAAAGCACTAACATGTACAAATAGCTACATGTATAGCTACTACAAATCAGATTTAGTCTCTTCTTTTGCATTATTATTACTTGTGTCTCTATCGCTCAAAGGCATCCGTTCACTCTTGCTTATATCTCCATTCACTGTGCCCACCGGTTTTCCGCTGATGGACCCTTCGGGCGGATCTTCAATTAGAACCATCGCTGTGCGCGCCTCCCGCCGGTCCTTCTTCCTGTTGAAGTACCAGGCCAAGCCGTACATGACGCCGGCACCCGTCGTGAGGATAAGCGTAACGGCGTGGTAGCGCAGCCTGAACTGATCGTTGTTGTAGTAGAGGCAGGCACCCTCGCTGGAGCACGAGGTCTGCTTCACCAGGCATGCTGAGTCTATCACACGTCCGTAGATTATCGGTGCCGGAAATCCTATCGTATAGAAATTTATTCCGTTATTCAAATATCAAATATTCAAATATAAATTATAAATTCTGGTTTAAATTAGAATTACTGGTTAAGGGAAGATTCAAGAGAGAGAGAGAGAGAGAGAGAGAGAGAGAGAGAGATGGTATTTAATTCATTTCACTTCATATGAATAACAAATATAGTAAGATATAGTAAGAAGTTTGGGTATGGAATTCTTTTGTTTCTTAATTTACCAATAGGCATACTGGATATATGCTCATGTGGTAAGACACGAAGTTTTCTATGAAGTTATAAATATTTTTTGAATTTGAATGAGGAATTCTGACACCCACAAGCAGATTAAAATTTTGAGCAAATGACATTTATTTTAAGAGAAGTTAAAACGTAATTTGTTTAAAAAAACTAAATTACCGAAATTTATTGTACGCAACATGCATTCATTCCTTTTCAATTAATGTGGTATTGAAAAGTATAATTTGTTGCTGCCGATGCTTTTGTTTAAAACTAGGTGCTTGCAGTGGTATTGTCTACTTGAATTCGTAACCGCGTGGAATAAACTGTATTTAACACATTCACGAACTTTACTGCAACGGAATTTTTATTATTATGTTGCTTTACTACTTCATCCATCACTTTTATTTATTGCCCCTTCTGGAAATATTTCTGAGAATAATTATCTTCACTACGTGAATATGAAATCTTTTGGCATGTCCTTGGCATATAACTTCTTCACATATTTCTATCGCGTGCTCTTCTCTTCATGTCGACATACGAATTAGTTATAAAATAATCCAACATCCCAAGTCTCGATCTTACTCTAAGCTTTTTTCCTTCCATTCTTCCTTCAATGCTCCCTATAAATACAACGCCTATAAAGCGTTACCTTAATTTCAAATTTTTCAAGTTAATCCTAATACAGTGCCATTCCTTGGACATTTGTGTATCTGTCTTTTAAGTCGCGTTATTATTTCATTGCACGTTATTGGCGACAATCTTTAAGCAGAAGTTGTGGCTATAAAGAGTTGGCCTCTTTTTTCTGACGTTGTGGGTTCGACACTTACTCGCTTAAATTATTTTATAAAATATATTTTGAATTATTGATCCTATCATTTGACGG
Source organism: Enchytraeus crypticus (assembly GCA_905160935.1). Classification (NCBI taxonomy): domain Eukaryota; kingdom Metazoa; phylum Annelida; class Clitellata; order Enchytraeida; family Enchytraeidae; genus Enchytraeus; species Enchytraeus crypticus. The sequence goes on from CAJHZI010000718.1 coordinate 122,422, forward strand.
TTTCTAAAGTTACTGCCTCCATATTGCAATATAACTACACACCTAAGAGTTGGGTGAAAGCAAAGCTGAAAGCCAGACCCATTGCTTTGTCTCTCTCTTCAACACATCTGAAATTTAAACAAAATATAGTCCACATATTTAACTCATTGCCTTTAGAAGTTTGGTTCAGATTCGAGTTAATTAATTGGATACTACTAAAGGTTTATCTGTTTTGTTAATTAAGGAAATTTACAATTTTCAAGACTCCTATACTCAATAAAAATTATCCATCTATATTTCAATCCAACAGCTAGTAAAATATTACTTTGCTCTTATAAAATTTAGCTTGTAATGCTTGACAGAAATAACAAAATCTATTAAGTAATTTAAGTAAAAATTCTCTAGTTTATTATTTACGCATGAAATTAAAGAAATTATTCTAATATAAAATTTCGGAGTAGAAAAACCAAAATATTGTAAAACTTAAAACTGAATATCTCGTAGTATATTTTATATAAACAATAATTAGCCTACATACACATTTGTAGCAGGCTATAGATCTGTAAATGATAATTTTTCTCCCTCGTTCAAAACAATTAGCTAATAAAGCGTCGTAAGGTTTAAAGTTAGCCTACGTTATTAAGTAGTCATAATTGGTTAATAGAGTTTGACCAAGTTTAGTAAGTGCTTTAATAAGTTAGCTTACCATATTCTAGTCGTCATAATTAGTTAGAGCACGACCAAGGTTTATAGAGCCTACCTGAGTAAAGTCGTCATAATTAGTTAATATAGACTTACCAAGGTTTATAAGTAAGCCTACCTGAGTAAAGTCGTCATAATTAGTTAATATAGACTTACCAAGGTTTATAAGTAAGCCTACCTGAGTAAAGTCGTCATAATTAGTTAATATAGACTTACCAAGGTTTATAAGTAAGCCTACCTGAGTAAAGTCGTCATAATTGGCACAATTATCATACTCGTGGCGAAACCGGCGATTAGAATCGAGGCCATGTAGAAATAGAAGGACAGGCATGACTTAGGACACAATCCTAATCTAGCAGTAGCCTCATCTGATGGGGTGGGGGGAATCACACAGGAACAATTCTCAAATATCTGCGCAACAATTAATTCTAAACGATAAAGTTACTTATGACATTTAAAAACTCAAAACAGTTGACTAGCTATTTTCGCTGTAAGTGGACTTATTTATATTAATAATTCTAATTATAAATATTTTAAAAAGTCGGTTAGCACGATTATCATGTGATAGAAAGAATATTTAGAATCCTATATTATGCATTGATTCTATAGAATAAATGAGGAAGGCAATAAATGAGGCAAACCACCTCAGAAGCCATACTTTTCTCAAGCTATAGGCTACATAAAGTATGGATAAGGCATAGACTTTGTCAAGAAAATCTAAGAAGTGCTCTTATGGAGCGAGAAAGCAGACTTTGAGTATGAATATGTACGTTGAACCTGCCACTTAGCAGTGCACTGAAGAGAGAAATTTCTGTACAGTTGGCTTTATCATAATAGAGAGAATTAGACATTCAGAGTATGTTTGGTCTGTTTCTTACATGCTGCGATACGTTGGCGACAGTCTGACTGCATCCAGCATAGCAGGGTGAGTAGTGAATGAGATTATCTGCACCACACACCGGGTTGAAGAAACTCGGATCGCAGGAACACTCTGAGTTACACGGAGTGTCTATCAATCCTCTGAAATCAAACAAGTGCGGCGTATTCGTGCAACTTAATTTTTAGTTTACGATTAGCCATATTGGTTCTAGTTCAATAAGCATGGTAGTTAATATGCCATCAACTCGCTTCAGATGTTTTTAAATATATTAAAACGGAATTTAATGATGAAAATCGAAATCATGCTAAAAGTGTCTTTTCAGTCGCGACAATCATACTAATGAAGAAAACAAATTTGCATGCTATCATGCAATATAAATGAAATAATTGTTATGTTTCTGAAAGTCAAAAAGCGCAGACTAGCTATTAGCCAATTAAAACTTGTTAACGAAACGTCAGAAAAATAATAACGTTTTCTGTTATTTATCCAGTTTCAAAATTTGCTCATGAATTTTAATCGTAAAACGTTTAGTGTAATACTTTCTTCTAAGAATGGCCATGTTTCTCTATTTCATAACTCATATGCACTGTACAAAATGGCTTTACATTGGTAAAAGTAATATTTTATCAAGTTTTAGTTAGTTTGTGTAAAAGTCTACTGTACCGGTACACAAATATAGTACAGAGGTCAATTTTTATTGAATATGGATACTTGGAGACATGCATTTGCCTGTAGTGTTAAACTACTTTAGATATTCTGTATAGACTCCATTTTTAATTGATCTTTCATACATTTGTCATTTGCAAGCTGGGGCTTAATATTTCTCAAGGAATATAATGTCAAAGAAAACCAAATTAAGAAATGAGCACAATAGCAAAGTACCGGCTACTGGTTTAATTAAGCATCTTCTTCTGTGCACTGCTAAGTGGCAGGTTCAAGGTACATATTCATACTCAAAGTCTGTTTTCTAATTAAGCATAATAATTTTTAATTAAGCATAATAATTTATAATTACTTTTCAAAATTGAAGCTCTCTGCCCAGTCTGCGTCAGGACATTTCATGAAAGTGGAGACTGTGTAGCAGAAGATGGCGATGACTTGAATGAGACTTGTGAACTTCATAGCCCCTGTTACTCTTATGTTGTTCTTCGATATAATGCAACCACTGATGACAGGTCCAATACCCCAGGAAAACATTCCAATGATTCCTGTAAGAACACAGAACAACTGAACAGTTATTAGCTCGGTGAATGTAATGAAGAATCAGATAATTTAATTGAATCCGTTACATATTCAATCAAATAAAATGTTCGATCAATGTGCATAAATTATAATATATTTGTAATTACATAAATAGAATAATGCACATGCATGTGCTATTTATTACAGCAATACTAAAACATTTACTCTAATTTTCCCGTCCAATGGTAACGTCAGAAATTAACGTTGTGTTTTTCAAAAACGGCCTATTCATTAATAGCTTGTAACTGAAGCTGGCAACAAAACTCACGGAAATAAAACACGTAATTTGAGTCTGTTTAAGGTGCACATTTTGGTAACAATCTTATGAAATTGCTAATGCTGAAGGATTGACAGGAATAGACTTACCGGTGTAGATGCTAGCCACCGATGCAGTGACACCGAACTGGTACTCGAGGTACTTGGGGATGAAGGCGGAGAACCCGACCAGGGACATGTCGAAGCACCCTCCCAGCAGACAACACACGTACACCGGGTTCTTCGCCAGTCTCACTATAGCCTTGGGCAGATCTAACGATAATAAAATATACCAGTAGTACAATAATAATGATAAAAGCACTCGTAATTTTTAGTTTCTGTAATTTGATATGGGACTACTGTAAATGTCACACATGATTATGTTGGCATAGCCAGCGGCGATATCAGTAAGATAACCTATGAAGTATATGCTGGGTTCAAATACTGTGCTCGCCTGTCAATTAGGGAGACAATGAATTTGACGCTAACATCGATTTCAGTCATTTTATACACAGATGCAATCAATAAAGTTAATCACAGTTAAAAAATGCAAATATGCATGATCATAATCAGAAATTTTGATTATGATGAATTTTTACAAATCACTTTGTAACAAATGCCGTGTTGTGTCCGGGTTGCTGAAGAATAGACCAACCGAAGACTGCTCTTGTCGCAAAAGGCGACAAGACACTAAGATTCAAACCAACTTCAGAACGGGATTCAGTAGGTGAGGGTCTCTAGAAATTGCTACAGTTTTCTAAACGCATGGAAAAGTTTAAGCAACGATAAGTGGAGAAGGTCTACTCGTAACCTGACCCTGGCTAAACTCAGATTCAATGGAAAAGGAGTGGTCTGTTACAGTTCATGAGACTAACCTTTAGTTTTATCGAGTAAATTGTCGTCGTCCTTTTTGTCGACCGGAGAGTCCTTCATTCTTGGCGGGAAGAGAACGAGGGGGACGGCCCAGGCTACCGTGCCGATGCTGCACAGGACAAACCCTATCCACCACGCTCCCACCCACCTAGGGTCCTTCTCGTCTATTCCAGGATCTACGGGTACGAAAACTTTATTTATTAGAACACTTGGAAGATTATTAGTAAGTTTTATATGTGCAATCTTAATTCATAATATAAACTTGATGTAGGCATCATTATGTTATTTATTTCAATATTTTTAATATAGGATTTTGCAGAGTCGGGTACAGAGCACATCAGTGGCTATATGCTAGACATGGCAAAATATTGAAGAAATTTGCTAAATAACGTAGGCGCAAGTCTACGTTACTTTATAAAATTTCGTTATCCGCACAATTTATTATTTTCAATATACTTGAGTAGTACGCTATATGGTGATTGAAATTATTAAAAGAAATAATATATATATATTTTAAATGAATGGTTGAACTGGAATGATGTAGAAGACAGACCCGATAGATCGACGTAGATGCTGTTGGTCCAGTAACCCAACATGTAGCCCAACAGTGGAGACAGCGCTCTGAAGCCAAACATGACTCCTGCATTATAACAATAAGAATTTACGAGTTATTTCCAAATGAATGAACTTGTTTTATACACTGTATATTACACTAGTATGAAATATAAACTTTAGAATACGCATGGGATAGCAGAGTCGGTAGCAGAATTGGGTGATACTCATAAAAGCATCAATTGAAAAATCTTACAAAATTAATTCTTTATTTAAATATACATTGAATATATATTGATATTCCAAACAATTGAACTTTATTTATGCACTTGAATACTATAGTATTACTTTGATGACCACCGTTCATAACTGTATTATAACAGTTTAGCATGTGTGACATTGTAAGCTACAGTTATGTAAATGGTGTAACCATTAGTTTCTTCACATACCGAAGTGAGTGGCCGGTTGTTCCTGAGCGTTGTCGTCTAGATAGGTGACGCTCATGGTGTATTTGGGTGCCACGGCCATGCCCTGGAGCAGCTCTGAGGCCACGAATAGCCCCATGGCCCCGGCGTGAAAGTCTGCTGAGCGAGTACCCGACTCACAGTCATTACTACCATCACCAGCGTCATAACCATCACACATCTCAAACCTATAACACATATTATAGTGAACTGATCGTTCATGATGATATCTATCACTTCTATTATCTCATGCTAATGTGGTAGACAGTTTTAGTCGGTAATCTATTTGTCAGTCAATCAATCAAACAATAAGAATTTAACGTCCGGTTTCTCGCCATAAGGCAATATCAGGGACGTCTCAGTTCTGAGAAAGTTCTAAATTTTATTCTCTGATCGGCTTGACCGAAGATCAAGTCGCTTGACACTCAATACACTCGTTTGAATATTAGAAATTCTGCATCTGAAAATGAAATGAATGCGAAATATATAACGAAAAATGACATAATGGAGTTATTTGGCTATGGTTTGAAGGATAGTATGGCTATTGACATCGCTTTCGAGTGAGGAAACTGGCGTTAATATTAGCTTTACAAGCTTTAAACTCCTAATATTTCATTTCATCATTTCATCCGTTCTCTCTGAGTGTCAGATCTCGCAAATAATTTTTGCCAACTTTTCGGGATTAGCGCACTTTGATTAGTTGCGCGTCAATTAACGAAGTTGAGTTCTATCGGCTTCGGTTAGTACTTTGTAGATGACCACTTTGGAAGACCGAGTGTTGACAACTTCGAATGAAAAGATTCTTAGTGTGTTGGAAGATTATTCTTAAAGCTGCATCGGCTGCATATGGATCTTAAAACAAGTTTCGGTGCTTCCTGACCCAGTGTGCAGCTATGTATCCACTTATAATCCGCCTTTCAAGAGAAACAAAATCCAATAAAGCTAACATTTAACTCGACTGTAAAGTTTAATTCCTATGTATTGTATTGATATTTATTACAAATCTTGATTATTTTATACCTTATACAATTTCTAACTTAAAGTTTCTGTATTTCATATTTATCATAGCTAACCTCTGAGAGGTGATGATGGTTTGATTGCCCACAGTGGACACGGTCTGATCCACTGGGGCCGTGGCGTTGGGGTTGTCGTAGAGGAAGTGAGGCAGAGCGAAGACGAAGATGGCGAAGGCGTTGATGACGGCGGCCACAGCGAACAGTCGAGGCTTGTTGGCGTAGCGACAGAAGTGACTGACAACTATGACGCTGATCATGAAGCCAAAGTTGTCGATGTTCTTGATGAAACCCGTCATGGCACTCGACAGACCAAACCTGTTCAATACCATAACCATAATCATCATCATCATCATCGTCTTCCTTTGAATCCCAGTTTAACTTGAGTCGAGATTAGAAAATTTTCTAGCAATTTCTGGAGCCCAGTTGCTCGCCAGGCGATTGCCCTTGCAGACGTTGGTTTGAATCTTAGTGCTTCGTTGCCTTTTACGACACATGTAGACCACGGTTGATCCATTCGGTTTTACAGCAACCCTGATACAACACGGGTTCAATATCATAAACAATCCCGGATTAATCACAATGTAATTTCATGCTTATAGAGGCACGAATGGCCAGTGATCCCTCACTATGTTAGACGAAACTAGAGTGAATATAAAATATAAGAAATGTACCTACAATAATGCTCCATGCTAGGCAACAATGCATTTGTAAAATTTGCTGTTCTTCTTTAACTTACGTCAATAACTCGAAAATCTTTCTTCAAAACAGAGAAGTGTGGGCTCCTAATTCAAAAAGGCTTAACTTTTCAAATTGTCTGAAACAAGAAGTTATTTTTGGTGATAACTAAAAATTGGGTAGGTTTCATATATTCTAGTCTCAATGGCCCAATACAATGATTCTGACCAAATCTTTCGTAAAGCATATTATATCACATTCTCAAAAAGGTTTGCCATTTATTTTGTGAAACTGTACAATATTCAAATTGTTGTTAGCAAACAAATAATATATATAGGCCTACTATTTTACAAGTTATACAATTATAAATTTTGCACAATTAATATTCTTGGTCTATTCTTCAAAGAAACCGACACTACACGAGAGTGTTGAATATTATTATTATTATATAAATAATGCTACAAAAAGTAGAAGCTAAATTTAATATTTACCGATATAAAGTAATGGCTTGTGGAGAATAATATTTATTTCAGAATTTATGGATAAGAAACTGGTGCGCAGTTCAGTAATAATTACATGTACGTGTAATTTGTATAAAAATTTGAAGGCACGGATCAAAATTTTAAATAAATTCACTAGCAAATGAGCTTATAAATATTCACTAGATAAGCAGAAATGATGAACAACGTACCTATCTTGCACTTAAAAAATACGTTCTCTCGACACCAAATGAGCCAGTAACCTTTACGTCGTTTTAAATACTAGAATTTCTCTATGTACACTGTAGGCCTATTTTATGAATTACTTTCCTTCAGGATATTACTGTTTTCTGGTCGTATGGTGACGCACATGAAACCGCATGTGCTTACATAGTTTCTTTACTTGCTATTTTTGTTGTTTTTCTTATTTCCTCGTTTCTCTTCGTATTCATGGTTATTAGTAATCATTGCCTTTGGTAGCTCACTGATGGCAGCCGGAGCGGATTTAAGAACAAATCTTCCAACAACCTCGGGATTGTTTCATTCAAAGCTACAGTATTAATACTTGATCATCCGAGGTGGTCATCCAGAGGCCTACTTGTAATAATCGGGACAGGAGTAATGAACTTCGCATACTTCATATTAACTTACTTAGAATTAATGAACTTCGTTTACTTTACATTACTTAGAAATAATGAACTTCTCTTACTTCGCATTACTTCGGAGTATTGAACTTCGTTCTTAAAAGCGCAGTTTAACCAAATGAACTGATCTCGCTTTCATTATCTTTAAATTAATGAATAAAATGCACTGCTATTTTTCAGTAACCACTAGTCCTGTAGCAGACTAAGATCAGATAGAATACTAAGATCGTTAAAATTAAATCTCTTTCTATTCGTTTGGTACATGGCGCAACATACGGCATGTGCTACAGAGGTTTCCTGCTTAGTTACTGTTTTTTGTAGATTTTGTTATTTTATCATTATTTGTCGTTTTCGCCCACTGATAGTGCAGAGTGCGGCTAGTGTGGTCTTAAGAATAATAGGCCTATTCAAAAACCCTGGTTTTCTATTCCATTTTCTCAGCACTCTTTATTTCAAAGTGATAGTACTCCTAGTACTAACACTCCATCAAAGCGCTTAACCTTGCCACTTGATGTCAACGTGCAACGTTTAAATCGCAATGTTTATACGTTGCTCGGTATACTTGATAGACTACTGCTAATAGATTTAGTTTTATTTATTGAAATTACAGTATCATAATTCGTATCTACAAGTATTCTAGCAATCATACCGTTTCTCTATTGACGTTATGATCGCTGAGTAATATGAAAAATTAATTCCGCCAAACACATCGTAAGCTGAGATGGTAGCGGTGAAAACCCAGATGGTGGCGAAGGGTTGCAGACAGGCGGGTCGCCAGCCAAACACCCCACACTGGGTGTCCCTGTCCGAGGTGCCTGTTGTCTCCGCCTCCTCCCCGTCAACGGGCCTCAGAGCCTCGACCTCGGTTGAGGCTAAAGCCATTGATAGATCTCTGTCAGCGCCCCCATCCATCGATATGGACTCATCAGATACTGGTAAGTTGTTCGCCATCAGGTAGGTAAAGACTATGCAGTTTATTTATTGAAATTGTCAATTTAGATATAAAAAGCCATCCTTTAAAGCGAAGTTGGTTCTGTGATAGAAATGTTGCTTTGATCTCATGTGTTCACTTCATCATATTTCTAGCGTTATCTGCTTTATCAAATTACTGGATTAGAAATTATATTGTTATTCCTACAAACAAGTGAAATGGTAATATAAATTATAATGTAAAATATAATGGAGAAGATAATTTAACACGAGCGTTACATTAAAATACAAGAAATAGTCCAGTTGTACTAATACATGTATATTATCCCTCTATTGTGCTTTTAATAGCAGGCTGTTGGTACGAAATATGTATTCCTTCACACTGTCGTCCTAAGCGTAATCAGTACAGTACTCCGTCACACAAAAATTGACTTGCTTTATTGATACGGTGCATCTATGTGAAATTTAAATGCAGCTTTTAAATAAGTATCAAATAGGTTTTACTGTGATTTTCTACTGTTGTTACCAGATATTGCTTTGATGTCAAATACAACAATTGATTTAAAAACACAATTGATTGGGCTCCGTTAGTCTATAAAGAGCCGATCGCTATACAGAAGACATATAACTATAGCCTTAATTGCTGAAAAATTTAGAAGGTATTGCCACATCACAAACTTTAAATAATTCTAGTGCTACTCACTACCAATTGAACATTTTGAAGTTTAGTTAATTATTGCGTAGTGCAGTATATAGGCTATCAAAACCAAATGCATTGGAAACATCGGAACGTTTAAATTGTTTAGAATAATTGAACAATTATTTAAAGTACTTTGAAAATACTCTAATACAAATTTACTTAGTACTTTCAAATACTTTGAAAATACTAAAATATTAGTAGAGTCTATTTATTGTAAGTTAATGATTGCCATGGATTCTTAAAGTTCATCAATCCAGCATTGTCTTTTCAAAGATCCTTTACCTTCAAAATAACGAATTAATACTAAGTTTATAATGGAGAGTTAAACTATTTCATAACATCAAGTACTTCGTTGTGAGACTAATGATTTTTAGTATATACATGAAGAAGTGTATAGCATAATCCTTCTACTTGTAGGTTTTCATTGCAAATAAATTAAATTTAATCTCATGTGAATTGCAGCCACATTGAAGACCCTAATAGTCATGGAGTGAGGTACGGGACGCTAAATTCTTATTGATTGATAAACTTAGGCTATTTCGCAGAAGCCCTATAACACCATTAATTTTAAAATGTTGTGTCTTTTCGACTCGTGTATCTGCAATTTTACTCAATCTTAATCTGATAGGCCTTTTAACTTAAAACGATAAACTAAAATGACTTAATCCAAGTAACATACTGTAAATGCTCTCAGACAATCAGTGAGATTTTATATCATTAATAATAAATAAATATCCCGTGTTGTGTCCGGGTTGCTGCAGAATAACCATGTGCAGCACGTGTCGTAAAGGGCGTCGAAACACAAAGATCCAAACCAATGTTAGAAAGGAATTCGGTTGATGCACGACTTGGTTCCAGAATATGCTATAAATATTTCTAAAACGAATGGCAAGGGGAAGGTTTATTCGTATCCAGAAACTAATTAAACTTGGATTCAAGAGAAGAAGAAGATGATGATAAATAAACAAATATAACCTATTTATTTACATATGACTACCGACAGTAAATCGGCGAAATCATGTATCTAGTGGCAGATCAGTATACGATGTAAAATAACATACATGTACAGATAGTAGCTTAACATTAAGGCTGAATCCTACAAGTGTATAAGAATCATAATTGGCTGAATCCTACATGTACATTGTGCCATAGAAACACTTCATATTGCACTTCTGAAACCCTTATTATAATTTTAGCGAGATAACGTACACCTGCATGCACACTCAGTCACTCACCTGAAATCTTCTAGGCTGCTGCCATGAACTCATTGTAGGTGTGTTCGCTAACAAGCTTGTATGAGCTTATCGAAATTTCTTATCTAGTCTAAGCACCATTAGTCGAAATGAATTAGTCATTGTCGCGAGGCCATGAGATAAGATTTTAGTTATTAAGAAGAGAATTATGAGAGTTTTGAGTTAATCGATAACTAGCTGAGTCAATGATAGTGAATTTACATACGATATACAGTGGCTACTGTAGTTATGAGAGCGTATTGGCATACATGCATTTCTTCGTGGGAAGGCTCTCACTCATTGAAAACATTTTTATTAATATTATATACATCGTCTTTGAAGTTTCGGTATTACTGATATAATAAGTTGTGCAAGGTTATTGTTTTCAGATAAGAATCTGGGACTGCAATATTTGTCTGGCATAGTAAGAAAGAAGTCATAAAATTTAAATACAGATCTTTACCTGCAACTGTAGGCAAACGAATGTACTGATTTCTTCTGCGTGGCAACATGTAAGGCTTTCTTATAATTAAATATTATTAAAAATTAATGTATATTCTTGTATGTATTGATTGTACAGGTACTCAGAACTTTTATAGCATTTAAATGTAGATTTATATCTTTAAATATAGTTATTATATTGACGTTTATTGATTTAGCCTATTACTATTTATTTGGGTGAATACAGACGTATAATGACTTACCTTATCAGTGCTTAGATCACTAGTGAGTAAATCATGCATCATGAAGGCACTACTACAATATATATGCGTGAAGCCTACAAAAAGTATGTACTTCCTCAACGCCCACTCAGAAACATTCGAGGTATCGAACGCGTATGTTTACATAAAACATGTATATATAGGCCTACATTTATAATAATGTATGCAAATTTTCAAGTTCTAGATAATAGAATTTTAAATTAAAACTCCAATATTAAAACTAAATTAAAATAATTTTTTCATATCGGATTTAATTTAAAAGATATATGTTGTCAAATTTAATCTGTTACGAGAAGAAATCTTTAAGTGGTTTAAAAATAAATTTTCTACATAGTAGAAGACGACTACTTAGACATTAAGTTAACCTTTCTTTACTATGTTTAGTAGGTCGTAGCTGTGAATGTTTCAGTTATACTTTGCAAATCTATAAGACGTTGGAGATAAGGCGCTCTGTGCAATATACGCTAAGCCAAATCTTCCAATAAAGTATCAACTTGAAAACCATGATAAAAATAATCAATTCTTATCAGCAGTAATATTTTAGCAATATTTAGTAAGTTCCGTTATTAGACCTATTTAAGTTCATCATTTGCATCCACAGAATTACTGAGCAATTATGCTTGAAATATTTTACTATTACAATATAAGTCATAGTTCTGGAATTTTTAGTCCTCTTAGGTCTAATTTGAGAATTAGTTATTATCTGCACTATATCGAATTGTTTTAGCATGTTAAGCTCCTCTTGCAAAGAAAAGGAGCTTCACGTCCTTATCTTTTGATTGTTTTTCTGAATTTCGGACCGTTTTTGGACCCTTTTGTTTTTTTGCTCGTAAGCTTAAATTAAGTTTAAATTCTCAACAGTGTTCGATGTTGTCATAGACGATAGTAGCACACTTATTTTTGTTGTTGTTTCGATTCATTTGATGAATTTCTGATCCTAGATTTCAAACAACTGAAAGAAAGGCATGAAAGTTCCATATACCGCATCGTTTGGAACCGAATGAATATTAATTAAAGAAATTAATTTTCATTTAAAAATAATGCAAAATATTGCTCTTTTCATAGTTATTCAAAACAAACAACTAGGTTTTTAAATAAGAACGAGTAGGTATGATATCTGGAACCGAAATCATAGCCTATTATTTCATCATTTTGACATGCTGTCAAACTTAACAGGTATTATTTGAACCCGAGTACCTGAGGGAAAGCCGCAGCTTCGTAGCCGTTGATTGCCACCACTAAGCAACACTACTGAGTAGCAAACATTGTCTTAAGTGGCTACTACTTGCCGTTAACTTTTATTTTATTATTAGCCTAAAGCCTGCGTATGAAATTACTAGGACAACCCCTGCATAATTATCTAGGACAATCTCCTCGAAAATAACTAGAACAATCCTTTTAAAACTATCTATCATTTAAAAATAATTATAGTAAGTTTAGTTTATAAATCGTAGACAAAATGTCAGATACTTGACTTAGGAATATTCTAATTGTAATATACTAATTTTATCACTCCTATATTCATGCCTAATGTTACACACACAATAGAAAAACTCTTTCGAGTAAATTTAAATTTTAGCCAATGAGTTCGTGAGAACGTCAAAGAATTGATTTCAGCTCAAGAAAGAACATAAAATGCACAAAGCTTCCATTAATTTATGGTCCTCAGCCCAACAAAATATAACCTCTGCAGTAGATTCTCATTACCATCTTAGAACCAACTCTAGTGGGCACTTAAAAAGCGCTTGCAGTTCTCATTTGTTTTATTCATAAGCATACAGGATTTAATAGCCGTCGATTTTATAATACACACAAATTTAAAAAAAGCATGTCATCATTTTAATTCTTCAGTAATAAAAAGTCGTAAGCCGCTGTTAACGTCAGTTTCATCACTCGGAAGCGATATCAATGACTTTCGAGCCTAGGATTTGAACCCCGCACATACGGATCCGCTGTCGGATTTCATACCGACATCGCCACTGGCTCCAGCCATGAATAATATCCGTTATGAATAATGTTGAAAAATTCAAGGCCACATGTTGAGTGCAAGCTTAAGCCATTAACTAGAAAAATTTATTTTAAAAAGTATCAGAGTATTCGATCAGATCAAACACAAATCACAAATTATTTAAAATTTTACACGTAAAGAATGCATCAACTAACCGATGTGTTACAAAATACATTCAACCCATCGGATTGTTCTGTAATTCATTTGGTTCTACCGGTTCAATTACACATCTGTAGGCAGATCTGTAGCTTTACAGCTAGAGATGGGTCTACCATAGTAAGTAATACTGCAAGTGATTACACATACAACACAAACATATCGATACAAATGTCTGCACCGAATCTGCACCAATAGTTATAACTATATCAATACAAATATCTGCACCAAATCTGCACCAATAGTTATAACTATATCAATACAAGTATCTGCACCAAATCTGAGTCAAAGTTAAAAACATGACAATACAAGTATCTGCACCAAAATTGCGGGCATAACTTTGCTTCCTTTGATCTTGTCGATCCAAGACAGACGCGTCCAGTTTTTGATTGTACTTACACACATTTTGTAATAGTGGCTTGGCTCATAGCTATATATACACATATAATTTCAATGACCGTTTATCTCGTTTAAATTTCTTCTTACTGATCATTAAGAGTTTTTGATTAGACTTTGTATATCTCTCCGATAAAATTTTAATTATTAATCCTTATATTATATCAAATAAACTGAATATTAAACATTCATCATAGAGCAACATATAGGACATTGCATGTCTAAACGTTCTATTGCTGTCTCAAATTAATTTATGATGTACCACTTAGATCATTGTCCAAGGCTTCAAATGATGTTTGAAATAACGCAATCTAGGACAGTTAGATTGTACTTGCGCAAAACCTCTGAGTGTAGCTATTGAGATATCATTGTCATAATATATTAAAACAATATGACATTTCAGAAAATTATTGTTGTATGTGGGTCCATTATAAGTTCATACAGAGTATACTTGTATTTCCTGTTTTTAAAAGCTCTTTTGATTAACAGATTAATAATTAGAGTTATTAACGACTGAGTTTATATAATAGAAAACTAACATGAATATTTTATATTTATTATAGACCTTAGATATTTGAATATGTTTGGCATATGGTTTTCATTTAGAACTGGATCATCACTCGGTCTAGTCTGACTGCTGCTTTGGTTGGTCGGTCAGCTGGTCAACCATGGCGATGGTCGGGTTCGACGTCTTGAAGAGAAGTCCTTTGGGTTTCTGACCTCGACGTTAAACCCACTAAAACTAGTTAAATGCTGGCTAAAGCTGTCCAATATCTGATATCGTAATAATTTATCCATTTTCCGATAGCCTAATCAAATATATAAACGGACGAATTGTGCATAGACCAAAAGTTAATTTGAAAAAATACCTATGAAGAAAGGCTGCTAGGAATTATCTATTAATGCAAATAATTTACTGCAGACCTTCCACTATTCATAAGAACTTGTAAATCTGACATTGTGAAGTCGTAGAATTTAGGTTGTAATACTGCTGGTGTCAACAGTTATCGCATCAATATACTTATATCGCTAATCATCATCATCATCATCTGCCCTTGAATCCCAGTTTAACTAAGGTCGGGATACGAATAGACTGTCTCAAATCCTCTCTGTCCTACTCCACACCACCAGCCAATCCCCTATTTGAGACTTTTCCATTCGTTTAACATGAATATTTTATTAATTAAGGTTTTACAGATTATGATCAAATAAATTTTGTAATGTTTTGAGATCAAACTTAAGTACTTACAAATTAAGAATCTTATTTATTAGATATCACTACTTCTGTTTGCATTTTCATAAAATAATAAAACGTTTAATCGTTGTACAGATGTTTAATATGTTAATTGCACATTGTAATATATGAAACAAACATGTAAGTATAAATAATAAGTAAGTAGAGTAGGCCAAAGCATACTGTAGGCCCTATATTCTAAAAAGTAAAATATCGGAAATGACCTTTAAAAAGAGTATAATTGTCATTTAACGAATAGTTAACACGTACGCAAGACATTACAAAAGTGGAAAGGGACACAAAGGCCCAAAGGCATTTTGAAAATTTAATGTAGGCCTATATTAGCCTTCGCTAGATGTCTATTTAATTTACTGTTCTGTTTAAAGATGGCATATAAAATAAAAAACGTACGCATAAATAGAATTATATGCCGTTTAAGAATCACAGCCAACATCGCAATTAGTTTAATAAATACCTTATCTATACTGTCACGTAATTATTCTGTCTCATTTACGCTTCTGCATTCTTCACCGACGATCCATTCGCAGATTCACCTTGTACAGGGCTTACCAAGCTTTGCAGAAGCGGTTCTGGTTTATTATTATTATCGACGCTAGCATTCTCTATTTCGCTCTCCTTCACTTTCTTTTTCGTTGCCCTATCGTTTTTGATGCTATAGTACAGACCCGCAGCGTACATGATGCCCGCCCCGACCTTACCAGCAGCGGGGAGCCCGTGTAAGCGCAGCCTGAAGAGGTTGTGATCGTAGAGCAGGCAGGCTCCCTTCCTCGTGCACGACATCTGCTTGACGAGGCAGGTCGAGTCGATCACACGCCCATAGAGAATCGGTGCTGGAAATCCTGAAAGTGAAGGTTGCACAACGATGTAGACTTATTAGAGCGTTTTATAATTGTTTTAAGGCTTATACGAAACACTGTTAGGGCAGTTGCTGGGCTCCCCTGAACTAGTTTCGCACCGAAAGTTAGGCAAGGGTTTGACAAAAATGCTGGGTGCCGTATGGTGCTCTGCTGTAAACTACATGTTTACATCATATGGTTTAAAAGCGCAATATGTTAAAGCTTGATGGTGGTTTGGCTCGTCTACACTCACTGCTATGGAGGTTGCTAAAAGATGCTGGACGAGTACGACATACGCTAAGAAGAATAAGAAAAAAACGAAGATAAGTAATACAGTAAAAATTTAAATATCATGATTTACATCGTTCGCCAATTGCTTTTAAAACTAGCACATATTTTTATAATTTTATTAAATCATTGAATTATATTTATACATTGTAATGTCTTTATATCGCTAGGCTGTTGTTTTACAAACGACAAGAAAATGTCTCCTTAATTTTAGAATTTTACAGATCTACATGTATGTCTAACATCAATAATTTTAAAATGTCAATTATTTAAATAGCCAGGTAGTGAGTTTGTCAGCCATTAGCGATACAGTGAGAGCTTGATATCTTACTCTTGATTGACTCACAATTTGAACCCACGAATATTCTGATGAATCTCTGAATCAATCCCTTAAGTAATATTTCATAATATTTCATAATGCATTTGAAAACAGAGCTACATGTACTTACAAATACGTTATGAAGCGTCGATACCGGATAACTGTAGAATAAACTAAACGCATTATATGCTTATTGTATGAAGTTACAGATGAGAAAGTTAAGTGAATGGGAAACCACCACAGAAGATATAATTGCATATGTTTTATTAACTACTTTTGCTGAAGGAGAGATTTTCATGAATATTGAGGCTGCTAATACGAGCAATATGTATAGTGGACCCGCCGCTTACCAGAAAAACAGAGTACGGTAATTAACTCACCTAATAGCTGCGTGATGAAAAAGCTGAAGGCGAGAGACATGGCTTTGTCTCTTTCATCGACGGCTCTGAAATTCACAAAGATGTTTCGAAAATTGAATGGAGTAGATCATTGAAGTTGAAGTCGCTATTATTTTTTAAAGTTCCACAATTTTTAGCTCATCATATTTCTCTTAGGAGGCTTCAATAACGAAGAAGGAGAATGAAATTTGTGCATTTTAGTCTGACAAATCTAATAGCTTTCGGATTGAATGTCCGACATTAACTAGTAAATAATTGACAATCTAACAATTATTTATGACCTAATAAGTATTAACAATTCAACAATTGTTAACAATCTAATAATTATGAACACTCTAAACATTATTTAAGACGTTTTAATATTACAAAGAAATAATATTTGAGTTTCTATCAGGCAGGAATTTTAAAGACATGTAGTATATCATTTTATCCTGTAGACTGCCACCTGAAGTATCCAGGCTAGTTCATCAATTATCAATCAATAAAAAAATCAATGAATCAATTCTCTCTTTATGAATATTACAAAATGGTGATGGAAGGTTATTCTTAAATCCACGCCGGCTGCAATCAATGCGCTATCAAAGGCAACGAATGCTAATAATCATGAACAGGCAGTTAGAAGTAGCAAATACTGCAACAAGCAAAACTCTGCAATAGACTCTGCAACACATGTGGAATGTCATGTGCGTAACCAAGCTAACAAAAAATCACTTCCAAATAATGGAATTTCAGATTTAAAATTGACAAAAACTATTTGTATTAAGAAGAATTTTAGTTATTTATAGATGAGGCCGACTTTTTATTATAGATAATAAAGAAATTTATCTAAAATTGTAAAATCAAAGGAGATAACTGATCTACTGAAAGTCACGATTGATCACTTTCAATGAAATGTCAACAACGAATTATATCTTGAAATAACGTGCAAACTTAGATTATACGTTAACCTTAGATAGACTGAGTAACAGGAGTGAACTACCTGTGTACATCTTAATATTTTAAGTTACAGTAGATGAGGTAGAATCTAACACAATAAAATGACTAGTGAGTGAATTTCATATGATTAAAATTGAATGAAATTCTATTGCATAATGAAAGGTATAGAATGTAACCTGAGTAGAAAGGACACAAAAATGAAGGATTGATTGATGATATGGTGTGGGACAGAGAGGACTGGAGAAAGTCTATTCGTATCCCGACCCTGGTTAAACTGAGATTTAAGGGAAGAAGATGATGATGATGGTGTATGAAATTCAATTGCATAACGAAAGGTATATAACTGCTGTAGAATGTAACCTGAGTAGCGTGGTCATGATGGGCACGAAGACCATGCTGGTGATGAAGCCGGTGAGCAGCAGTATGATCATATAGACGTACATGGAGGCGCAGCCTGTGGAGCAGAGACCCAGGGTGGCTGTCCCTGGCTGACCAGTCACTGGGTCCACCACGCACGAGCAATCCTCGAATGTCTGAGCACAACAATACGGGCAGTTTTGACAACGATTGTACTGAATAATTATAAGCATAATGTTCTTTCTAGCTTGCTTTATTTCTCGCTCTCAAAGTGAGAACGATTGTGCTGAATAAAATATGCACAGTTTTCTCTCTTTCTCGTTATCTCTCTCTCTCTCTCTCTCTCTCTCTCTCTCTCTCTCTCTCTCTGTAGTGTTTAACGTTAGGTCCATTGCATATGGCACTTCCAATTAATGTTGTCCTCTGCTCTCCTCAACCCCATATGCGCTATGAATCGTCCAACATACCTTTCCTCGATTGTTGTTTAATTATTTTCCTTTGCATTCTTCTTTAGTGAAGTCATTATAAATACATTCCTCTTATATTCCCTTCCAACTTTTCTTTAAACTGCACTTGCTAGCGGTCTATTTGTATCAACCAAAAGGCTGAAATGGCTCCATTATCTTGTTTCTAGCATAAGGTTAGGTGTTCAAATTTCAGCCCAACCATCTCTGACATAAGTTTCGTCTTACGAAATTAAGCGTTAAGCTTAGCTTATACATAAAATAACTTTTATATACATGTAGGCCCTAAGCTTTCAATAATGTTACATGGCTTTTTACAGAAGATTAACATTTTGCATTCAAAATAGGCTTAATATAGTTAAGCTTATGATTCTTGAATTAACGTACTTTAATAGCCAAACTTTTCTCAGAGATGAACTTTAGCATACCAAAAGTTTAAGCCAAGACTAAGGTCATATATAAAATTATAAATTTATGTTCTTTTTCTTTGCTTGATAGATTTTGGGAATTCCTTGAGTGAGGTTATAAACACTGTCTAGTTAAAATGGTTTAAGCAATCACTTGTGCGCTTAACCTTAATTGGAAACTAAAAATAAACTTAGAGATTTCTTCTCTTTTTTGAGATTTTTTCATTGTGCATGATTTTTTCATTGTGTACATGTATGTGCATGATATAAGCTGTGTTTTGATCAAATAAACATAATTTCTCTCTCTCACTCTCTCTCTCCCTCTCTCCCTCTCTCCCTCTCTCTCTCTCTCTCTTCTCTTTACCTTCCAAACAATTGTACAGTAATTACGATTGTAAGGATGAAGAATAGAGTTTTCTTTATTTTAATTTAATTTATTCAGAACTAGCTACTGTTACCAGGATGGCAGTGGAGCAGTGGCAACACTGTGAGGAGGGATATAGTGAAGAAGTTGGAAAGGAACCATAATATTATTAATCGGATTATTATTATATTTATTAGAATAATTAAATGCAATTAAATTAAAAAAACTAATTGAAAAACAATACATATTAAAAGTTCTGTACGAAATAGCTCTATTAACTTTCAAAAAAAGTCAGAACTAACTTTTGTGGCGGTGACGTTCTGTTCGCTGGCGCTAGCACAGCCGGCATAACAAGGAGAGAAGTAGTTGCGATTGTCTGATCCACACACCGGGTTGTAGAACGTCGGGTCACATGAACAGTTCCCATTACACGGGGCGTCTATGATTTGTCTACAGGGAGAGCATTACCAAGTCTAATTAGATGAAGTCTCTTTAAGAGACAAACTAATGGTAGCATCATCTTTTGCATTTCATGTTTACCTAATGTTATTCGGTAGAAAAATTAACGGAAACGATAACGATAACGTGATAGTGAGTCTACTGTTCTATTAAAATACTGTCATGTAATGATTGTTATTTTTAGTATGGTTATTATTATTATTATTATATTATTGTTATTATTATTGCTATTATTTATTATTATTATTATTATTATTATTATTACTATCCCCGTGTTGTGTCCGGGTTCCCCGTGTTGTGTCCGAGTTACCCGTATTGTGTCTGGGTTCCCCGTGTTGTGTCCGGGTTGTTTGAAGAATAGACCAACCGGCGACTGCACCTGTCGTAGAAGGCGACTAAAGCACTAAGATCCAAACCAAAGTCAGGAAGGGCACTCGGTTGGTGAATGCCTAGGCTCCAGAAATGTCCACACAATTTTCCAAAACGAATGGAAGAGATTTTGATATGGTATGGTACAATGAGGAGTGGAGAAGTCCATTCGGATCCAGACCCTAGTTAAACTGGATTAAAGGGAAGCTGATGATGATTATTAACAACGAAAACCTTTATAGCAACTTTACCAGCTTTACATTTATAGCAATTTTACCGACTTCGCCACTGGCTGGAACCAGTGGCGAAGTCGGTAAGATACTCGACCGCGAATCAGTAGGTGCGGGGTTCAAATCCTGGGCTCGCTCGTCACTGACATCGCTTTCGAGTGAGGAAACTGACGATAACCTTAGATTTTTGTGAGCAGTGTCTTGCCCGAAATTGGTTTCGAGAAATTAATTGTACTAAACTAAATAAGAAGATTAAAATTTATCACACGGTAACATAATTTACGTAGACATGATCCTAACAACATGGTTATAGCATTAATTACAGAAAATTGCTCAGGAGAGACTTAATGATAAGCCCTACAATGGTTACATATACAAATTGCAAAACTAAACCAGTACATGGCAGACATATTAATGGTAGAATGTAATTGATTGATAAGAGCTATGCGGCCACAATAGTGCTTTGATTCCTCAGGGTACACTCAAATCCCTGTGCAGTTTACTTATACATATATGTTAATAGTAATAATAAAGGTTTAACGTTCGTTTCCTCATCCATGGATGATGTCAGAGATGTCATGCTACATGTATATCAATATTGCTGCAAATGAATGGAAATGTCTATTTGTATTGATATTGTATTATACGAATGTACATGAAGGTTTGTTGATGACAATATTTTATAAAATAATGATATCAGTATCATCAATTACTTGCATAAAAGTATTTAAGCTTAAAGTCATAATTAGTTAATGCTATTATTGACTATCATAGTTCGAGTCAAGTAGATATGATCGCATTCAGAATTTTGTAGTGATTAATAAATTAATTTATATATTTTTGCATAAAAATTGAAATATATTTAAAAATTAAAACAACAATTAACTACAGCACTATAAGCTAAGACTTTGATGACATACGACTTCAGATTCATTTCTCCAGCCCAATCAGCCTCCGGGCAACCGATGAACATTGTGATCGTGTAACCAATGGCAACGATGACGTGAACGATGACGACAAACTTGAGTGCCCTGGTTACCGTCATCTTCATTCTAGACATCAGACAGCCGCTGATGACGGGTCCAATTGACCACGACAACAAACTTATGAATCCTGTAGCAAAACATAAATGCTGTAGAAATGACTTTAGTCTGATAGTTTGGGTGTTGTTTAGCTACTGTGTATTACATAACTGGCGAAAGCTGTGGCTACATACATGTAAATCAAAATGATGGAAGCTCTGATTGGATTTCGGCTAGAGGGTGGGGGCTTGCGTTTACAGTAATCCTTTGATAAGATAACTAACTGTTTGATATTGTATTGCTGGGTTACTTAAGTTTGACAGATTAATTATCCCTGCGGTCGATTTATTATTTCTTTGTAGCTGCACTGGATGTTGTCATATGATTGTGATGATACCATATCTACATCAGATGTTGTCATATGATTGTGATGCTATCATATAAATATCAGATGCTATTTTTCCTTGTGACGACATACGTTATTGTTTAATGTCTTGCCTCTAACAGAATCTGATACTCTTGACAATGGCACATGGAAAGCTTGTTATGTTATCGTTGTTCTCTCTTTCATATTTTCTAGATGTCTGAGCTCCTATGATTTACTATTGATACCTCAATGTCTACAATTTGTCTCCTATGCCCGTCTCCTAGAGGCCGTTCAGAGTAGATGTTACTGAAGCGAAATTTAAATTTACCACAGATCAACTGAAACAGCTTTAGAGCTACATCTACTTTTCAGCTGCACTTCCATCCTAGGCTCTCCCGTCATTGACATCGCTTTCGAGTGAGGAAACTGACGTTAACATTAGCTTTACCAGCTTTTTGCTTTTACTTCACTTTTCAAAAGCCGACGCTGGAGTTCATTTCGTAAATTTACTTAAAAATTCATACTTTATGAAATACTCAATAGTGTTAAAATTTAACTTTTCTTAATGCTTAACATGTTTTAACATTGCTTAATGCTTCCAAAATTAAAATGCTACTGACATTCGTTGCAACAATGAACGCTGAGAGAGTATACCGGTATAAATGCTTGCAGAGGAAGTTGTCAGTCCAAACTGAGCTTCGAGATACTTTGGGATGAAGGTAGAGAACCCCACTAGAGACATATTGAAGCATCCCCCTAGCAGACAAAACATGTACACCGGGTTCTTGATCAACCTCCACAGAGAGGCTGGAATATCTGCACATATAATTAGCAAATGTTAATAATATATATCGCTAAATTTTTAAGGAACAGATACGACTAGGTTTGCAAAATTGATAGCAAAACTTAGCAATAATTTCATGAGTTAACTGAAGTTTTAATTCACTAAAACATTTTGTTTTTAGAATTTGTAATCTTTTAGACTAATTAAATCAATTGAGTCGTCTATCTAATACTTTGTGCCATTATGATCATGCATTGTAAATTTCTATTGTATTTTTGTAGTTTAGTCGGAACATGTAAGTGCCATTGTTGGCCTTTGATTTCCGTTCACGCATACACTTGATACTTTTCACGCAAGAATTGACACGTATAATTGCGTGTATGATGTGGTAAACGAAATAAATAAATAAATAAATAAATCTTAAACTGATTTTAGAGTTCAAGTTAAAATTGATTACTTCTTGAAAATGACTTGTCACTCATTCATAACGCTGATGAAGTTTGCAACAATTTCATGCATTTTTCTTATATATTTACCTGATTTCTTCTATGTAACTTTTGAAAAGAACCTACCTCACTTATGAGGAACTTTTGAACCTTCCACGTGTTTTACAAATAAAGTGAGATAATTTCAAAATATCTATGGACGACAAATTTAATGTTATGCTAAATTATTTTTATCAGAATCATAAGAATTGCTGTAAATACAAGAAACCAAATATAATAGCTACATTTTTAAAAATGTTTTTATTAATCTTAGCCATATCTACACAATTTATGAGAGCTATATACATAGCTATTTTATCCACAAATTGCGACTGATGCTTTTAATTGTGAATAATTTAGATTAAATTGAACTCATTCAGGTTACAGCTATTGGGCAGTGGAAATAAAAACATTATATAAAAATATATAAAAAGTGGAGATGACAAATATTAAATTTAGGTCTATAGCTTAATTGTTAGTAAATAATCAAATAAAATATTGGCCTACTTATTCTGACATAAATAGTAAATCGTTTTAAGCCATCCCAAAATGAGGCGTTTCTACACTATTTATAAGGTTTACTATATTATGAAATTTAATATTAAATGCTTAATTAAAATCATTCATGTACTATTTTTAATTGTATTACAATAGAGCTTATAGCAATAAGTGCACATTTTGGGATTTAAATTCCTTTTATGGATATGACTATAAATATTGTTTACGATTTAGCTGAATAATTAATTATGTAATTATTAGTCTTACTATTATTTCACTGTTTGTCAAAGTTATTTTGCAAAATCTATAGGGTCTATTCATCTTTTCGTATGACCTCAAATGACTGCTTCCAAACGTGCACTGTTTTATTATGGAAATATGTTACTTTTTAAATTTTAATGTTCGAGTATACATGCATATGTGGCTAATAGCCTTACCTTTGCTTTTGCTGAGAAAATTTTGATCATCCTTAATTTTAATTTTCTTAATTTAATTTACCAAATCTAAGTTATTTATTAAAATTTACTTCAACATTCGTTTATAGATGCACATGTAGCAGCTATACCTTTACTCTTGCTCATAATGTTTTGATCATCCTTAATTTTCTTAATTTAATTAAATTTACCTAATCTAATTTACTTATTATAATTTACTTCAATCTTCGTGTATAGATGCAGGCGTAGCTATACATGTACCTTTACTCTTGTTCAGAATATTTTGATCATCCTTAATTTTCTGAGCTCCCTTCATTCTGTTTGGAAAGAGCAAGAGTGGTATCGCCCAGAATATCGTCATGAATCCGCAAAGAAAAAATCCTAACCACCAAGCTCCCACCCACCGAGGGTCCTTCTGATCTATGCCTTCAGGATCTACAGGGTTTCAGAGATACGCAAATATCAGTGTAACATTCACCAATGTAAACTTCTATTGTACAACTGACATTAACTTTATGAGCCCGTATTTTCATGTTGTCAGTTGATCTAAATTTGTGAGAACCATACAATATTAAATATTTAATTTATAATACAGAGATAACTTCCACGAGAAACACATCAAAGAAGTTCTTTTGATAAATTGAATCAGTATGTGCGGCGTTCAAATCCTTGGCTCGCCCGTCACTGATATCGCTTTCGAGTGAGGAAACTGACGCTAACATTAGCTTCGCTTCAACTTCCACAAGAAACAATGATAGCTACTCAGCGTCATTTTATTAGCATAGCCCAATGCGCATGTAACATAATTAATTTCACAACAATACTCTTAAACCAAGGAGATTTTGGTCAAACATGCACTTCATTTGTTTATTACAAGCGACGGTGAAGCTCTACAGTTGAAGGGGCGAAGAAGGAAGTACAGCGGCTGCCTTCCGGGGATTATGGCATTTTTATCATGATTGACCTTCACTTTGTGTTTGTATGATCAAAAGTCACAAGGAAATTTCTAATCAGCATTATTAATTGAACTAAAATGTCTAATTAACTAAGAGTTTTAGCCTAGTTTATTTTAAGCTTCAATCTAAATTTTCTCTCTTCGTCCTAGCATTTTACCAATCTAACATAATTAGTAGGTCAAATATTAAATTAACAATATGAAATTTTAGCATACAAGATTATCTATTATCGTATCCAAAAATTCTAAAACCTACTCTGAATGTCGACATAGATGCTGTTTGTCCAGGCACCCAATAGAAATCCAATCAGCGGAGAGAAAGCTCTCATTGCGAACATAACACCTGTAAATATATAACACCTACAAATACACAACACCTACAAATACATAACACCTACAAATACATAATACCTGCAAATACATAGCACCTACAAATACATAACACCTGCAAATACAAAAGAAGAAGAAGAAGAAAATATGTTCTATTATTACACAAAGTTTCACAAAATTCACAGAGTAATCACATCAATGAACGTGTGACAAATAAAATTAAATAAGCGTTATCAAAACCTTAGTCATAAGTGCAATACGTCCTGTAAGTGCAAAATAAAACAACAACAAAAAATTTGCATAAGAAATAAGTAAAAAAACTAGGCCATCAAAGAGGACGCAAGGCGTCCTATCTGGTTGAACACCCAGTTTTCACTCCAGTATAGTTTTTCGGCAAAGGACTCTGAGAGAGCCCAAATCATTTACAAGTAATTATACACAACCATTTTTTATAGATTAATAAAATGTAAAATATCATAAATACAGGAAGCTTAAAAATACATTTCTCACTCAGTGCACTGCCTACTGACAAGACTCTGGTATGCAACGCCTCCACTCCTCTCTGTCTTCCGTTTTCCTCTCATGTCTACATATGAGTGTACTTCTTCTTCTTCTCTAAGTGCCGTGCCTGTTCCAAGCCTGGGCGGTCATGGTCATATTCCTCCATATGTCTCTGTTCATTGTTGCTCTGATCATCTCTGTTTCAGTTAACTGCATCCATTTGCTAAGACTCTTAATGAACGTCATTCGTTGTCGACCCTTGCATCTTTTTCCTTCTATTATTCCTGTCGAGACAGGAATAATAGAAGAAAATACTACGGTATTTTCAACTACTTTGTTCCACATAATGTGTCAGAAAAATTGGATCTGTTGTCGTCGTATTCGGTTCAAAAGGTCACGACAAGTTGACATTCATTGTAAAACATCTTCATTTTTAACGTGGTCTTTATAAGATATACGTAGCATTCTTCTATAGAACCACATCTCTGTTGCCTCAAGTTTCGATTCCATTACAGAAGAGTTTGTCCAAACTTATGAGTGTACATGTACATGTATCTTTAAATCATCTAGCAATATTCATTCTTGTTGAAATATACCATTTGCTTGGGGGATTCTGCTTATGACGAGGTGGGCCCCCATATGCCTTCCTTAGCTTCGACTAAAATTTGCAAATACATAACACTTGCAAGTACATAACACTTGCAAATACATAACACCTATAAATACATAGCACCTGCAAATACATAACGCTTGTAAAATACATCAAGTGTGGTGTGTATTTACCATTTTACATAAATACTACGCTTATTTTGTCAGATCTAATAATTAGTATGTGGCGGTGCGCGACTAGGACTAGTACACGACGTATTGCTAGGGGTATGAATTTTGTGACTTCTGTGTTATAAACTCTAATTGCCTAAAATGACAAGACTAAAACCGAACTTAAGTGAGTTGTGAATTATATTACACACACAAACACAGTGTATGCAGTGAAACAAATATAGTAGTCAAATGTAACTTAGCTTGAAGGAAGGAAGCAAGAAGACGATGAGTCGAAGCTTCAACCACAGCAAGCGAGAGCTGCGCTGGTCGAAAGAAGTCCGAGTCAGAGTGTACAGTAAGACAGCAAGAGAAGATAATAAGCGAAGGCTTATGGTATAGGGAAATTTCCCGCCTAAAGGGTAGAATGCAGAGAGGTCACTGTCTTAAAAAAGAAAGGCAGAGACAGCAACAACAAGAGAGGAGGGCTGAAATCTGCTAAAAGTAGCTATTTACACGTAGATACCAAAATGGCAGACGAGATATTTCTATTATTGCCATCAATAATTTATTATGTTTTTGATGTTAGGAAATTTTAAAAATGTTTTTGTTCCTATTAAGAAGACCGTTTCTGTAGCATTGTCATGGCTTATGACAGGTCTTCGAGACTACATTCCAAGTAGCAATTGGCAGCAAGCTCCGATACATGGTTAACCCTCCTGAGGTCTAATAACTAATGTTCAAAAGAGTATACCATGCCTAGGCATATCCATACCTTACGAACAATTACATGTATACAATAAAATATACCTAATAAAAATAAACTCAAAATGATGATATAATATTAGACACTAATGCAGCTAAATTGCCAAAATCGGAGATATTTTAATTTTGGGGATGATCGTTGGCTGTTAACTGACTTGGACTTTGAACTTACCGAAATGTGCAGCAGACTTATCCTTGACATTATCGTCCATGTAGGTAAGACTCATCGTGACCTTGGGAGCCACTGCCATACCCTGGAGTATCTCAGATATGACAAATAGGGCCATGGCTCCAGCATTGAAGTCCGCCAAGCGAGTTCTAGAGATACAAGTGGTGCCATCTCCAGTGGACTCAGCTACGCCGTCACATATCTCGTGTCTGCAACAGTTAATTTATAGCATTAAATAGATATATTGTCGTCACATATCTCGTGTCTGTAACAGTTAACTTATAGCATTACATAGATATATTGTCGTCACATATGTCATGTCTGCAACAGTTAACTTATAGCATTACATAGATATATTGTCGTCACATATCTCGTGTCAGAAACAGTTAGTTTATTGCATTGAATATTATTTAAATAATTATCATTACTTGCAGTGATGTTTACGTGATTCATAAAAGGAACCAAATAATGTAATTCTACGTACGCGTTGTATGGAAGAGAGGTTTGATTGAGAGATGAAGATAAATCAGCGGAATTGAGGTCTGGCCCCTCGAAAAGGAGGTGCGGCAGACCAAAGAGGAATATGGAGATGGCGTTGAGCACAGCCGAGATGGCGAAGAGCCGAGGTTTGTTGGAGTATCTACACAGGTGACTCACGACCACCACTGTGGCCATGAATCCGATGTTGTCGATGTTCTTAATGAAACCAGTCATAGCGCTTGACAGGCCAAATCTATGAAAGCAACGCATCAGAAAAACACTATAAATATGCCAAATAATATAATTATAAAAGTAAATGTATGCGAAATTAATTTTCGGAAACCCGCAGGCGTATTTGAGGTAGAGAGAGAGGGAGAGAGAGAGAGAGAAATATGTTTTATTTTCACAAAATTTCACAGAGTAATCACATCAACGAACGCGTGAAAAAAATTAAATAGGCATTGTCAGAATCTAAGTAATAAGTGCAATACGTCCTGTAAGTGCACAAATAAAACAAAAACAAAAGAAATGCATTTAATAAATTGAATAAAAACTAGGCCATCAAAGAGGACGCATGGCATCCTATCCGGTTGAACACCCAGGTAAAGAGCCAGTGGTACCTGGATCTTTATGACTGGTCGATGGATTTGCGTTCAAAACTTAACTAGCTGCGTTTTGCCATTTGCAAGTGTAAAGGAAATTGTGCTCCTTGATAAAATATTTGAGACAAGTGATATTATGTCGTAATGGTTTTGCTTAATTGAGGACAACAGAAACATATTTATAATGTCATAGTACTTACTTAATTTTAATGAGAACCCGTATATAAATAACACTATTAGACACGTACATGCTCTCGTGCTGCTCTTGAATTCTTCATATTTATGACAGTAATTTTACGACATAATATATTTAGTCATTCTTAAGGATCAAATATTTTATTGCAGTAAATGTATCGACCCTGCAGGGTATTGATTTAGTTCAATGCCGGTATGTCACATTTCTCTCTAATTTAGATTAGTTCAATTTAGATAAAACTCAGAAGAGTTATCGGCCTCAAAAGTACTATACATACATGTATACATGATCAAGCAAATTATGGGTATATACATATGCAGCATATTCATCACGGACATTATTTTTTCCCTGTATGCAGAGGCAGGTATAAGAAAAATGTGTTCAATAAGTTCTGATAATTATGCTTACTATTTTAGATATCCATTGACCAACCAATTCAAGGAGTATCATAAAAGGACTACATGAATGCCACACTAAATACGATAACTCTAAAGATGTAACCTTTCTTGAACTAATTTTTTCTTTCTGGGACCAGGTTTAGTCAGCTCTTACAAAATTTATGCTGCTTAGTTGGGTTTGTTCTTGTAAATTTTCCAATTTAATTTTGTTCAATTGTCTTGAACAGCAATAAGAGTTTACTATCATAAAAAATTACAATCGAGTAACAGAAGCGTAGCGAATGAGCCACATTTAAATATTAATTAGGCAATAAATTTGAATATTTATAAAACAAATATAGGCTACACGAAATAAGCGTCTAACAAATATTCCAATTGATTATTACAGAAATAAAATAATAAACATTAAATGCTGCCCATTATTCTTTGTTATCTGCAATTGTTGCCTTGGCCATTCTTATAAAAAAGGAATGACTAAAATAAGGTCAAAATTTTGCGGAAATCAATTACTATGCTATAGCGAAATATATTTAAAACTTATAAAACGCTTACTACGCTCTTACTACGCTACCATTAATGGAATGGTGGCTACTGTCTCACATAGATGCAGAAGATTTGGACCTCAAGACGACATCTACAAAGAACAGAGTTAAAACATGAGTTTCGTACTTCTACATCACTGCCTGAGACTCTTAGAAATATAAATAAACCTCTCTTGTAGGGGCCCTGTTCAGGTTGAATTGTTTAATTCAAAATTCTGGCGATGGATAAATTGAGTGAAGGATTTATATAGGCCTATCGCCGTCTATGCTACTATGCTATATTCCACATTAATTTGCTCTTTTACTTAAAATGTCACAGTACGATTACATGTCCTTACCTTCTCTCTATCGGAGTGATCACGGCCGTGTAGTAAGTGTAGTTGATGTTGCCGAATATGGTGTAGGCAGAGATGGTCGCTGTGAAGGCCCAGATTGTAGCGAAGGGTTGTAGGGCATCCGGACGCCACCCTAGGACCCCGCACTGTGTGTCCCTCTCATCACCCTCCTCTTCTTCCCCTTCACCCACTCTCTCATCCTTGCTTTCTGTGAACAGCCCCTCCATGACTTCAGCATTCGTTGTATCTTCTTCCGTGTCCGACATACTGATCGGTGAAAAGTTTAGTTTCAAAATATCGTTTCTGGAAGAGATAATAGCACATGATAGATTACATGTAGGCAAATTTTACCGTAAAATATAGAACTACAAAAAGTATACCACTTTTAAAATAGGATTAGGATAGGTTGAGACTGCGATACGACTAGTAAGGTTTCTAAATGTCGATTAGTAAATACGGGGTTCAAATTAGGGGCTATCAACTATTTGTGACATTTTTTAATGATGTGAAACTAATGCTAGCACTTACACCATTTTTAGCACTTTTATTCAAGTTAAACTTGTTATTTGCGAGCTGTGTGTAACTTTCATTTGATACGCAGATAATTAGTATACGATACAAGGAAGGAATAGGGATCAAATATTGGGGTTTTTGTTTCGTTAGCACGGGCACAGGATTTAAAGTAAAGTTCATCAACGCTAGGATCCCTGGAAGATTAGTCATGTATTGGAGTTCGATGCCGATTGGCGCTAGCAACAGAAAGACATGATTAATCATGAAAGGATTCAAAAGAGTGCTATAAACCTGCAAAACAGTATGAACGCTAGCAACTACACTAGTTGTAATTTAATATGTTAATAAGCTGAGATTTAGAAGATTTCCTTAAACGCATTATGTGATCGGTAGGTACCGATATTAATGTCTCAAGGCCTGACAGGAAAGAATTGCTAACATTGTAACGCTTTGATTAAATTCCATTTACAATATATTGTTTAACGTGATTTGTGATGGAAGGTTTTTCACAATCGATTATTGTAAAGTTGCAGCTCTCAGCAAGCAGCTATAGAGTAGTCACTGAACAAAGTAGCCAATTTATCGTGGAGGTCTGGAGTCATGGACCGCAGCAGTTAACATGGTATGACAAATACTCTTGATTGTATTATTATAAGAGTGTAGTAATAAGTAGTATTTTGAGTTAATAATAATAATAATAATAATAAAGGTTTAACGTCCGTTTGCACATACAAGGATGATGTCGGGGACGTCAGCCTTAGCTCAATGTAGTATTATGTAGTATTTTGAGTTATGTAGAATTGCGAGTTAATATAACATTCATTATTTCTATGACATATGCCGTATACTATAACGTATTATCTTTTAAAATTAAGATATAATAATTTCTGCAATGCTGCCAAATTAAATCGAAATTAAATTAAAATTAAAATTAATTACTTTTAATTGTCAAATTATAATTAAATCAAGTCGTGTGTGAATCTTACTGCTACGACTATCACTGGCGCGATGAGTTGTGTATCGCGCTATTGATAATCAAACATCAGCCATCCCAGCTGCACGACGACTAATCGAGTGAGCGGTCTGATCTCTGGACGATACTCATTAGTTATTTATAAATATTTCTATGAAGAACCTCAGTGCATAAAAGCAGCAACAACGCTACATAGCCTTAGAGCGCACAAATCCTAGAATTGCCTGGTTCAAAATAAATTCTCTAACAAGGGAATAGTCAAAATAAAATTCTACTAATCTAATACCAATAGGTTCTGCGCCAATTCTCCTCAAAATCTACTGTCTTTACTGAAATTCCTACGCGGCTGAAGTACTAGTTTATCCTAGACATAGAGTATACGCTAATTTGGTAGACTCGAAAGAGAGTTTATGTTAGAACTAAAACATTCTTTTCATCTTACATTACGATATCGACGGATCATGTGATATTTTATAAAAAATATAGAAACTAATGTTCCATTTTCAGAAATCAACGGCGTTAATTTGTGCTACTTTCTGCCAATCGGCTTTGTAAGTTTTTAGCTAGAATTTACGTAAGAACCAGTGAACGTTAGTGGGGGAGTCGACTGATTGACCGGCACACAGTACGTACTGATGGTCAAGTTGAAGGCATGCTTGACCGAGGGAGAGCAGATTCGAATGTTAGCTAGGCCCGTTCTGTCGCTGATGGAGCCTGTACCGTACCCTGCTACCTGAACTGATTCTTACCGGTACTCGTATACGTCCTGGTATAGGTAATAATAATAATATACAAAATAATTAAATAGTAATAATAAAGGCTTAACGTCCGTTTCCTCATCCAAGGATGATGTCAGATGACGTCCCCATAGCACACATCACTACAGATCAATTCACCCAGACCAATCTGCAAAAGAAATGTGCTGAGGAGAAGTAAGGTCCTAAACGAAAGCCAGTCCTGTGATCAAAAATGGTCAGGGTAGATTTGTAGATCCAGGCAATACCTGTACTACAAAGTGTGCATAAGGTTCGTTCATTTCAGACCAATATTTAGCGATAAATTCAGATATAATTTTGATGCAAATCTCTCCTATGAGAGGTTTTGTGCTTCAATCGTCATGAAATAAGCACTCATTCAGTTTGATAGTTCATTAAACTATTGCATTATCCTCAGTGAATCTTAGATATTGATGAAGCAGTGCAATACCAATCCAGGATTAATAGTAATTATATTAATTTATCTACAATAATTTCATAGTTATATGTTCACGTGAAAAAGATTGTTTTAGTTTGAGCTAATCTAATTTAGATTTTCAAATCGATTTTGATAGAAGCAGAACATATGACAACAGTACTGCATCACTCAGATATATATTAGCATAGCTGTGACGAGCAGGCTTAGAGATTTGAACACTGTGCCTACTGAGCTTCAGTCAAACTTCTACTTGTTGGTTTTATTTGCTCAACCATGGCGTGTCCCTTTAGTTATTTAGATGTGAAAATATTGTTGGTACCATTGTTATAGTTTTCAATATTGTTATCGTTTTATCAGTATTGTCTTAATTATTTTTTATCGTCGTTGTCATTTTAAGCAAAGAGCTGTAGCTTTTCGATAAGATTAAACGCATGTATGTCACAAGAGTAGAGATCAATAAACTCAAATAATCAATTTGAACTGTTAGTATCTAGACTTTTTAGGCTTACATTAAAATGTACATGTATGTACTTTCCCCTACATTTATGCTACTCTCACCTTTGGACTTGTACCTAGGCCAACATTTTTCTTTTCAGAAATACTTGAATGCAATAACAGTCACGTCACAGATCCAACAATTACAATTTGGATAATTATAATTGTAAGTACTGAACTTCTTGCTTCCAAAACGTAAAAAAACAAAATTATAGTTAGTCTATATGCACCATACCGTTGGATATCCAAGAGGAATTTTAATCTTACAGAGTCATAGTGGCTAAGAGCAGTCTTTATAAAAAAACTAGATGGGAGCCAAACATTTGACTGCTTTCATTAGAATTCACTCACTTAAGTTATTTATTAGATTTCAGTCCATTTGGTTAAGATAGAGATTGATTCAGTTTCTGGAACTGTTATTTCTCCGGAAGGTATAGTAGGCCGTAGTGCTGTTGGTTTCGTCGAACTTAGACAAGTTACCCTACTACTTGATGGTAACGCCATAGCAGAAGTTTGCTTGAGCATCTCAGCAGATCAGAGTTCAGTTTAAACAAAACAAGCAAATAGCAAGGGCGAATTATGTAGGCTTCTTCATCCAGTCGTATTTACAAGAAAACAGCCATATTCACCATAATTAAGTGGAATTAAATTCAGTCTTAGGAAGTGAGTACAACGCCAACAAAAATCAGCAATGTAACGTGTGTCTGCAGGAAATGGGGGGCAAGAGGTAATATATAACTTCAAAAAGCTAAACCCTAATGCTAACGTCAGTTTCCTCACTCGAAATCGATGCCATTGACAGGCGAGACCAGGATTTGAACCTTGCACATATTGATCCGCGATCGTGTATCTTACCGACATCGCCACTGGCTGGATGTCCAGTCAAGGATGGAGGATTTCATATAGTCTACTTATCCAATGTAAGTAGACTATGTACTTTTCTACTGGCTATGTTGGACGCATACAAAGGACTCAAATACAGATGCACATTATCCACCTTTGACTAAAATTATCATGCAAGTAACTTTTATTTATTGAATAAAAATCATAGGGTTCAGAACCGCTGATTGCATTGTGGAAAACTTCACTGATCGAAAGTACTCTCATGTCAGCTTGCAAAATCAAGAAAAGAACTAGTAGTAATATTCTTGGCTAAATGGCGTAGCACTGCACAACTAAAACTATAGAAGGTTCTATTTAGAGGCTCTATTTAGGAGTATGGTGCTAACAACGTGTAGTAAATAATGTTTAGCCACTTTACATCATTGAGAAAATTGCTAAGGTCAATACGGCCGTAACTCAGTTCAAAATTCAGAACAATCAATTTACGACATATGGAGAAAGTGCAAGTCATGATTTGTAAAGATCACTTTACATAAATGGTAATATACATGTAGATGCGCAATTATAGTTTGTTCAAGGAATACGTTTAGCTGGGCGATTTGTTCATTAAAAACTATTCATTATGGACGCGGTGTGTTCAAACCATTGAGTTTAATTGCGCGTACTCATAAAAATTACAGAAAAGCCCGTCCAGCACTCTTTGCCATTTTTTAACAATTGTCTAACTGTGCATACAATTTTTAATATTGCACAATTTCCACAATTTCCAAATATAAGCAAAAATACAACTACTTGTAATCTTATTTTTTGCTGAAATTAAAAAAATTCCGTTATAGAAAATGCATCACCATTCGTGGATCAAGATACTGGATGTCCCTACCTTCAAGTGTACGTCAAATTCATTCTAGTAAATCTTTCAACATTAAACTTCGTTAATACATAGTAATCAACTATAAATATTCCTAAATTTACTATTTAATTATTTCCGCTTAATATATTATTCTATTATTTCATATTTTCTATTTGTTTTAATTGACTTATGTTCATAACCACGCGTAGTTTGGTTGACATTTATGATTACTGTTTGAAGGCTATGTGGTTCTATTTGTATTTTAAAGGGTGAGAACTGTACTGGGTGACAAACTGACAAGACCCTCAGGAGTGCTCTAAATATATAATACTGGAGTTTAGAGTTCATTTATCACGAATGATGGTACCTTACTGCTTTTAACAACTCTCCCCTCCTTGAATTTCAGCTTCATTGGAATGATTTTCCAGATACTTGGAATGGTGTTCCCGGTACTTGGAATGGTGTTCCAGATACTTGAAATGGTTTTCCAGATACTTGGAATGATTTTTCAGATATTTGATACACAAAGTTAGTTAACCTGTACTGTTCGTGAGCTTAATTTTAGTTCCAGAATGTAACGACATTGTCGAGCCCATGATTTGAACCCCGTACATACTGATCCGCGGTCGAGTAACTGGCCGAATAATTGACATATTCACAATATACCGACACTGACTGATCCACAGCACACTGCTTGGTAGGAGGACATAGCAGGCCATGTATGCACAATTAAAAATAATAATAATTACGGTTTATTGGATGATTTCCCCCTGACTTCGTCAGTAAAGCATTTGTATTGTTATCCACCAGATCAATTTCTGCATAAATCTATCGATGATGAGAGTCAGGAGGCGTTCAGGTTGATTAAATGATGACGATATAAGTAGACTAGAAACTGTCCTCCCTTGATGACAGTGGACAATATATATATATATATATATATATATATATATACATATATTATTAAATATATATATATATATATATTATATTATTTATATATACATATAGCCTATTATAATATATATATATATATATATACAGTATATCATCCACTATATATATTTATATATATATATATTATATATATATATATATATATATATAATCCGACTGTATCTGTATGTATGTATGTATGTATGTATGTATGTATGTATGTATGTATGTATGTATATATGTATGAACATATCTATCTTACCGACATGGCCAGTGGCTTCAGCCAGTGGCCATGTCGGTAAGATACTCGACCGCGGATCAGTATGTGCGGGGTTCAAATCCTGGGCTCGCCCGTCACCGAAATCGCTTTCGGTAAGGAAACTGACATTGACATTAGCTTTATCAGCTTTAGCTTTACATATATATATATATATATATATATATATATATCCTAAATATACATATATATATATATATATCCTATATATACATATATATATATATATATATATATATATATATATGTGTGTGTGTGTTGTGCTCGGGTGTGGTTGGACCACTGCGGAATTGGGCAACCGCAAACAAACTGCCGCGTGTACGTAAGAGTCGACTAAAGGCAGGAGCTGAGGATGGCAAGAGGGGACTTACCTCACCATTAAATATTTTCCCCCAGGATTAAATGGTAATTAATCCACCTAACTGAGGAAGGCAACGGGAAACCACCTAAGAAGCCATATTTTTCCCAAGCTATAGGCTACATAAGGTATGGATAACACATAGACTTTGTGAAGGGATTAACTTGTTGATCTAAGGAGTGCTCTTATAGAGCGAGAAAACAGACTCTGAGTATGAATATGTACCTTGAACCTGCCACTTGGCAGTGCACTGAAGAAGATATATATATATATATATATATATATATATTCATACATATATATATTTAAATATAGACCTATGGGTCATACATATTTCTTAATTTTATGGGGGTCATACATGTATTTAAATTCGTGTTTATAGTATAATGATATACTATAAACACGAATTTAAATATAATTTTATATGACCCCTTGCAATATAAATCATATTTTTATTTTTCTTCCTCTTTTTTCTCTTATTCTTCTTTAAGTGCTTTGCCTGTTCAAATCCTGGACGGTCATGGTCGAGACCGCTAAGCGCTACGGTCAATTTGGTGTGTAGCAAGCGGATCATTGAGGGGTTTGAACTGGATTTAAAGTCTATCCATTAAGTCTCCATCCATTGTTGCTCTGACGCCATTGTTGCTCTGATCATTTCTGTTTCCGTTATATGCATCCATTTGCTTACCACTTTAACAACGTTATCCGTTGACGACACTTGCAACGTTTGTCGACTACTTTTTCTGTCTTGATGTATATGTATAAACACATCAAGATATTGATATTAGATAGAGTATGGTGTACGACGTATGTTTCAGTGTCTAAGTCTAAGTCTACCCATATATTCGAATACAAGAATTGGCATGCATGGATAAATTTTAGTAGGCTAAAATTTTAATCATGTTAAAATGATAGTAGGCCATAGGCTTAATATAATCGATAGGTAGAGGAATTAGATTGGACCTTGGGACAATAAATCTTGTTGAAGTTTATATTGGCTTAACGACCTTACAGTGAGCTTATTCTCTGATTACTTTATGATGTTTTCAGTCTTCTCGTAATTTAAGACAATATTTTAATCCTAATATCGCCAGGGAATATTGTGAATGCTGTAGATAATTAGAACATTATTTAGGTTATTTTCAGGTACATATCAGTGAAAGGGTGAAATGCACTTTTACAATTTAAATTAAACATGGCCACATACGGGACAATAATTCCCGGATTGTAACGATCCGATTTTAAAAGATAAATTGTCTCATCTTTGCGTAATCCGGCTTATCCATGATACATAACTCCTCCAGTAGGCCTATATTCTGTCATCTGCTTTTCTTTTCACCTCTATAAACGAATATGATAACAAATCTTCCAACATTGTCTGTCAACGGTATCCTACATTGTTCTTTCTTTGCATTCTCCCTCCTGATGCATCTTTCAGCAATTAAACTCCTTGAAGTTATACACTATCGTGTTCTTGTTTCTATTTCTTGTTTTTATTTTTTGTTTCTGTTTCTTTATTAGGAGTTTGCACATAAATTTTGATGTAGAGTAAGTCAATTAAAACAAATTTAAGAAAGTTCAACAATTAAATAAAAAGAATAAATGTACATTATTGATTGTATGAGACGATAGAGGTTTCGAGGAATGGTAGGGATAAATGAAGTATCATACAATTAAAATCAAGTCGATTTAAAACCTAACAAGGGACCAAAGAAGGTTAGTTTGGATTAGAACCGATGGTCGCCTGCTTTTCAGCTACATATAAAAATGCTGGTAAAGCTAATGTTAACGTCAGTTTCCTCACTCGAAAGCGATGTCAGTGACGGGCGAGTCTAGGATTTGAACCTTGCACATAGTCCCTACTGATCCGCGGTCGCATATCTTACCGACATCGCCACTGGCTCCAGCCAGTACATTTAAGTATGCTATCAACAATACTATCCAATAGACACACAAAATTGTCAACTAAGTTCTAAAATGTTCAAGTTCATTTAGTGAACGAATCGCCTTTATTCTTATTAGGCGATATGTATGTCAGTTCGTACTAATCCGCCGCTCTAAGCAATCCCACGTGACTCCTCTCTTTAAAGTCTCTGCACTGGCTCAAAGTCAGAGAACGCATGGTTTACAAGGCAGCTTAATCTCTGACATACAAGTTTATCACTAACCCGGACAAAGGTTACATGGCCCACTTATTACAAGTGAGACAGCCTTCCTCCATGGAGTCATCTACTAGGTCCTCTAGGTTAATTACTCTAGAGCGACCTAGCATCCCTTCTCGCAGTAGGCTCTCCAAGCGCTCCTTCCAATACACTGCTCCTCAGATCTGAAATTCTCTTCCTACCACTTTTCGTACACCCTCATCTTCTCCTGATCATCCTCTGTTCCCTCTGTTCATAGACGGTTTAAGGCCCCTCTCGTTTACCTCCCCTATTCAACCACTTCACTAGGTTATGTCATGTAAAAGAAAAATTGTTGCAGGAACACATCTTCATGTAGGCCTATATGCATTATGCATATCTAGATAGCCTAAATTTTCTTCTCCGACACCTAATTTTTTTATTTTAAGATGTTTTACCATTTGACAAACACCCCCGAAGACGACTATGGCATAGACTCCTATGTAAATCCACCGTTAACCTAATATGTTACATGGTCTACATTACATGCAGTTTAACCTTAGCAACCCTTATCGTAGACTGGAATCTATAGCCTATCAGTGCATCTTAACCTCGACATGTCTCTATAACGTAAATAAAGAGCGAAATAGAAGTCTAAATCTCGTAAACAAAGCACACATTAATTAAAATTAGACCAGAGTAACGGAATATTTAAAATAAGTGAACTGACCGGAAGCAAGAATTTGAACTGAGGCATTGAGAATAATAATAATATATTCGTTTATTTTCGTTCAATATGACAACCACAGAAAGTTACAGTACAGAAATTCCAACAGACACAACATAACAAATTAGGCTAAAGATATAGCATAAACAGTTAATAGGCTAGATATAGCATAAACAGTTAATAGGCTAGATTAACATTTACGCTGGGGCAATGATGGATGAAGCCATGGAAGAAGGAATAAAACTTTTATAAAAGTAGGAGGGAATTTGTTACAAGATGTACGATTAGCAGATGACCAAGGAATGGTAGCGGGCAGCGAGATTGGATTGCAGAAGATAATGGATAGGCTGAATGATACGGCCCTAAGGTATGGCATGAAGATTAATACAAAAAAGACCAAGGTTATGAGTGTCCAATAATAAAGGTGAAGTGAATATCACAATAAATGGTATGAAATTGGAACAGGTAAGGAGTTTCAAATATTTGGGTCATACTATAGCCTAACCGATGACGGGAAGTGTGAGACGGAAATATGCAGTAGGATTGCACAAGCAAAAGCGGCATTTGGTAGTAGAAAAGAACTATTAACAAAAAGTCTAAAGAAAGACACAAAGATAAAGATAGTGAAAACTTTGGTTTGGACCACGCTATTGTATGGATGTGAAACATAGACCTTAAGGAAGGAAGATATTAGGAAACTGGAGGCATTGGAAATGTGGATTTGGAGAAGAATGAAGAGGATTAGCTGAACCCAAAAGGTTACAAATGAGGTAGTCCTGGAGAGAGTTGGCACTGATAGACAGTTGATAAATGTATTAGGAAATAGGAAGAAGAGATGGATAGGACACATTCAAAGGGGGGGAAGGTCTATTAAAAGAGGTCATAGAAGGTAGAATGGAAGGAAAAAGAGGCAGGGGCAGGCCGAGATAAGGTATATTAGATGATTTAAAGACCCACTCATATGTGGAAATGAAGAGGAAGGCGGAAGACAGAGAAGAGTGGAGGCGTAATGTACCATGGACCTGCCAGTAGGTAGTGCACTAAGAGAGAGGCTAGATATAAGAGAGATAAAACTAAAAATTGTTTTCCATAACATTTAGCACATATTTATTACAACATTAGTCTACTTAAATCATGCAGTGGCTTAAGCTATTCATAATTACATATAAGGCGTACTGAATAATGAGTTAATCTGTAGAATTGGCAATTGGCCTGCAACTTTACCAGCAACAAGACATCAATGTTGTTCGACTCAGTCATCACATCAATCCGTAAGCTCTTCAACTACTGAACCAACAACGTCGCTTCCGCAGGCTAAGAGGACTAAACCAATTCAATTAGTTTTTTTTGTTTAATAGTCCAAACACAACTAAGTAACATTCTAAGTAATGTTAATCTCTATTTAGTTTTATAAAGAAATTTAGATTAATATGTCTATATTCAATCTAAATTTAATCGATGGATTGTTCTTAGTTAGGTATTCTTGATAGACTGTTAGGACAAAATTAATGGTTGGTCTTCATAAAACAGTTTTAATTCTTTATTATAAAAAACTATAGAGTCTACGTTAATCTAGGTATCAGTTGCATATCAGTTGGAGCTTAGACCAGTTTAGAACAATGAAAAGATTTGTTTCTACCGAAACAAAACAGACGATTTGTAATCACTGAAACAAGGAATATAAAACACGACATAGATATAAAAATTATTATAAATAAGATGTTAGAATGATATCAGAAGATAATTAGGCCTAGTTGAAAAAGTTAAAACATACAAACAATGAATTCAAATATGTTACTTCAATAGTCAAGTTACATTGATGGCTTTCTGCTTAAAATATAAAAATTCATTTTAAAACTAGTTTTTAACTCTTACCATCTAATTAAGTTCAGAATTTTTTTAATGAGAATAATTAAAACATTCAGATTACACTGTTCTTCTTTTAGTGC
This sequence comes from Enchytraeus crypticus, assembly GCA_905160935.1. Taxonomy (NCBI): domain Eukaryota; kingdom Metazoa; phylum Annelida; class Clitellata; order Enchytraeida; family Enchytraeidae; genus Enchytraeus; species Enchytraeus crypticus. The sequence continues at coordinate 163,866 of CAJHZI010000718.1, forward strand.
ACTGCCTAATGGCAGGTCCATGGCATATAACTCTCCAACCAATTCTAACTCCAGCCTTCCTTTTCATCTCTATATATGAATTTGTTATCAGATCATCCAGCATCCCATGTCTCGGACTTCCTCTAAGTCTGTTCGCAGTGGCAGATCCAGGGGGGCCTAGAGCGCCCGGCACCCCTTAGGCCCGTCGATGAAATTTGTTAAACTATATTTTCATTGTTCTATGGCAATTTCTATGTGTTTGTAAGGGAAGTGGTTGGGGGGGGGGGGGGGTTACGAGGGGGAACTCAGTTCGACTAGCTCACATTTTTCAAAATATTGGATTGGGGGCCCCTATTTGAGACATACTAGGAGCCCAGACCTGTATAATGGAAGGGGGCCCGAAAAATGTTGGCAGTTTCACTAGCTCTCAATTTTAACTTTAACCACAGTATAAGAGGAAAAAGGGTGTAAGTAAAAATGGGAACTCTGTCCCGGAGCAGTGGTGCAAACAGCCTTGGTTGGGAGGGACTTATGCCCCCCTCTACCGCCAAAATTAAGTCTCTTTTGCATTCTTCCAGATCCACTGAGTTTCTTCAGGTGAAAAAATTAACCTACTTTTTTCCAAAACAAATATAGGATTTTAGGTCTTTTAATTAGGTTTTCCCCTCGTTTTAGTACGGGTAATAGTGGGAGGGGGCGGGGGTAAGATATGGGGACACACTCACTCTATGAGCCGAGCGAAGTAGTGAAAACATTTTGAGCCCTCCCTGACAGTATTTTTTCTGGTTGCATCACATGTCCAGAAGAAGGCGGGGCGTAGGCAAAAAATGTGTACATTCTCAAAAAAAATTTCGGGCCCCCCTTAAAAAATTCCTAGATCCGCCCCTGCATCTCACAATTTAATAGTCAATAAACTCAGCACCACAATTTAATAATAATAATAACTTTATATATAATGACAGATCACAGCATTTATCCAATTTCTTAGAGGCGGTATGAACAGCAACTCCACCGGCTGTGACTGAAGTCGTACTCTGGTAAGAGTTTGCCATAGTGTCAATGACCGTGACGTCCCATACGGCACATTACCATTGCACCAGGGCACCAAAGTCATGCCATCCGGGCGCTTGCCATCTGATCTGGACAACCCACTTGGTTCCTTAGAGGAAGGGATGCCTGCTCTCGAAAGTGCTCGCCATATTAAGTCATTTAAATTGCGATGGCGAGACATTCTACATGAACTGCGTTTGCAGGAGAGGCCGTGGAGACCTAAAAGAAAAAAAATTTAAATAAAGGTTTAATGTCTGTTTCCTCATCCAGGGATGATGTCTGGGACGTCCATAACAGCACACATCACTACAGATCAATTCACCCGGACCAATCTGCAAAAGAAATGTGCTGAGGAGAAATGAAGTCTTACAAGAAAGTCAGTCCGGTGATCAAAAAATGGTCAGGGTAGATTGATGTGAACTATATTTATAACACAGCGACATAAAACTGAATATAAGATCTTAACACACAATCCCTGAAATATCAATACTCCGGGTTTCAACTCCGGTTTCGGCCCTCGGCTTCCGCCGTGTGGACTTGCCAGTCCGACCTCACAACTTAAATAATCTCTTATATGAATCTGCCAGTATTCTACCACAGGTGAAGCTTGATCATTTGGTAACTGACCAATCAGATTCAATTACTCTGCAGCTCTGACTACTGTCTGGCCAATGCTGACATGCATGATCACAGCATAAATTACATCCATAATAATTTACATAACATAACAATTAGAGTGCTACAGTTATCAATGACAACATCGAGCACTATTGACTCAAAATTAAGCCGGCGAGCAAAATGAACGGTCCAAAACGGTCCAAATTCAAAAATCCATAAAATCAGTCCAAAGTAAAGGGAATTATAGAAAACCTAACGAAAGCAGCATCCGAATATGTGGGATAATTGACTGCCACTTTTCGTCTCCGCCGATCTACGACCGCCCCTCCTGGCAGGCTTCAGCACTGCACTCACTGCCTCGTAGAACACCTCATCCAAGCCCTCCTTTGTCAGAGATGAGCACTCCAAGAACGCTTTGGCACCGAGGTTCTCCGCCATCGCTCCGCCTTGCTCTGGAGATATAATTTCTTCCCCTTCCTCTGCCAGTCGCTGCAGGATATCAGGACGCTTGCGGAAGTCCGACTGGGTAGCGACAAGGACGATGGGGACGTTGGGGCAGTTCTTGCATAGTTCTGGCAGCCAGCGCTGCTCGACGTTGTAGTAGGAGGAGGAGTTGAAGGGGGAGTAGCAGACGATGAAGACGTCCGTCAGGGGGTAAATGAGCTGTCTGTCTCTATCGTAGTCTTGTCCAGCAGTTTCGAACAGCAGAAGGTGGACTCTATTTTCATCGTATTTCATCGAATGTTCAAAATTTTTGAATATAGTTGTCTCGTAGTCGAAATCTCCTTGGAACACATCAGTACAGAACCTGACGAGCAGACAGGTTTTACCCACCTGACCGTCCCCCACGACCACGCACTTGATGATGGCAATATGGGTCTCGCCATGATGGGGCCCGCCCGCCTGCCAGCAGTGACTGCTCGACATGGCTAGACCCGCGCTCTCCCTCCGACTATACTGATTCTATGATTCTATGCTATATGATTTACAATTCGTCGTTTCTTCGTTACGGTTGCACGTAAGTTCTTGAAATTTATAACGAGTTCATTTACAAATATTCTTGGCGGCCATTTTTACAGCGGTACCCTTCCGCTCAATAATAATCGATGAAATATACATGTATAATTTCAAGTTCTCAACATAATATATAGACATAATAATTTATTGAAGTCAGTTGATAAATATAAAAATGTCAATTCGTAATGTTAACATTTACTTCGACCAAATGTTGTGGACCATCTCAAAAAGATAAAAATTCTAAAAATAAACGACATTTTCCTTATCTCTATTTGAGAATTCGTAATAAGAAATCTCAAATGTAAATAAACAAAGACCCGTTGCCTTAGTGTTGAAGAAATAAACAAAAATAAGACACGGTATATTATTTATTTATTCGCGAAATTGCAAACCTTTCTGCCAATTATTAAAGACGGCGGCAGGAATTAGTGCACTTGGTTTAGTTGCACATCAATAAGCGAAGTTAAGCTAAATCGGGCTCGGTATGTACATGGTTGGTGATCACCCTGGAAGACTGAGTGTTGACAGCTTTGATTGAAAAAATCCCTGGTTGTTGGAAGATTATTCTTAAATCGGCGCCTCCATAAAGGTCCATTCCCTCCGGAATGGGCCTTATTTTCTTCAGAAGGAGGAAATGGGGCTTACACATATATTTGTGCTTCTTTACCCTGTGTGCCGTTATTATTATGTTAAAATAAGATACGTTTAGAATAAGCTTAAAATACAGTGTGGTTTTTCTCGTACAAGTTTACCCCAATCATGATACTCTAGTTTATTGCTTACTTGCAAGTTATCTGAATGGTAACGATTTTTGCAATTTTTTTCTAAAATATATATGTTTAGTTCAAATAACTGTCTTGAAAGTAGGGGCTAAGGGAAGGTGAGGTTCGCAACTTGTTTCATATAATTATTTTTATGGACAAGATTTAAGACCCAATTAATTGACTCAAATTTTCTTATAAATTTTATTGACCTCATGCATGTTGATTAACAGAAATATTCTTTCTGAACTCTTTTGATTTTTCCTTTTTTCCTCTCTATTGCTTATGCCTTAGAGGCATGTTGATGGAAGACTTTGTTATGATTTTAGGGCTAATATGCAAATTGAGGAAATGGGTACAGGCAACGGTCGACACCTTGATGACTTGAAGAAACCTGTTGGACCATGCTTATGGCAAATCATGATTATAGCTGGGTAACAGAACTAAAAATATTAATGAATGCCTTAAAAATACTTAAGATTGTTTCAGTCTAATTTGAGATAATTCTGTTATGCTTTTTATTTGACAAGTAAATATTAGATTTTTATTTTGTTTTAATTAATCTTAATGTAGGCTACTTAAAACTTAACCTCAAGAAACATTAAGGAGGTAATGATTTCATTTTTTGTATTAATAATTTTTTTCTTCATTAGTAGTTTTAGTAATATATCCTACAGGTAATAAATTATATCTAATTTTTGTAGGTATTGAATTTTGTATGTATATGTAATTATTGCCTGCATTTGTTGCTCATGTGTTTACAGTTGTATTCTGTATGGGTCATACACCGTTCTTATTCATAAGTGTGAGGTTAATGGTCGACTGCCGTTCAGTTCTGCATCATGCGTTCTTGTCACTGAAATTGTCAAAGTTAGTTCTCTTTTAACGTTTTGGTTCCCTAAATATGACTAGAGATATAAATTTAAGTACAATGCAGAATGCTAAGTCTCTGTGTGATGGAATCGAGGGGCTGGTCTATTTGGTTGTTTTTAATTTACTAATACTGAAATTGTAAAGTGTGCTTTAATTTATGACTTCTATTTTCATCAAGCAAGGCTATAGTTATGTAAGGTTACAGCAATTATTGATGATCAACACTGTATTCTTGATTCTGTGTATCTGATTTCATTTATGTAAATGTCGTAATATAAGTTTAGGTTTATTACATTGTTCCAACTTTTTAATGACGAGTATTAATTATTACTGGTGCATTTATTTGAAAATAATTGTGGAATATTTAAGTGCTAATCTTTTAGCTTTTATTGCTGCTTCATACATGCGTGCTATTTTATAATGTACCTTGCTTCTGTGTCTAAATTCTTATGCTGTAAGTTGTGATAAATAGATTTAATTAAATTTAAAAATCTATAGCAATCCTACTATAGTTAAACTGATAGATAGTCAGTAGTAATTACATGTAAATATGATGTGAAGTGGAAGTTTAAATAATGAAATGTTTGGTTTGTTGAAACAGTGTAATGAAATAAAGTTTTTGCAAAAGGAATAGAAAGTAGCTCATGAGGTTCTGAGTTATTTTAAGGATTTTTGCTTTTTCCTGTTTCTATTCGAATTAGTCAAATATATTTGAAACTTAAGACAGCATAACATTTATGAGGTATTGAGTCCACTAATTATTTTCTTTATTAGTAATTAATTAATCTGCTAATGATTTATACCTAATTACTGATTTATAAAGTAGCTAATGTACCAAATAATCATATATATATATATATATATATATATAATATGATATATATATGTGTATATATATATATATGTATATATATATATATATATATATATATGTACATATATGTTTATATGCTATACTTGCAGCTGATCATATCGGTTAATTTCTGGGTTATGGAATATGATGAGAAAACATTTACTTTGCCCACATTTCGAGCCTGCATAGCATTTGCATTTCCTGCTGTCCTATATTGTATGAACAACAATCTTAGTTATCACATTCAGATGCAGATGGATCCAGCGACCTACATGGTATGGTCTCAAGATAGTTGTTTCTGCACTTGAATCAATCAATCTGGGAGATTCAGTGACTGATTCTTAGTGTCACTTGATGTTTGATACATTGCTGGCTGCCTGCTGAATTGGAAACATTTGTTTCTAAGCTTCTTTATTGGGTAAACAGAAGAGTGTGCTCAAGAAATGACGCCCCTGCCCAGTAAATGTTAGTCGAAGCTGAGGAAGGCATAGGGGGCCCACCTCGTTATAAGCAGAATCCCTCAAAAATAATGGTATATATGAGTGGAGGCGTTTTATACCACGGACCTCCCAGTGGGTAGTGCACTAAAAGAGAGAGAGAGAGAGAGAGAGAAGTTTCTTTAGAATCGCACAGCTCATTAGGTTTATAGTTATTTTGTTGTAATCAAGCATATCGTGCAGTTGTTCTTTTGATGATACATATAGAATTTGATTTATGTTAAATTTTTGTTGGAATTTTATATTTCGATAGGCTCGGAGTACACTGATATTATATAAAATATAATAATTTAACTCTCTCTCTTAGTGCACTGCCTACTGGCAGGTCCATGGTACATAACGCCTGCACTCTTCTCTGTCTTCCGCCTTCCTCTTCATTTCCACATATGAGTGGGTCTTTAAATCATCTAACATACCTAATCTCGGCCTGCCCCTGCCTCTTTTTCCTTCCATTTTACCTTCTATGACCTCTTTTAATAGACCTTCCCCTTAGAATGTGTCCTATCCATCTCTTCTTCCTATCTCTTAATACATTTATCAACTATCTATCTGTGCCAACTCTCTCCAGGACTTCCTCATTGGTAACCATTTGAGTCCAGCTAATTCTCTCCATTCTTCTCCAAATCCACATTTCCAATGCCTCCAGTTTCCTAATATCTTCCTTTCTTAAGGTCCATGTTTCACATCCATACAATAGCGTTGTCCAAACCAAAGTTTTCACTATCTTTATCTTTGTGTCTTTCGTTAGACTTTGTGTTAATAGTTCTTTTCTACTACCAAAGGCCGCTTTTGCTTGTGCAAGCCTACTGCATATTTCTGTCTCACATTTCCCATCATCAGTTATAGTATGACCCAAATATTTGAAACTCCTTACCTGTTCCAATTTCGTACCATTTATTGTGATACTAACTTCACCTTTATTATTGGACACTCTCATAACCGTGGTCTTATTTATATTAATCTTCATGCCATATCTTAGGGCCGTATCATTCAGCCTATCCATTATCTTCTGCAATCCAATCTTGCTGCCTGCTACCATTCCTTGGTCATCTGCAAATCGTACATCTTGTAACAAATTCCCTCCTACTTTTATTCCTTCTTCCAAGTCTTCCATGGCTTCCTCCATCATTGCCTCAGCGCAAATGTTAAACAGCAGCGGCAAAATGCTACAACCTTGTCTTACTCCATGTCCTATTTCACCTTCTTCTGAGTATTCTTGTTGGATTTTGATTACTGCTCTTTGATTCATGTACAAGTTCAAAATTAGTCTTCTATCTCTCCAGTCAATTCCTATTCTTTTTAAGATATTCATCATCGCTATCCAATCAATCCTGTCAAAGGCCTTCTCGAAGTCTACAAAGCATACAAAAACGTCATTACCATATTCTAAGCTTCTTTCGCAAAAAACCTGCATTACTCCTATTGCTTCTCTTGTGCCGCATCCTTTCCTAAAACCAAATTGTGTCTTGCTCAGTATCGTCTCTGCTTTCGACTGAGTGCGATTATTTACTATCTTTAATAAGATCTTTGATGCATGAGGTATTAAGCTAATTGTTCTGCAATCCGAACCCTCCACAGCATTGGCTTTTTTGGGAATTGGAATCATCACTGACTTGGTAAAGTCGTCTGGCCAAATACCTGTACTGTTACTGTACACTTCCATACATACTTTCATTAACTTTTTGAGTGTTTCTCCTTCCAACATTTTCAAGAATTATGCTGGGATTTCATCCATTCCGGCTGCCTTTCCCTTCTTCATACTGTTAATTGCAGAATAAATTTCCTCCTTCATTAAATCGGGGCCCCATTTATCGTCTTCTATGATATTCTCTTCTTCTATTTTAAAATCCTCTTGAACTGGTTTCCCAGCCTTATACAATTCCTCTACATATTCTCTCCAGCTTTCTTTTACTTCTTCCAGCTCTGTCTTCAATTCCCCATCTTTACCCATTATACTACTGTTCTTTGCATCTCCTTTCTTTTTCTTATCGGTTCTTGTTAATATCCTGACTTCCTGGTATAATAGCTCCGACCTCCCTCTTCTATCATATTCTGCTAAATCATCACACTTTTCACTCCACCAATGATCTTTTGCTTTGTCTGTAATTCTTCTAAGTTCACTGTTTAAGCTTCTATATTTCCTTCGGCCATGACTGGTGTTAATACTTTTCGATTTCCTCCTTTCATCCATTTTGTCCAGCATCTCGCTTATGATCCAAGGTTTTTTTTAGCTGTATTTGCTTTAAGAAAGCCACAAACTTCTTTTGCACCTATTTTAATAGCTTCCTTTAGCTGACACCATCTTTCATTTACCCCCGTTCTTTCGTAGTCCATCATTTCCTTAACTTTTCTTTCCACTGCTTCCTGAAACTGACTTCTTTTCTCGTTCAATCCGTTCAAATTCCATCTCTTGCTGCTTTTCTTCTTAAGTATTTTCTTCAGCTGAAGCCCTACTTTTGCCATTACTAGATTGTGGTCTGAATTAATATCGGCTTCTGGAAAAGCCCTTGAATTCTTCACACTATTCCTGTACCGTTGCTTTATCAGAATATAATCTATCTGGTATCTTCCCTCGTTTCCGGTACTTCCTGGTTTCTTCCATGTGTAACGCCTTCTCTTCTCATGTTTGAACCAAGTGTTGGACACCACTATTCTCATTCTATTGCGTTCTTTGTCTTTTATTCTTATTTTTATCTCATTAATAATTTAACAACCTAATAATAATAATTAAATTAGAGTATTTAGATGACTTAACAAAACGTTGTGTTTATTTCAGACTTAAATGCTAGATGATAATGATATCCTAGAGGATTTGCTAATAGATTGTAGACAAATGCTAGATATTGGCAATTTTATATTAAATGCTAAAGTATATATTTTTTTAGTTAATCTCTACAACTTAATAGATCTGTTTTATTTAATTTTCTTTAAAGTTTAAATAGTTTAAAAGATTAAAATCTGCAAAGTGTATCTGATTTCTTTGAGATCAGATGTCTACATTGTGAATTTTATGATATAATTTTTTCATATGAGAACTGGTTAATTATATTTTGATTTGTGATTTTTTAGATGCTTAGTAATCTAAATATTCCCACAACGGCCTTAATCTACAGTGTTATCATGAAACGGTTCGTCAAAATAAAATTATTTTATTTCAAATACTAAATTTAACTTAAATATTATGGTTCAGCAATTATAAAACAATTGCATTGTTTAGTAGAAGTCAAAGAATGGACCAACAGTAAACGGCACATGTTGTAATAGGCGACTGAGCAAGAACTGCAGAAGGCAACGGGAAACCACCTCATAAACCATATTATTCTCATATTAGCCCAATATAGGCTACATTACAATGCAGGTAAGGCATAGCCTTTTGTGAAGGGAAGAACTCAATGATCGATAGACAGAGTGCTCTTTATGAAGGATGAAGAGCAGTATATGAAAATGTACATTGGATCTGCCACTTGGCAAAACACAAGGTAGAGAGAGAGAAAGAGAAGACGTTTATTATTTTTAAAATAAATGATAAATACTTATATATAAAAATGCTATATATATAATATATATATATAATATATATATATATATATATTATCCAATCGATCCATATATATACATACATATGTATATATATATATATATATATATATATATATATATATATATATATACGTATATACATGTATATGCATGCACATATATACATATACATATGTACAATAAAGTTAACTGTATTGTTAGGTATTTATATAAAAGAACATGCCATTCTAAATCTATTTCCTGTTACAAATTGATTAGTGTGTTTTGTAGTTTAACAGAGAAATACGATGGTTTACGATTCTAAATCTCTTTTAATTTATTAAGTGCAGTTTTGATAACGTGATGACGGAAATTCTTGTTTATGTTTTTCAGATCAATCTCGGCTAGGCAGTGGTTTGCGTTCCTGTTACTAGCAGCAGCTGGCTTTTGCAACAGGTCTGTTTTGTATGTTATTTCTCTGTAGTAGTTGTATTCCTACGTAAACTAATGTGTGGGTAATAATATAGGGTGAATAGGGAGTGGCCAGTGAATGCACTTGTGATGTTTTAGAGAGTTTGTTTTGTTGAAAGAGAACGGTGCAGTGGTAATGTGCTGAGCTGTGTCTGTGATATTTTCTCTGTGCTGAGCAGTAGGTTTAGGGCTCTATTCCAGTGCTCGCTTGTATATGAAATGCCTATGAGAGGTGAAAACTAACGTTAAATTTTGTATTTTGCCTTTTTCTCCATTAATATTTAAACAGTAAGTTCTATTTACAAAATCCAATATCTGACGTGAGAATGAGATAACTAGCAGATCACTTTCTCTCCGACACAGCGAAAATCTCTTTCTGTCAAACACCGCTAGAATCTCTTCCTCTCAAACACAGCTAGAATCTCTTTTTCTCATACACAGCTAGAATCTCTTTCTCTCATACACAGCTAGAATCTCTTTCTCTCTGACACAGCTAGAATCTCTTTCTCTCAGCCACAGCTAGAATCTCTTTATCTCAGACACAGCTAGAATCTCTTTATCTCAGACATTGCTAGAATCTCTTTATCTCTGACACAGCTAGAATCTTTATCAGTGACACAGCTAGAATCTCTTTCTCTCAGACACAACTAGAATCTCTTTCTCTCAGACACTGCTAGAATCTCTTTATCTCTGACACAGCTAGAATCTCCTTCTCTCAGACACAGCTAGAATCTCTTTCTCTCTGACACAGCTGGAATCTCTTTCTCTCTGACACAACTAGAATCTCTTTCTCTCAGACACTGCTAGAATCTCTTTATCTCTGACACAGCTAGAAATCTTCATCTCTGACACAACTAGAATCTCTTTCTCTCTGACACAGCTGGAATCTCTTTCTCTCTGACACAATTAGAATCACTTTATCTCTGACACAACTAGAATCTCTTTCTCTCAGCCACAGCTAGAATCTCTTTATCTCTGATACAACTAGAATCTCTTTCTCTCTGACACAGCTAGAATATCTTTATCTCAGACACTGCTAGAATCACTTTATCTCTGACACAGCTAGAATCTCTTTATCTCAGATACAGCTAGATTTGCTTGCTTGTTGTATATGCTCATTAGCGTATTTTTAAGTGTTTTTCATTCTAGTGTCACTAAATCATATTTTTCCCAAGCGTATAGCTGGGGAAAAAGCTACACTAAAGCGTGGGTTTAGCATAGCCGTTTGTGAATGTAATAACTAGCTAATCAATGGAGTGCTTTTTATGAAGTGTCAAAGCAGAATGTTAGTGGGAACGTGTACTTTAGACTAGCCATTTCTCAGAACACGAGAGAGAAAGAGATAGAGAGCTCTTAGTCACTTAAATGTAATCTTATTGTTGCTAGGGTGTAACTCAGTTATTATATAACTTATTTGTATTTTGTGTCATGGTTGTGTCTAAGTTTAAAATTTCGGGAGCGACAAATATGTTCATAGAATATGCCTAAATACGCTAGATACTAATAGTAGTATATGTATGTTTTTTTAGCTTATTTCTTTATTTGGCTGGCAAACTTAAGAATACGCCAACAACGACAATTGCACCACTGTCGTCAAGGTGCCTCTAGAGTTAGGCTACCGAACTGCATCTTAAAGCTATTCAATATAACAATATGTAATTATTATTGTTGTTTTTAATTCTTTTTTAATTTTTTACTCTGTTCCAATTTTGAAATCGAGATCTGTCATTTAAAACTTCATGACGTTACCCCTACGCTATTAAGACATTCTTAAACTGTCAAGTTGAAGCATAGCAATTGTTTTCTGCTATATTGCTCAGTTACTGGGGTCCGATGTCTAAGTCTCATGACAAATCCGAAGGTGTTATAGAAACAAGTGTAGCCGGACTTCTAATGGTCACATTGTATTGCACAATGTCCGGGCTGGCTGGTGTATGTACTGAATATATCCTGAAGAAGCAGTGTCAGGTATGTATGTAGATCTCTCTCTCTTCTCTCTCTCTCTATCTCTCTCTCGCTCTCTCTCTCGCTCTCTCTCTCTCTCTCTCTTTCTGAGTGACCTGCCAACTGGCAGGTCCTTGGTATATAACACCCCCACTCTTCTCTGTCTTAGGTTTCTCTCTTTATGTCCACATATGAGTGGATCTTTAAATCACCTAACATTCTTATTCTCGGCCTGCCTCAACCTCTACTTCCATTCTACCTTCCATGACCTCTTTTAGTAGACTTCCCCACCTTAGAATGTGTCCTATCCAACTTTTCTTCCTATTTTTTATAGCATTTATCAGCTGTATCTGTACCAACTCGCCTTAGGACTCCTTCATTTGTAACAGTTGGGTCCCGATAAGCTTTTCCATTCTTCTCCATTTCCACATTTTCAACACTTCTAGTTTCATGACAACTTCAGGAAACCAGAAGATGTCGGGAAACGATAAAGGAAATGTCAATATTATTCTACTTTGTGTACTAATGTTCTACAATTGTCGCGACGAGACATGAGATGATTGGGTGGATGTTTGGATCGATTTTTTGTATGCTAAATCTTGTTAAGTTGTAGAATGATTTTCTGATTATTCATTCTTAAGTGAATAATTAATCTAGCAAAATGTTTATCTGATACATTATCAGATAAAGCGTAGTCATTCTCAGTGACATTCATTCATTTCGGGACAGCGTCTTCATCAACACACCTATAAATCCCAAAATTGGAGTGATATTGCATTTCACGATAACATATAGCACTGTGAGTTCCTGAGTCATACTTCATCTGAGCCATACTTCTTCTTAACTGAAACTCTCTAAGTTAAGTCCACTAATAGATCTCCCCTTACGAATCGAAACCAAGTGGCATCTATTTAATATTTTACTCAGTCTCTGCACTGGCCGTTTCTGTATGATCAGCATACTCTCCGGGTCGTAGTTTTCGTTTTATCGTGTTTTTATCTAGTTTATATGTGTATTTGTGTGCGTCTGTTACTCAGATGTCCATTCATATTCAGAACAGTATGCTGTACATATATGGGATAGCTCTTAATGGCGGAGTGTGGTTCTCTACTATGCTCAATGGAGGTGATGCCAAAATTGTAATACTTGTCCTAATTGTAATAGTGTACTATTAATCAGGTAGCTCTATCTTATTATATAGGCCTACCATCTTGAAGTTATATTCTGCTATCCGCTATGTGCCTTTGTACTTTGCTATGAATGAAACTGATGACAAGTTTCTGTCACACATTATTATTACTATGGCTCTAGTTGCTAAATTTATGTACCGGCTGACTGTGTTACATATTTCTTACGTTACTGTTTTTGTAGTTTTAGTTATTTTTTGCCTCTTGATGGTTGTATTTTACTCTTGCCGTCTGATGTTCTGAAGTGAAAGGGAAAAACTAAAATCCAAGTTTAAAATTAAAAGTTAAAGAAGAATCAGTATTTTGGAGTCTATGAATTAAATGAAGCTGATACTGAGTTTTCTCCTAATTGTGTACATTTATTTTATTCTCGTGATATGAGGTGCATCACAACTGTTAGTGTTTTGATTATTTAATAGAAATATTTTTAGTATAATGTGTATATTTATTATCCCTTGAACTGTTCTTATGTGTATAGGATAATGAAAAGCTTTTAAATACAAATCAGCAGTAACGAAAGACAATATATATATAATATATAATAATAATAGAAATAATAATAGAAATAATAATATATAATAATATATATATAATAGTATCTTCGCGTGTAATAATTTATCTAAGGATAATACCACTACTTAGTGTGTTATGTCATGTGCTATTTAACAGATGGTAGTTGGCGATTGTTAAGCGGTTACTCTTTGTACACATGGCTGATTATCATTTCTCAGGTTTTCTCAATTTTTATTTTAATCACCGTAGGCTAATTTATAGCATGTTAATCATAAACGCCATCGTAGCATAATTCTGTTCAATTGATTTGTCTTATTCAATCTCTAGATAGTAGAGTATACGAGCTTCTATTCTTTAGATTCCTAATATTCTTTACCTGATAAATTCAATTTAACGTACCGCCATGTCCCAATTTTTTGAGGTCGACACGGAGGGGTCTAAAAAGTAAATGATCGGCTACACTTCAGCGTGGCAACATTTAAGTGTTCACATTTGTTTTCGAGGGCCGTCTTGAAGAGAAAGAACCCATGTCGCTGCGCAGAATCGAACTTCTAACAGTCCGTTCGAGAGGTTAAAGTTCAACCACTGCGTCATACGTTTTCTTAAAATTTACGTTAATATTCGTATTGACTTATGTAACTGGCTTGATTTCTATAGAATTATTAATTATATGATATCTGCTATATCGAAAATCTTACCCTAAGTGCTTCATTTTTTAATATCCTTCGGACTGGGTTAAATATGAAATCTATTAGGCCTAAGTAATAACAAAATGTGACATTGAGCTATGATTTTATTAAACGTAATACTCGCACTGAAATAGAAATTTCATTGAGACTTAATTTTTTGTCTTTAGACTATTCAAGAATACAAACTCGATTTTCTTAAGTTCATGTAAATTATAGGATCACGTGAAACATCGTCATCATCATTCATCATTGTCTTGAATCCCAGTTTAACTAGGGTCAGGATACGAGTAGACCTTCTACTTTCGTTTAATTTTTGTAGCAATAATGAATCGAATCATAAATACTTTCGTGAATAATGCATTATTTTGCAATAACAGTTGTAAAACATGTAATAATGTACATGCAGATGCTTGAATACAGAGTGAGTAAAAAAAAGATAACACCTGCAAAAAGTTTGAATATCTCTGGCTATTGTTAATATTTTTAAATCAAACTTTTACCAAATACTAAAGGACTAATTTCTGATGGGGTGGCCAATTTTCATCAATTTTGGTACATAGATTGGCCAATTATGAAAGTTTCAGCAGAGCAACCCCCCATTTTTTAACGTACTATAAATAAAAATTCCATTTTATTTTAGCTCTGAAATTGTCGCTGCGGAGGTTCAAAAAGAACCAGTTGTATCTGCTAGCATTACTGCCTATTCGATATGCTTTGAAATAGTTGTTTTTCAGGACTGCAGCAGCTTTCGGAACGCTAGGACAGCCTTGTTGATTCCAGTTGGGGCAGTCTCTCCCAAATTGATAGAAGGTAGCACTTCCTGCAGTTCTAACTTGTTCTTAGGCTTCGACTGGTGTTTCTGATAGAGATACAGCATGGTTCCCCAGACATGGTAATCCAGAGGATTTTGATCGGGAGAGTTTGGAGGCCATTCACTCTTCATGATGAAATGCAGATTTCTCTCGCTGATCCATTTATGTCCATGGCGAGATGCATGAGTCGGAGCATCATCCTACTGAAAGATGAAACCATTTGGTAGAAGAGCATAGCAATCATCATACAGCTCGGAAAGTAAAGTATTGACGTAAAATTGAGGGTTCACCTATTTCTTTTCGCCAATGAAGTGCAATTTGCCCTTACCATTGTAGCAAACGCCATTTTTAGGTAAAAAATGGGGGGTTGCTCTGGTGAAACTTGTATATCTGGCCAATCCATCGATTAAAATGGATGAAAATTGGCCACCCCATCAACAATTAGTCCCTGTGTAGTTGGTAAAAGTTTGATTTGAAAATATTAACTGTAGCCTGAGATATTCAAACTTTTTGCAGGTGTTATCTTTTTTTTTACTCACCCTGTATATCAATTTGAAGATTGATTGATTTTAGGCCATCGTTGGTTTGATACTGTCAGCTGTATTGAAGTACTCGAGCAATATAACTCGCATCTACCTCATATCATCGGCTATGCTCTCTACAACCATTCTGTCTGTGCTTCTATTCAATCAACAGCTCAACTTTCACTTCTACTTGGCTACTCTGCTGGTGGCTGTAGCGCTGTATCTATATCACAAGTCATAGTGATACAGCGCTACAGCCACCAGCAGAGTAGCCAATCATGACCTCTACTGTAGTTAATTCGCAATCTTAGGAGAGCATTAGGGGACCAATATTTAGATATTTATACATATACTCGATTGTACATTCGATGTAAGGGATGAATGCATTTGCTGATTTTTTGTAAGAATAGTTGAATATTTTGCTTTTTAAATTTGAGGGTCTCTCTCTTTCTCTCTCTTAGTGCACTGCCTACTGGTAGGCCCGTGACAAATAGCTGGAGTAAACTTAATAGTCTATACGAATATTTAGAAAAGAAAGTTCCTTGCTAGCTGTAATTTAATTCTTCGGAAAACTTATGAAATTGATCAGATCACAAGATTATGCTTAATCGAAACCATTTGGCTACCGTTATTAACATATGCTATTTCAGCCATTGATTTCTGTGAAGCTAAAAATGAAATGTTGTTTTCAGAATGTTATCAGGCTTTCCTAAGTGTGATTTCATTAAGGTATTTATGTGCAGTTTAGCGAGACTTGATTTTCACCACTTTAGATTTATGAAAAATGTTTTACCTCAAACGCTTGTCTACCTTGATAATTCAGGCAAATATACTATATATGTAATTATGTAAATATTTTTAGGAAGTATAATGTTGCTGAACTTTGATTCATTCTCATACTATAATATAAAAGGTTCTAAATGCATCTATAAACAGGGCATTAGCAACGTAGTTAACTCGAGATGTGACTTGGTGGTTGCTATGCAATGCAGCATGATCTTGTTGACTTCATTCTTGCAGATGTTCACTTTTTAAACTTTCACTTCATTTTTAACTTTTTAAGTTTTTCCGGTCTTTTCTTTCAAGTCTTCTCCATAGTCCCATTCAAACGTTTCCTGATTCCTGATATTTTCCTTTTTTAAGGTTTTTGTTTCACACCCATATATTACAGTGGTCCATACCAAGGTTTTACTGTCTTTATCTTTGTGTCATTCTTTAGGCTTTTTGTTAAAAGTTCTTTCCGGCCTCTTTTGCTTGTGCAATCCTACTGCATATTTCAGTCTCACATTTCCCATCACCGGTTACAGTACAGTGTAAATATTTGAAACTGCTTATCTGATCCAAGCTCGTACAATTTATTGTGATATTGACTTTACCTCTTTCCTGGGACAATCTCGTAACTTTGTCTTTTTAATGTTAAACTTCAACCATATTGCAATCCGTACATTTTAGACATTCAATTATCTTCTGCAGTCCATCCTCGCTTCCCGCTTCCATTCCTTGGTCATCTGCAAATCTCACATCTTGTAACAGTTTTCCTCCTACTTTTATTCCTTTGTCAATGTCTTCCATAGTCTCCTCCATCAATGCTACCACCTTGTCTTACTCCACGTCCTATTTCACTTTCCTGAGAGCAGTCTAGTTGGATCTTGATTATAGCACTTTGATTCTTGCAGAAGTTTAGAATTAATAAATAATCGAAAATTTAAGTAGGAAATATTCCTGTAGCGAGTTACAGTATAAGACTATAAATATATACAACACATAATATCAGTAAATGAAAACTTCCGCTATGAATACCTATTTGTTCAGTGTACTGAATCTCTTTTGTTTCTGCTGCGTTTATGTTATTAATTGAGCAGTTTTTTGTTTTTAGCGCGTAACTGCAACGGTCCTGTTATATTTGTCTAGGATTTAAATTTTGTATTACATTCGTATTTATATTTATGAACTCTTTATTGTTAATTTAATCGATGATTTTTATATTACAAATATCTCATCATTTATATTGCATTTCATGTCTCATGCATTTATTTTGTGTAATACTGCTGATAAATTATATTCGATTATTATACAGAACATTGTCAGTGGTAAGAACAGGAATACATTACTTACTTTTTGCCAATTGATTGTTCATATTGTGAGGCCTAACTGCTGGACCGGATGTGGCCTTTTACCTAGCGCTATACCTGGCTGGAGCCAGTGGCGAAGTCGGTAAGATACTCGACCGCGGATCAGTAGGTGCGGGGTTCAGATCCTGGGCTCGCCGTCACTGACATCGCTTTGGAGTGAGAAAACTGACGTTAACCTGAGCTTTACCTGCTTTATGTCTCGTGAATCATCATTACTATATATCATCACTGTGAAAATATGCAATCGACAGATTTTTGTATACTTTTATGTAGGTTTTAAATACTTTGGCTCAATCTTTCTACTTTGTCGGTTTTATTTTGCGGGTTATGATGTGCTTATCTGAATTGTTTAAAGCATTTTGTGATCTTTAAATTAACTAGTTTCTTTAAATGTTTTAATTTAAAATTTGCCGCATTGATATGATCGTTATTATCAAAGACTGAGCTTACTGACGAGTTGTCTTTAAGAATAAGCTACTCGCTGTACGCGAGTTAAATGTACAGTCTTCACTGTTGTATCTGGGTAAAAGTAGAATTGACCACACGTACATGGAACGTGTTGTTAGAGGTGACTAAGCTAAAACTGGGTATTTTTATGTATATCGTCAATACGTATATAATCTTTTTAGCTGTATTTAAAGAAAGTCTACATTAAGATTTATATTAGTGATGAGCCTTTGTTATGAGGTTGAAGTATTTGTGGACGGAATAGTTAGTGAGCCTACAATCAGAAGACATAACAACGGCCTGATAAATAATTATAGTAGCCTTAAGCGTGATAAAGTAAAGGAATTTTTTTTGTCACTATTTTGGAACATTTGTATGCTTTATCATATCTTATGTTTTTAGTTTTTTTAATGACAAATAATTTTATTAATACGATTCTTAAAATAAAGATTGTATATTTTATTAAATTATATTCGCGATGTAAAATGTTTGTGAATTATTCTGCTAAACGTTTGGAGTGCCTTTGTTAGGTGGATAATTATTGTTTGAACTGTTTTAGATAGATTACTGCATGATTTAATTATATACAGTACTGTGTGATGACCTTATGATTATATGACAATGGTAGGCCTATATAGATTACTGGGTGTTACATGGACTAGTCTACTGCGTGTTTCCCTTATACCTGTGTGACAATGTTATATATAGATTACTGTGTGATTACCTTATACCTGTGTGACAATGTTATATATAGATTATTGTGTGATTACCTTATACCTGTGTGACAATGTTATATATAGATTATTGTGTGATTACCTTATACCTGTGTGACAATGTTATATATAGATTATTGTGTGATTACCTTATACCTGTGTGACAATGTTATATATAGATTATTGTGTGATTACCTTATACCTGTGTGACAATGTTATATATAGATTATTGTGTGATTACCTTATACCTGTGTGACAATGTTATATATAGATTAATGTGTGATTACCTTATACCTGTGTGACAATGTTATATATAGATTACTGTGTGATTACCTTAAACCTGCGTGACAATGTTATATATAGATTACTGTGTGATTACTGCGTGAATGTGTGACAATGTTATATATAGATTACTGTGTGATTACTGCGTGAATGTGTGACAATGTTATATATAGATTACTGTGTGATTACCGCGTGACTGTGTGTTACATAGATTACTGTGTGATTAGCTTATGACTATGTGACAATGGCATTTACTGGATGAACATTATATTGATTATGGTGTGAAACATAATGTGCATGTCTGTTGAACTGTGAGAATAGCACAATCCTGTGACGTATACATTACTATGATCACTGTATCAACTCCTCCCTTCATTCAATTGTATAAATCAACCTGTAAATAGACTAATATTTTCAAACATCAGTTCTTACCGACGTCTTCTAATTGCTCACTTAGTGCAAATTTGCAGTTATGATCAGTTTTAAATTCCATAGTCTTTTACTCAGTTCAAGACTCTAATTCAAGTGGCCCACTGCCTATTGCAGGAACTTTAATTGTTTTGCAGCATATTTTACAGATAATTGAATTTAAACTGCTGCTTTTAAATTTATAATTATGATAATTTATATTGGTAGGGAAATTTTTGTTCCACTACGTTCATCACACATAACAAAACATAACGGCACACAGGGTCAGGAAGTTGTCCTTTGATGGTACGACATCATACTTCATTGATGTCCTACAGGATGACATAGTCCATATGCCATAAAGCTATTCCTACTTATGCTTAAGAGCAAGCCATTAATCGTGTCTTAGTTGCATATACATTGGTACATCAGCGCATCGTCATAAGACAAATGAAATGCAATATTAGATTACATGCCATTAAATGCTGTCACATGATGAAATAAACGCGGAATATTTTAAGTAGCAGGTTCAGGTTTATTTGCATAAGTTAGCAGTAGACATTAATGTTAAAGTTATTTTCAACAATGATTCAAGCTTAGATAATAAATATTACACTGTCTAATATTCTCAAGCATCAATTGTGGCTAATATAAAATAGGTAAAGTTATTTAATATATTTCTGCTTATAATAAAATATCTAAGTAGCTGCAAATCTACTGAGGCGTTAAATGCTTTGTAACTTTCCATACCATTAGTCACACGAAACTAAACACATTAAACCGATCTGCTAGAACATTTTTACACATCATTGTAAAATCTTAAAATAATAGTTATAAAAACTTCTTGACAACTGCACATAGTTTATATGTTGAGATTGCCACAGTACGAAATGTTTTAGGGTGTCTTGTTAGCACAGAGGTTTTACAAAGATGGCAATAAAATGTTGACTGTAACATGCTGTTCTGATAGTTCAATTACATTTAGAAATAAATACACCAGTTAGTTTTATTGCATAATTTTAAATAAAATATAAATTTGTAGTGATCTTTAAACATAGGCCCGTATATTTATCAATTATAATGTTTCAATAGCTTTCAGGGAATGGCAAAAATATTAGTGTTTCCATATATTGCTAGCCTGAAAAATGAAACATTAGTTCCTACATGAATAAAATGTTAATTTTAACTTAGTTTACATATATACACGTTAGTAATATTACCATCAAGGTATTTATATATGTATCAATAAAGCGTAAAATAAAATTCTCAAATTGAGATATAACTATCCCCACCAAATTCTACTGACCTGACCTAAGCATGTGCCCTATGTAGAAAAACAACACGATTAGAAATAACTAGAACACAGAAAGATGGGAACACCGAGACCACATTTATGTAAACATAAAGCAACAACGAAGAGCAACAGAAAGATACATCGATAAGCTTCTGCATATAAAATATCCGAAAATAACTAGAGAACATCACTAAACAACATATAACCATAAAATAATCGGATCATAATTCCATTACATCAAATCTCATATCGTTCTAACTCTCTAAGGTATTTTTTCCTGACTGAAACTCAACCAATGACCAAGAACTCTAAAATAAATTCTTCAGTAAAATTATCAATGCTGCTTTAGGTACCACCTAGAAATTTCTATTAATATTTTATGCTCATATACAGCAGTGCCACAGAAGACCAGCATCGAGCAATGCGACATTAGTTTTCCTTCAATGGTAAATAGAATGTTGCTGAAATTTCATAATTGAAAAAAAAACGATTTAATTAATGTAAAATCTAGAAGATACAAATTAATGTAAAAAAAATAAATGTAAAAATGAGTATCCCGACCCTAGGTAAACTGGGATTCAAGGGAAGACGATGATGAATGCAAAATATTGAAGATTATAATAGATAAACTAAAGTCTGAAATTGATTCGTAAAAGCCCGAGTAACTAAGATGATAAATGTAAGAGAAATCCATATTAAAACCATATATCTTCAAGCTAAAAGCTACATTTTTACCGTGAGAGGCATTACCTTGGAATTAGGACAAATGCTGTAAAAGAAGTACTAATTATTGAGCCCCATAATATACACCACGTAGGAATAAGTGCTTGGAGCAGCCATTTGACAGAAAACTAGTGACTGAATACACAGACATCAAATGTTATAAGTACTAATGGAAAATGTCAAGTTCATCGGTGTATGCAAATAATGTATTATAAGACGATAAGACAAGCACCAGCAGAAAGTAGAAGCATGACACTAAAGCTACGGAGCAGATTAAAGCCATGAATACAGCAGACCTAAGTACAACACAGTTAACACAGGACAATGATACAACTGACTATAAGCTACATGTCATACACGTAGGGGTAAGAAAATGCACTAGACATTAAGCAACACACTCAGACAAGCAAAAACCACGCCTTCATACACCACGCCACGGGAATACATTGATGAGACATATAAAACCCTAGCACACAAATAGACAAGGAGAAATTGATAAAAGCACACATATAAATGAACAGACACACATAGATGAGGACACATAGACAGACATGCAACCCCACATGCACAGGCACAGACAGAATGATAAGATGAATTCTTAACATTCTGCAAGGTAGCCAAAGTTAGCAGACCTCTAGTTCAAAATAAATCTTGTAACTGTGGAACAACATGCTAAATTTCCTTCTGCATAGATACCAACTACATACACCTATACATACAAACAAATACACTGATACATACAAGAAAATACAAACACTACCAAAAATTACACAGAATACCAATTCACCCTCACGATCAGTATAAACTTCAGATCTCGTGTTAGACCAGTTAACAAATCACGTCGAATATCTCTTTTAAGCAGCAATTGACAGGCAAAATAAAATAAAACACACCTTCGCATAGCAGTATCCATTTTTTGTCATTATAACAATTTAATTTATTTTCCTTCACAGCAATAAAAATGTCAGTCGTGAAATATACTAAAGCTGCACTTAAGAGCAATATGACAGAGTAACAATCTAGAATACAATTCTATACGAAATTTTTAATTATGGCTCAGAGAAAACATTCGAGCCATTAATCTTGTCTAAAATCTCAATCGATTGTACCTTCACGGAGAAAACACTGCTAATCTTCATCAGCACAGTATTTGTTTCAATCA
This sequence comes from Enchytraeus crypticus, assembly GCA_905160935.1. Classification (NCBI taxonomy): domain Eukaryota; kingdom Metazoa; phylum Annelida; class Clitellata; order Enchytraeida; family Enchytraeidae; genus Enchytraeus; species Enchytraeus crypticus. Next base: position 186,334 of record CAJHZI010000718.1, read on the forward strand.
GCGCACATTCGTGCACACTCGGTACAGTATCACGGGCTACACAGAGGAGCCCGCCGCTGTAGCAGACTGTAGTGACGTCACTGAGGCTGTCATGGCGGCCTTCATTCGCGCCACCAGCACCTACATCAAACAACAACAACACAGTAAATAAATCACCTACTCCAGCAAATACACATACAGTACCTACATCTAACAACAAACTAAACAAATCAGCTACTCCAGCAATACACATCCGGCAAATCATCTACATCAAACAACATACTAAATAAATCAGCTAATCCAGCAACACACATTCACTGAGTTACTCGAATTAAATTCAAATATCAATCTGGCAGGATGGCTGAGATATTAGAATGTTTACTTATTGAGAACGATGCAAAAGATTCGAAAGTCATCCGGTCCGGTTCACAAAGTACCCAATAGTAGACAGTAGCTACAGTAACTCAATTTATATAGCTTATAAAGGCTTAAAGCTACGCCTAACGCCTGTTTCTCTATCACAAGGGATACTGCAGAAATGCTCCAGCTAGGATTTGAACCGATGACTTCTCTCTTTTCAGGCATGCGTGCTATCCATTCGGCCATCCAACCGGCACAATATAATCCACAATAAGATATAAAATTCCTAAATATCTTGACGTAATCCCTATCAAGCTATTTGCCACTCACTATGCCTACCGTGAATTCAATCAAATGACAGAAGCAAAACGCACAATCATACTCAAAGTCTGCAAACCACACTCATTAATGAGTATTAAAAATATCATAAACAAACCTCACAACAAAGACTTTTGCTATATCTAAAATGCAGTCTCCATAAAAAATTACAGTCGTTAGCTTTTGAAATGTCTCTGGAGGAAATTTGTACGTATACTCTGAATGTTTAACGAACCAACACCTTAAGAATAGCAACAATATGTAATAATTAGTTAAACTAATTACAAAAGGAAAAATTGTAGTTATTACGGTCGTATAAAATTAAATACACAAGTGACATTACGACAAGAAAGAAGAAGTGAAACGAGAACCTCAGCATGTTTCTTGTCTTTATCAGGCACAGCGACGAGTTTACCAATGCTACCACTACCTATCAACTTCTTCTGCTTCTCCTACATATAGAAAATATACAATTGCCCCTAAATCATATTTTTGAATTAATAAATTAACTATAAAAACGATCCATCTTAAAGAGCAAAAAAATCACTGTGGTAAGAAGAAAAAATACTGAAGAGTAGCTCTTCTCAAAAGAAATAGAGATTCTCAGATGTAGAAAACAAGTTATGCACAGAGTGAATTTCTTGAACAAACAGTCGAGGTTCTGATTTTAGAAAGTATCCTAAATGACAAGTTTCTCTACATTGTTACTTCACTGGTAATATTTAATTTTTTGTTGATCGGTTTTTAATAGTAAACACGCATTATAGTGAAATGATCAACTATGTTGATATATATGCTAACTATTGATAACTATGTTGATAGAAGGGTTAGAAAAATATGTAATAGTACTACTTGACAGTGTTTCAGTTTTATAACCTTTGCTTCTATTGGTGCCTAATGCTCAATACTCTTTGCTTCTTTTGGTGCCTAATGTTCAATACTCTTTGCTTCTATTGGTGCCTAATGCTCAATACTCCTATGAAGAATCAAATTGAAGTCCAAACAAAAAGAATTTTCAAAAAACTTCTTCTGATTATAAAGCAAACTAGACGTACAATATGCATACATATATGTACCTAAAGTATATTCTTATGGTTTTTTAAAGTTAGTTAAAAATACATGTATAACAGGCTCCCTACATGCATAAAAAAGCTATTACAGATTATAAAGTAGTCTATTTGCATAATATGCACTCACATACATATATAAAATATGCATATACTTACACAGGAAATAAATGCCTAAAAGCATCGTAGGAAACTATGATCTACAGTGTACTGATAGAGCAGACCTTGAGCAAGACTTGAATGCCCTTAGGACCGAGAGATGGAGCCTCCTTCAGCAGGTCCCACGTGAAGTTCCACTCAACGTCCCAGTGTCCAAACACATCACCCCGTCCTGTGAACATCACCTGTCTGCAACACGTTAGTTATGATAATCAATCAACCAATAATAATAATAATAATAATAATAATAATAATAATAATAATAATAATAATAAAGGTTTAGCGTCCGTTTCCTCATCCAGAGATGATGTCAGGGACGTCCCCAAAGCACACATCACTACAAATCAATTCACCCAGACCAATCTGCAAAAGAAATGTACCGTGGAGAAGTATGGTCCTAAAGGAAAGCCAGTTCGGTGATCAAAAATGGCCAGGGTAGATTGATTATGCCTACAACTGCATATAACGTGTTACTTATCACACAATCACGTCTCTACAAGACGTTACTTATTCAAGCCAGTCTAATACAAACATTAAAGATGCAACAAGTATATTTAAAAGGTCCTATTCTATCAAAATTTCAAAAATATTGCGCAATTAACATCTTGTTGAATAATAATTTAATAATAACTTTTAATTTTACGCAGTTTAGTAATGATTAAAAAAGACGACAGTATAAGCAACAGTCTACTCACTAGAGAGATATGTCAGTTGCAGCATGCAACCAGTAACGCTAGAGTACAACAGTAGCAACGCTAGCATAATAGTAGTACATAGTGTAACACTAATGCAACAGAGGTGGGATTTTTCAATGAGCCTTATAAATCAATGCACTAACCATCCAAGTTCGTCAAGGGACCAAATTATTTGTTTAAAATTTTTCATAACTTGATGTAACAAAAAGGTTGATGTAAAAATCAGTTGAACCAAATACGAAACATACTTAATACACAATTTTAATTTAATTTATTTTAGTAAGGCAGAACTCTGGAACATAGATGCAAATAAAACTTTCATGGCACTAACAAAATTAAACATTTAGAACGTAACGAGAACGTCACTAACTTCTCAGTTGCTAGAAGGACGTTTCTACCGTCAGCTGATACAACGATGTGGCCTAGGTACAGCTCAGAAGCAAACCTGCCCTTATTTGTATCCTATAACAATACAGCATGCATACAAACAAATAAATAATAGAATTTCTCTACTTTTTAACTAGAAATATACAACTTTTTGCATATTCTTAATATTAAATTATTGCCATATATAAATTTAGTGAACTTTTTTGAGCCTCTTATTTATATTTAACAGATTTGCCTAAAACGTTTATAGCAGAGGAAGTTCCTATTATTAACTACCTAATAGATAAGAAAGCATTATATGCTAAACTTTGAGTGACTGATCAATAAAAGTTAAATCTAAATCATCATATAAATACTAAACGGTTATTAAAACGTTTGCACTATACTCTTTTATTTTTGGCTGGAGCCAGTGGCGAAGTCTGTAAGATACTCGACCGCGGATCAGTAGGTGCGGGTTCAAATCCTGGGCTGGCCCATCACTGACATCGCTTTCGATTGAGGAAACTGACGTTAACCTTAGCTTTACCAGCTTTAAACCATTATTACTTTCATATTATAAAACAACTACACAAACAACTGCTGTACGAGATGAACTAAACTGCGACGACGACGACGGTATACACTGACTAATAACCTGAAGTATTTGGTTGCCCTCAGCCTCTCGCAGCACAAATGGTCTAACAACGCCGTCTACGTGCAGAAACCTCGCCGGGCGGAGCCTCACCACCTCGTCTGATAACTCCGTAACTCTGTCACATCAAATAATACTAATAATAATAATAAAGGTTTAACGTCCGTTTTCTCATACGAGGATGATCTCAGGGACGTCAATATAATTAAATATTTACAAAAAAGTAAACGAATAATATAATTACACAAGTTACTTTAAAAAGACACACAATAGTTTACAGATAAAAAAATTGAATGATATCTATTAAATTTATTACTAACTTATATAATAATATACTACTACAGATCTAACATTATAAAAATATACATATAGTGTATATATACATTATGAAATCAATTCTACGTATCATTTTAATATTGCGAATATGACGATTAGATACCATACACAATGTATATCCTATTTCAAGTAGCTCAATAAGCACACAAGTAGTTTCAGGAAATTTTAATTAAAATGTCAAAATCTAAAAAGCTATAAAGTTTATAGTCTATATTCTTGCCACAAGCAATACTAGAAACTGATACATGAGAATAAGAGAAGAAGAGACCATTTCAAACTGATCAAAAGAACAAGAGAAGGGAATATTTCACACCGTCTTATTCCATCGAATGAACTGGAGGCGAAGTCGACCACACCGCTGGCAGGTCGAGTGAAAACACCAACCAGGCCTTTACCCATACCTACATGTATATGTGCACATAAATAAAGATACACACACATATATACCTATATATGCACATAAATAAAGATACACATACATATATAGTGTTCTCTAAAATTGTAGCAAAATAAATTTGATACTGACAGTAAAATAATACTTTACATGGAAATTTCATTTAAGTTTTCACTATAACTATAGTGTACAATAGTGTTCATTGTAAATTTAGGGAACATTAAATTAATTATGGAGGACAATCTCTACTTAAAAAATGAATAAAACATCAAACCTTTGAAGAAGCCACCAACTCCCTCTTGTTTCGCTCCTTCAACAGGTTTTGTTACAATTCCAGTTACGCCATCGAATACTCCCTACATTAAACATAATCATATCTTTAATATGGAATTGCACATAATAATGTCAGCAGTTATAGCATTACTAATAATTATAATATACATATCGTGTAATTACAAATATTAATATAACTAGAATTTTCTACATGAAAATAATCTATTATTACATCATCATCATCATCATCATCCCTTAAATCCCAGTTTAATCAGGGTCGGGATACGAATAGACCTTCTCCAGTCCTCCCTGTCCCACACCATATCATCAGTCAATCCCCTATCAATCCTATTATTACAACAAATAAAATAAAATACAATACTGATATGACTTAGTTAAAAGCACAATACATGCGTAATTATAAAAATGGTATTTCAAACTACATTATCAGTACTGCATAATCCGTAGCACCTTGTCCAAAACGTACAGACGAAAACTGTAAGATGCTCGGCTCTGAATCAATGCATAACAGTCACGGGAGAGTCCATTCGAGAGACTACAGGTAAACCAAACGACGTTAAATCTGACTCTATAAACTAAAGAATTAATCAACTTCCTAACAGCAATTGCAACAACAGGAGAGTACAGCAGCAGCCACAACGACAACACGAGAGTGCAGCAGCAGCAGTAGCAGCAACAACAACAACACGAGAGTGCAGCAGAAGTAGCAACAACAACAACAACAACAAAACGAGAGTGCAAAAGCAGTAGCAACAACAACACGAGAGTGCAGCAGCAGTAGGAACAACAACAACAACAACAAGAGAGGCGAGACCATGACGAGGCCCTTGCCACCCCGGGCCAGACCCTCCTTGAGATCAGCGGGGCGCTTGTTCATCTCCTCTCGGCGCTTCTTCTGATACTCGTCGTCCATCGTCAGCGTAGCGATGCCCTTGCCCAGAGCGCCCGTGATACGAGACACGGCGCCCGCTGCGCCACCTGCCGACAGAGCAACAACAGCACTATTAACACTCTGACAATAGTAACACGTGTTACTACTCTCGAGTGCTTGAGCTTTTCAAACTAACTACTAATTGTGACAATAATGACACATGTTGCTACTCTCGAGTACCTGTGCTTTACAAACTGTGTAAGATTTCTGCGTTGTGTCAGATTTCATTGCAATAAACGAATACTAATAACACTATTGGTATTATTATACTAATTTTATTTTGTTAATGCTCTTGACAGCAAAGAAGCCTGCGCCAAAAAGATAAGGGATCTTATTTCATGAATAGAGAAGCATTTAAAATAGAAGTTCTATTTCAACCTCCAGTAGACGGGTGATTTAGTTTTTTTGTTTGAATCATGTTTATTAAACCCAGGGATTTTTTTCATAACAACAATAGTAGTAATAATTAAGTAGTAGTACAGGCGGCTGGTGCTGGCTTCACAGACGGCATTGGGAAAAGTTTAATGGAATAATCGGGTGATTATAATTATCGAGAGTCAACTTTCCCTTGCCAGAGGCCTTCTGTTACACTTTAATGGTTTAACGCTGTGTGCTTCAGAGGGAACGTTTTTATACTTGAAGACCTTGAGTAACGGGTTGCGATTTAACAAGTTCGTTTGTTTGAATCGTTTTTATTGAACTAATGGGGTGAAAAGTTTTGACTTTTTAAAATAATACTAATAGTAAAGTCACAACGTCCCTTTCGCCATTCAAGGTTGTTATCAGGTCAAAGGTCTAACCTATCTATAATTGTGAAGAAGTTGAAGGCTGAAGTTGCGTTAACGATGACTGAATTGCGGTAAAATTTGGTTATGTTTTTTCAGCAGTCAATCGCTTATTTCCATCCGTTTTATAAAATTTTTAATAAATTTCTGGAACCTAGGAGCTCACCCACTGAATTTCCTGTCTAGCATTGGTTTGGATATCTTAGTGTTTAGTCGTCTTTTACGACATGAGCAGTTCATTTTTTAACTAGAAAATCAATAAACACGTTTTTAAACAAACTGTACAGTCAGATATAAGCATGTCCGCATTTTTGATTTCACAACAATATGCCTGAGCACTGCAAATATAAAAGTGCATTAATAAAATATAAGATTGGAACCCTGCACTTTAGCTTCGCAGTAGGACAACTTGTCGGTACGCTACACGCTCAGATTGTAGAAAAAAGTGAGACTTACCAATCGCATGACCAAAGAGACTCCTGACTCCCAGGGCCAAACCCTCAGCAAACTCTTCTGGTCCTGCAATTGCATACGACAATCAATCAATCAATCAATAATCAGTGATTAAGTCGGTCAAGAACATTCTTTTCATACAGATATGAAAAGAACGACAGTGTGTGAGAGAGAGAGAGGGAGTGAGAGGGAGAGAGATAGAGAGATAGATAGAGAGAGAGATAGAGAGATAGATATAGAGAGATAGAGAGAGAGATAGAGAGAGATAGAGAAGAGAGATAGAGAGAGAGAGAGAGAGAGAGAGGATGGGGCGTGTAGAGCTTGAGAGAGAGAGAGAGAGAGAGAGAGAGGAGAGAGTGAGAGAGAGAGAGAGACAGGGGCTAGTAGAGCTCACCCTGTATGGCGCCCTGGTAGGGTTCATAGAACAGATCCTCAATACCCTCAGCCAGTCCCCGCACAACACCAAACGGGTTGCCAAGCACATCTAATCCCAGCACAAGCACATACATCTGCTTTATAGCCTGCAACACAAGCACATACATCTGCTTTATAGCCTGTAACACAAGCACATATATCTGCCTTACGGCCTGCATCATACAAAAATACATCTGCTTTATAGCCTGTAACATATAAATACACATAGGCATTATAGCCTGTAACATATACATGTATACATACATCTGCTTTATAGCCTGTAACATAAATATATGCTTTATAGCCTGTAACATATAACATACATCTGCTTTATAGCCTGTAACACATAAACATACATCTGCTTCATATAGCCTGTAACATATAAACATACACTGCTTTATAGCCTGGGTTATGTAAACAAAAATCAGCTTTAGGGTCTCAATGAATGAAAAATTTACACAAGAAATACTAAAATTCAATTCCAAAATTTACATTCAGAGACAATCTAAGAAGTTACCAAATTTATGTGCCACAATATTCATTTTTCATTTATTTATCTTTTATTTGCTAAGACCAATAAGGTATTGTTAACAAATTCTCATGTCTAACGGTAATAGAAACGCCAACAGAATTTCATTGCAAGAAGATTTAGATAGTAACCTGTTGCGAGTAATGCCTCGTGATCTCAGCAACGAGCTGCTGCTGATTGTAGAAAGTGTGGGTTCTCTCAAAGTATCCCAGTCTACAAACAACAGCAACAACAACGAAGTACAATTTCTGCATTCTTTCTAACCAATCACAGTTTCTATAAATATTGCAATAGAACGTGTGCATTAATAGAATGTCTTTATGTCAACATATAACATACATCCGAATGAGTGCATTCTTTCAAAGTATTCAAGACTAAATAGCCGTATTAACATAGCAGTATTACATGCATCACGAATGCAACTTCTACATGAGACTAGTTTAGTCAAGAACTCAACTGTTACACAGAACAACAGAATATAAATTTAAAATTAATTTCTATTGATGCGAATTATACAGCTACGCCAGTAAATGCATTATCAAAATCTATGCATCCAATGTTTGACTTGTGTAAATACAACTTTTAAGTTCACATATAAGACTGCACAACAAAAGAAAACATTAGAAATATTAATATAAGCAAATCAAAAATAAATGTTATCTTACTTGAAGACGACGTCCTGAATATCAGTCAGTACGACACCGACACTTTGGAGGAAGAGGTTAAGGACGTTAAACTGCAGCAGGGGTTTCTTCTCGGCAGCCCCCTCCCCTGAATCTGACTCATCCCCTCCATAGAGTGAGAAACTCAAGTGTATCTAGTTCATATAAACATACACATAAAAATCTCTCTCCATCCCTCCATGAGACAGGTCCAAGGTATAAATTAATATTCAAAGTATACTTATATATACAGTATTTATATTATAAATACTGTATATATATATATATATATATATATACGTATTATACGAGTATTGCATAGTTTAATAAGTTGTAAATTTACTGATTCCATATCAAGGTTTGGTCTCAGCCACACCGTGACTAAGCATTACAATTAAAAGTATTGAATATTGATTTTGAGTTGGCTTTCCAGTACCTTCTTAAGAATATACAATAATTTACTCATGCAGCTTAAAAGAGTCCATTATTTGGTTTCTTGGTTTCAGCATATCTCTCTCTGTCTCTCTTCCTCTCTAGTGCTCTGCTAAGGGAGAGGTCCAAGGAACATATTTATACTGATATTCTGCTCTTTATGCTCCTTAAAGAGCAATCTCTCAAACAAAAAATTATTCCCTTCATAAAAAGGCTATAGGCTTCAAAATGAGAAATACAAATAAAGATATAAGCAACGCTAGAAAATAAATCTCAGTAACTGTTAGAAGTATAAAAAATAAGAAATGAATTTAAATCAATAGTTGACTACTAGTCCTGAAATTTCAAATCGATAAATTTTTAATAATTGGCTTAAAGGGACAACCTTAAAAAGTAACGAAGTTTTGAACGATAGTAAAATTTGTCGACTATAAGAATTCAGCTGGATTGCAATGTTTAACTAAGAAGCATTTCCAGAATTCGATTATACAACAGTCTATCAATCTATTAAAAAGTGATATAGAGATTATGCATGACTAGTCAACAAGCATAAACAGATCATCGAACAGGATAAAAGCAGGTAAAGGTAAGGCTAACGTCAGTTTCCTCACTCGAAAGCGATGTCAGTGACGGGCGAGCCCAGAATTTGAACCCCGCACAAACTGATCCGCGGTCGAGTATCTTACCGACTTCGCCACTGGCTCCAGCCACAGGATAAGAATTAAGAAGTCGTTACCTTGAGTGGAGAGAAGTGAAGATTATCGTAGAAGTTTTTGACGAGAGAGGCCGATGAGACGATGGCGTCATCTAGCAGTGATTTCTTAGCTATCTCAGTGTCAGCCTCGTAAGCTGCTTTCCGCTGCTGTTCATCCACCTCTCCCGAGGCGAACAGTGCTAACAAAGCGTTCAAAAACCCCTGATCTACCTTCACGGCCATCTCCTGTACCAGCAGCTTACAGTACCTGCCCAATACAAGAGTTCAATGTCCGTTAAACTGTCAAAACAACAAGTTTCATTCCCATCATAACGAATAATCTATTTAATTAAACTTATAGATTTTTGTATTTTTGCTGCTCATAATATCAAAACATAGTAATTATTTGAGATTTCCATTAAACAACCCAGAAGTAGTAAATTATATAAACACTTAAAATTTTAACTGGAAAATATAATGCATTATAATTATTATTATTAACATGGAAAAATTAACAGAAATATCAGAACATTACTTACACTGGACACATACGCCTTTATATACATGTATAAACATTTACATTTATTTATATGCACTTATGTCAATACAAGTAACGCACCGTGTCGTGCTCGGGTGTGGTTGGACCACTGCAGAATAGGGCAACCGCAAACAATCTGCCGCGTGTACGTAAGAGGCGACTAAAGGCAGGAGCTGAGGATGGCAAGAGGGGACCCACCTCACCATGAAATATTTTCCCCCAGGATTAAATGGTAATTAATCCACCTAACTGAGGAAGGCAACGGGAAACCACCTCAGAGGCCATATTTTCCCCAAGCTATAGGCTACACAAGGTATGGATAAGGCACAGACTTTGTGAAGGGATTAACTTGTTGATCTAAGGAGTGCTCTTATGGAGTGAGAAAGCAGACTTTGAGTATGAATATGTACCTTGAACCTACCACTTGGCAGTGCACTGAAAAATGAAGTAACGCATAGAATATAAACAGTTATTATAAAATGAATTGTCCTATAAGATGTAACAGAGAATTCATTATGAGCATACTTGAATTGCATAACACTGCTGTAGTCACTCTTTCTTATGAGAACACTCAGCTCTGTCAACGGCTTTGGCACTAAATATCAAACAAATAACAATAAACATAATTTATACTAGTTGTTTTCCATTTCAGTATAATGCACGGTAGGCTTGCACATAATTATAATACACACACCAGGATGCTAAACAGAGTTGATAGTTGCTTTTAAAGTCTAATTCATAGCATAACAGTGCTTTTCTGAGATCAATAAAGTAAATTTTCAATATATGCAATCCTGTAATGTGAAACTAAAGTCGATACTGTCTAATAAGAAAGCAGAGACAGAGCAAAATCTGTTGGACAGAGTACCGATAATAAGAATATTTAAACAGCGAAATTTTTGTTCAACTTCCAACAATCCTGACTCGACACAAAATGTTTAGATATTTGTTATAAACGGTTTGCTACAATTGATTTCCGAAAGCAGAAGAAATATAAGTGTATCCGTTTTAAACTATGAATACTTCATAAACTAACGGCTTCTTTCTATTAGCTATGCAAAACCTTTCCTTTCCTTTGAACTATAGGTCAAAATCTTGAAAAATGCAAGGAATGGAACTGGATTTGGCAAAAGGTCTTCTCTATCGTGTGATCGGAACTACTAGAACGAGAAATAAGATTACTAATGTAGTCTAAGCTGATCAATTCTCCGCAGAACTTACCGCTCTCAGCTGTCACAGACTTGGGAGGAGGTATGGGAGCGAGCACTGTTCTAAACACAGCTCCTGGTAGCTGGTTATCTAACTGTAACACACACGTATAGTACACGATGAATTATACATGTACATAAAACAGGTACACCTGTGTATTCATGTATGTAAGTACATGTACGTCCCTGACATTATCCTTGTATGAGGAAACGGACATTAAACCTTTATTATTATTATTATTATTATTATTATTATTATATAAGTGAAAAATCCAAAATGTAAGAAAGTATGACAGTTCAGCAGAATCATAGACGTCACTCCTCTATTCTAAAATTGTAAACACGTAAATACTATAAACAAATACAGGAAACCAATCTTACCCAGTTCTGAGAAAGATGTTAAGCATCACATGTGCATTGCAATATTGAGTCCGTTACCTCGTCAAGTGAGCAAACAGATGATCACAGTAGGAATCCAGAAATATACAATACATTAGAATTTAGGCTCTACCTTTTATCCTTTGATCTCTACATTCGATCTTTTATTTGACGACGTATCATTGCTCCAGATGTGAGCAGTGCTATTTTATTCTTATTTTTAGGCTTTTTCAGTTATGCATATATTAATTCCATTGTTCTTAAAATTTCCAGACTCAAAACTGCAACTATAGTCTATAGTACACTATACATGCAAATATGTAAAGAAAAAGTAATCAGCACAAATAGACAGTTATTTTTAGATTTAGAGCAATTTTTGAATATTCTGGAGAGCAAATGGTTGAGATACCTGCAGTCGATGAACCTTGAGATGGAGCTGAGTCTGATGAGCAGAGGTGCCATACTGCAGCCACATGCCATACTCAAAGGTTCTCTTGATCACCACCTTCTGTGGTTTATACATCATCATCTTTTCTCCACTGAAATCAACCTATGACATCAACATCGCTACTCGTCATCATCTTCATATTAGTCGTTATATAACATAATTTAAACATCACACTAAAGTGACTACACACCATCACCATTTTACACATCACAATATTTTCTACAATGCACTAAGATCCCAACCTGCGTCAGAAAGGGCATTCGGTTGGTGAGCGCCTAGGCTCCAGGAATTGCTTCAAAAGTTCCTCAAACGAATAGAAAAGTGAAAGTCTATTCGTATCCTGACCCAAGCTACACTGGGATTCAAGGGAAGAACAGGATCATGATGATGATGATAATGATGATGATGTGAAAGCTATTATATAAAATAATCTTAAAATCATTACATATAATCATCTTCTCTTCACTGAAATCAACCTATAACATCATCATATCAAAAGTAAACATCGTCCATCAATTAATCTATACTATTTGTCCATTATAAATTACAATTAAATTACAATTACCAATTTCATATATAAATATTTTTCAAATATTCTTTTTACAGATTAACCCAAAATAGTTTCATAACATCGACGGTTAGACATTAAGCTATCTCAAACGAGTCATCACAACACCATCAGATTATTTGTACCTGGTTGGTCGCGCATCACAAATCAAACCAAACTATAAATAAAATGATCTCTTCAGGCTATATAACGTCTCCAAACAAGCATCTCTCACTTATATTTGAAATACTAAATATAACATACTTCCACTTTTCCGAGAGTTCTCTTTCCAGGCTGAGCAGAACCAGCAACAAGTTCCATGAGGAACCTCTGATAGCCTTCCTCCAGTATAATACTGTGCTTCACCTTCATGGGTCTGAACCTCTTCCGCTGCTGCTGTTCCCAAACTATACCAGAGCTACAACAACAACAACAAATAACAACCATTACACCAGATATACAACAACACGAGACTTTAATATAACTGCTATACCAGAGCTACAGCAACAACAACAACATATATCAACTACTACACTAGATATACAACTACACGTTATATTAATATAACTACTCTAAGCATGATTATGTGCATATATAACCGATGTGAAGGCAGAGGCTGAAGTGTTTTCAATAATAATAAATATATAGTAGTACAGAATCGACCGAGCACAGTACGGCTAAACTTTACACAGTACACCAACATCATCATCATCATCGTCTCTTAAATCCTGACTTACAAATAACAAACAATATCAAACCAAAATAATCGCACAACCAACCAATACCATTTTCTAAAATTAGTACCATAATACGAGACAAATATTAAAATATTATTTTCAAAAAATAACAGAAGATCGACACGAACCTAGTAATTCCAAAGTACGCAATTTCTTTCCTGCTAATGTTGTGAACGAGTGACAAACCAAATCCTTGCAGACTTACTGAAATCTCCTGATCAACTTGTTCCAACAAACCAGCCTACAACCAGGTACCAACAATTATTCAAATGAAAACTAACAACTGACAAGTTTTTAGTGGAGTTTAACAGAGACAACCGGAGTATCAAACTACGATATAGATTTGAATTCATCTACCACTGATGCACAGTTTTATAACGCTGGGTGCTTAGTTGGCTGCCAGTAATAATTTAAGCCAGTCCTTTGATGCAAGAACGAATGTGTCCACTGTTTCATGAAGATCAAAAACAAGAATATCATCACAGCAGCCTTATTCGTATTTCTGATTCGTAGTTTACGCCATATCAGAGGCGTAAATGATTCGCGGATCAAGGCGAGTTTAGTAAATGACATAATTACGATTCACAAGCTTGGTATTAAGCGAAGAAAACCTATAAAAAGTAAATGACATCAGTCGATACAAGAGTGGCTCAATATTCAACCGTCAGTGATCTAATAATACTTTATGTCCCAACTAATCAGAACGTGCCGATATGATGCATAGTTATTAATGATAATTATTATTATTTTTGTTTAACAATACAGACAATAAGGGTCTAGAATTTAGTAATAACTCGATAAGATAATGAGTGCAAGGATTGCTATTATTTGTGAATCAATATCGGATGCAACTTTCACGCAAATACAATTTACAGTAAAAATATATATTTGTGGCGTACGTTTTAAGATATTCAAAAGGTATACGCATTTATCAGTATTATAAAGAACAATATATACAAAATAAGTTGATAATGCAATTGGATGAAAATGTGGCAATGCGGAAAAAATTGAACGGCTACTGAAAAACAGGTGGATAGCAGTGGAGAAAGAGAATCAGACAAAAATCTGAGTTCTTTTACACCATTACAAAGAAATGCATGAAATAGTAATATTAAACACAAGCTCTACTAAGGTTTTTGTATTATAAACACAATGTAACGTATAGTTTGTAGAAGAGACAACATTTTGAGCTCTCTCAGCGAGGAGTGGGTCATCAGTGAAGAGCAGAACTCTCTGCATTCCATCGAGAAACGACACCCAGTACACGTGAGTGTCCGCATCAGCCAGGAACTCCCCACCATCATCCTAATCACAATCATAGGAATATCATCAAATCTTCATCCTAAACACGTCATAGGGATATTATCAAATCTTCATCCTAAACACGTCATAGGGATATTATCAAATCTTCATCCTAAACACGTCATAGGGATATTATCAAATCTTCATCCTAAACACGTCATAGGGATATCATCAAATCTTCATCCTAAACACGTCATAGGGATATCATCAAATCTTCATCCTACACACATCATCATAGGGATATTATCAATACATCGTCCTACATACCATCATAGAAATATTATCAAAACATCATCATAAACATCATCATGGGGATGTTATCAAAACTTCATCCTAATCATCATCATAGGGATGTTATCAAAACATCATGTTAAACACCATCATAGGGATGTTATCAAAACTTCATCCTAATCATCATCATAGGGATGTTATCAAAACATCATGTTAAACACCATCATAGGGATGTTATCAAAACTTCATCCTAAACATCATCATAGCAAAATTATCAAAACATCATCATAATAACGATATCATCAATATCATTATTAACGATATAGGAGAAACATTAATCATTATTATGAGCGAGCTACTAGAAGCTTACATTAAACTAGACTTTAGCCCTTCAAATTTTGATGATGCAGGGATATGAATATATGGGATATGAGTTGAATGTCTCAATATCGTAGGAGTAACGTCATGAAGTTTTAAATGAACGATCCTGAGGTGAATTGAGCTGTTGTGGGTTCAAATCCCAGCCGCGCTGATCTGAGAGTAAAATCTCGGATATTCACAGGACAGGTTACACGGAAATGAACAAAATTGCCTAACGGTTTAAACATGTGGTATTAGAAGTGATAGATATCAACATAGTTGATCATTTCACTATAAAGCGTGTTTACTTTACTTTAAGTCCACAAGATGTTAGGTTTTACATGATTCATTAGCGCTTTTTGTACTAGTTTGTGCCGAAAAAAACAAATGGACAGTTAGAAGAGTTGATAGAACCTTGATGAGCTCCTCTTTAGTTTGTTTTTTCTCACCGCACGTCCAAGACAGTTCACGCTTGCCCACAGGATCCTGCCACGTGTACAACACGGCCTGGCGGGGTCCTAGTGACAGCAGCTGCTCTGGTACATCCCTACATATAACATTTACACGTGTACAGCCTGGCCTAGCGACAGCAGCTGCTCCGGTACATCCCTACATATAACATTTACACGTGTACAGACTGGCTTAGTGACAGCAGCAACTCCGGCACATCCCTACATATAACATTTACACGACTGACAAACTATTTTATATTATAGATGCAGTAAATGATATTGCTCTCAGCGTATTGCCCATTGGCAAGTCCATGGCATCTAACCCTTCTACATATTCATATTTAAAAAAAGCTTATTAAGCTAAGGTTAAAGTCAGTTTCCTCACACGAAAGCGATGTCAGTGACGGCGAGCCCAGGATTTGAACCCCGCACATACTGATCCGCGGTCGAGCGTCTCACCGACTTCGTCACTGGCTCCAGCCAGTAAAATGCATAAATGCATATATAATTATATTCTTGCACGCACGAAATGACAGAAAGTGAAAGAGTACACAATTAGAACAATGTAGATAATGACTAACTTCTGGTGGTACTGAATGGAGCACTTAGGAGTATGATTGACGATCAGGGCGGTGGCGAAGCCTGGACAATAGTACTGGAACTTGATTGTAATCGCTCCCTCAACAGCCAAACACTCCACGTTTATGCCTCCATACTGTCAGCAACAACAATAACAAGACATAATCAGATACATAAGCACAAACATCTGTAATAGAAGCGAGTTAAATCTTTAGTTGAAGTTTGCTTGATTTATTGTTCATCGGTTAAAATTATAACATAGTCAACTAAGTAAAAGCAAACTGGACTGAAACAATGGCAGGGCAGCTTACATCATGATAGAGCTGAAGAAGTATAGTGTGAGATTCTGACACATCGAACGGTTTTGTTTCCAGTGACGTCCCTTTAATGCAGGCGATCATCTGCTTGCTGACACCGGAGTGGTCGGGCCAATAGGGCACGCAACAGTTAGGCTCCACCTCCTGCCAATCACTCTTGGGGGCGTTCTCCTTGAACATCACTGTGAACTGTGATCAAACAACAACATCACCAATAACACGGTTGTAAGTAATTCATTTTCGATTGATAATTTATAAATCCTTATTCGATGATAACATAGTTGGAAAATTCCCAAACTTGTTGGAAACTTGCTATAAAGCAATATTATGCATTGAGGTGAACAGGAAGTGACAAGGATTCACAGAACTAGGGCTCGGCAATTGAAGGCGGTAAGATAACGGTAAGTTGAGATAATGATAATAATAGCAACAAGAGTGCTACTGCCGTCCATGACAACATCGAGTACCATTGAGACAAATCCAAGCCAGAGAGCAAAAAGGAGGTCCAAAACGGTGCAAATTCCAAAATGCAAAAACATCAGTCCAAAGAGATCAATATCTAAGATATTAATACATTAATTGCTCAATATCTCGTAGGCACAGCACCATGTTTACTAGGTCCATCATGCCCACGAGGAAATAACACTCGCAATTAATGTCTTAGGAGAAAGAAAGCGCTATATTCACACTGACTGAGATACCTAAAACAGTCTTCTCATATTAAAACTAGAAAATGATGAGCACTCTAAGTTAAGACAGTTTAAAAAAAGTACGTTTTCTATGCCACAGAATAGACGTTCCGGCAGCATTAAGCCCTCAATTAAATACACACACCAATAAAATGTATAAACAAACAAACTAATCTGTATGCACTATAAATACAAAATAACAGCTTTAATAATCACAGCAAAACTTTCAGAGATTCTGCCACAATCATAATTAACAACAATTAACAGATTAATAACAACACTATCGTTTTCGTGTATTTGACAACAACACAAACAGTCAACAATTGGCAGTTTTAAAAGTAGTAAAAATAAACAACCTAACAAGGTTTTAATATCCTTCCATAAGTAACTCACCTTGGCTTGGTTGATGACCGTGAAGAGAGGAGCAAACGTGACAATCTTCGTCAGTCCAAAGCTGGCCAGTTCAATCTTGACAGACACCTGTAGAACAGCAGCGTTTATTAATCGCCAAGTAGAAAAAAGATAGAACAACGTAACAACCTAACCAGTTACAACTAATTACAATCAATGACAGATATAACTAGCAGTATACATCACCATCTTCTTCCCTTGAATCTCAGTTTAACTAGTCAGGATACGAATAGACCTTCTCCACGCATTATTATATTATTGAAATAATGTCATCCTTATACATTCCGCATTAAAACAGAAAGATCAATATAAATTACTGTCGTTCTAGTAAATCTCTTATTAACATTTAACACCGTTTTGAGTTTACATCCATACTTTATAAAATTGAACTCGTTGGCTGACAAACAACAAACTATTATCATTTAAGCTATATATATATATATATATATATATATATATATATATATACGTATATACACTAATATAATTATACATGTTAGAGAAAATAAAAATTGCGTTCAACACACACACATATAAACATATTATATATATATATATATATATATATATATATATATGTATGTATGTATACATAATATTATATAACAATTCATTCAGCGGTACCTTAATAAGCTTGTGACAACAATTCTTGAGTTCGAATGAAACTTAGAAGAGAGGCGAATAACTTAAATAAAGCTCATTTCAGAAACTTTAAGTAGTATGCTTAGTAAATAATAGAATTCAGAAGTTGTAAATGTGGTTAATAAAATCGACGACAGTTAAATATTATAAAAGACAGAAACATTTTCAATCAGTAAAGCAAAGACAGACAGTAAATTTGAAGATAGAAGTTATATTTCTACAATAGAAATAAATGTAAGTCGATTTTAACATTAGCCATTCAAACTAATAAGCCTTATCTTACTAAATAGTTAGATATTCAGAAAGAGCGTCTAAAAATCTAAACTTTAAAATATATCGATAAAAATATTACATATGTAAATGAAGAGACACAAAAAGAGCGTTCAAATTAACGCTCTTTCGTATTAATAGTTTCAAATTAATACATTCGTCGTTTAATTTGATTATATTACTTACGCATTACATACTGTATGTTCTGTACTGACAAAAAGTTCAGACATAAATTCTAACTTTCTCTGCAAAAATATCAATAACTTTCGAAACTATCTATTTATGTCGTTGGACATAAATGCGATATTCAAACGGTCTCTAATCAAAATAAAGCAAACAAATATGTTATGTTACACAAACAGAAGAACAGAAGAGAAGTAAAAGAATTCCATATAGTGAAAGTTGCGAATGATAAAGTAAGTATATATGTTGAATAGAAATAGTGAGTTCTGAAAATTCAAAACAAATATATTATCTGTTTACACCATCAGAAGACTAGGAAAACCGTCAAAAATGCAAATAATTCCATACAGTGGAAGTTGGCGATGTCGTTAAGATATCCGTCTGTGGATTAGTATGTGGGATTCAAATACTGGACGCTTCCGTCATTGATCTAACTTCCGAGATACGAATCTTACGTTAAGCCTTAAGCATTTTAAGCTTTAGGTTTTGAATGAAAAAGAGCGTTTATCCATTAAATCAAAATAGTGCGTTATGAAATATCTAACACGTCGGAGTCAAAAGTAGGAAGAGTACCAACTTATGAGGTAAGATAATATATAGCAACAAAATGAAATACAGTTCATTCAAAGAAGATTTCTATAGATATTCCAGTCAGGAATAAGCCTCCAAATTGTCCTATTCACTAATTTTGGAAATCGTCTAATTAAATCCGAGGAAACAAATATATGCATTGATTTGAATGTTAATATTAGTTTGCGTTGTTTATTATAAGTACGTACGCAAAATAAAACCAACACTAAAAGGAATACACAAATTTAACTTTACAGAAAATGAACGCAACATTTAGACAGCTACGAAGCTTGACATTCATCAGACTTGACGAACAAAGGCAGGACAAAGTGGACAGCATATCCGATGTAGAATACTAATTTGCCTCCTCGATCGTAATTCAAATCACAAATTAGGCGTCTCTTTCCAGCTACAGAGTGTAACGGATGCTTCACAGTTAAAAGCTTAAGACCATAACAGCAAAAATAAATAAGAGCGGACGATGTGCCTTTTGCGATCCAAAAATAACGTCGCAATCGCAAAGTAACTAATTTGTCAACCGCAAAGCAAACACGCTCATTTTTTTAGCACAAGCACTATGAATCTAAATAAAATTTAGTGTAACAGCAGGCTACTGTTGCGCAGTCTGTAGGCAACTGTGTATAGCTCGTGAATTCAGCTTATAAGGCGTGATCCAGTGCACTAGAGACATACTGTGGATAACTTAGTAAACGATTTAGTTGGAACAGCAGCATGGGAATGTTTCTCCTTTACCTTAGAGCTTTGAACAGCAGACTGCTGGCAAACATCCACGAAAAAAATGTAACCATGAAATGATAAATACTGTCAAGAACTTCGCATTTAACAGCGATCGTTTTGGCAACTGGTTTTAGCCTATAATATATGATATATGAAGCTAAACAATGTGCTTTTTTGTAGTAGATATGTAACATTTATTTTTATATTTTGTTAATTTTTATATTTTAATAAAATTTAGGAAGCTGGCAATCCACCCATTAATGTTGCTAGGCACATCTATGGTACACAGTTTATAAAATATAAAAATTAACAAAATATAAAAATAAATGTTACATATCTACTAAATTAACATTCATTTATATTTTGATTTATGTAATGTTGTAATATTCATGTGGTAAATGTTAGCGAGAACAATTTTTAGTTTTATCTCTCTTATATCTAGCCTATTAACTGTTTATGCTATATCTGTAATTTGTTATGCTGTGTCTGTTGGAATTTCTGTGGATAAAGGTGTAGGGCTGGCGCGTGTGTAGAAACAAGTTATCTAAACGTTAAGTCATTGTGATCAATGTAGTATTTTTTATATTAGTAAGTTTTCTTTTTAATTACAAATCAGGCTGTTAGTCATCTGGTATGTTATTCATTTAAAAAATAGTTTAATTCTCTAATGCAAAGATTTAAGTACATCTTTAAATATATTGAAGTTTAACTGAATTGCCGTAAATGAATAGAATGGGTAAATTAAACATCAGTACATCAATGATCAGTAGCTATTAGCTTAAGAAACATCTTCAGTGAAATATAATAATAGTAATATATTCGTTTATTTTCGTTCAATCTAACAACCGCAGAAAGTTACAGTTGCGGTTGTCAGATTGAACGAAAATAAACGAATATATTACTATTATTATATTTCACTGAAGATGTTTCTTAAGCTAATAGCTACTGATCATTGATGTACTGATGTTTAATTTACCCATTCTATTCATTTACGGCAATTCAGTTAAACTTCAATATATCTAAAGATGTACTTAAATCTTTGCATTAGAGAATTAAACTATTTTTTAAATGAATAACATACCAGATGACTAACAGCCTGATTTGTAATTAAAAAGAAAACTTACTAATATAAAAAATACTACATTGATCACAATGATTTAACGTTTAGATAACTTGTTTCTACACACGCGCCAGCCCTACACCTTTATCCATCACTATAGATATAGTTCAGTAATTATCTCTATCAGTATTTCACGTTGCATTCTCGAGCAAGCCGTACGGCAGATCTGAAATTTTCTTCCATTCACTCTTCGGAAGTTTTCTTTTAAATCACACCAGCCTTTGTTTCCTATGAACAGTTTCATAGGCAGTTCAAGAGATCTTTTTCCTTGTCTCTATTACATCCAGCGTACATGAGATAAAATCATAACGTAAACCTCGTTTTGGACAGATTTTAATGACTTGGATTTTACCGTTATTTGACAATTTTGCTCGTCGGCTGGGATTTGGCTAATTAGCTTGGTATTGCCATTGACGACAGTAGTACTGTAATTGTTGTTATGCTATGTTATATAGTTGTTAATGTTATATTTTAAGGCCAACAAGACTCACAAATTAAAGTAGTCAACCGAAAATGTTCTTTGTATACTTGATTGATTGTTTGATAAAGTATTAAATGTATTGTATTAAATGACACGCTATATTGGATGATGATTGAACTCATAAAGGAAAAGATTTTAAATATTTACTAAACTGGGATCAATGGCACAGAAAATAAAATGTTTCCAGTAACGCTACACTAAGAGATCGGCATAAAATATCCAATAACTGCGCCCAATATAAGATGAAATTTGCTCCAAATATAGTCGAGTTATTTGACTCATAATAATTAATAATTATAATTATTAACAAGATAGTTTTTAACTGAAATGAAAATAGGTAGATGGCTAATTATAGTCTAATTTATATTGCCACATAATAATATTCAATAAATGAAGACGGGAATGGACAAGGGCGCATAGATTTCTATTTCATAACTGAGGTTAGTAAAGTAATATAAATAAGCAAAATAATGTCACATCAAGAGCCGCAATTCTACAAAACATGGTCAATCACTCTATTACAGAGAGCTAATATAAAATAAACTCTATTACAAAGAGTTAATATAAAATAAATTCTAAACCTAAACATCTCAAACTACATAATACGTAATTCTACAATACTTAGAAAAATATGTTAACAAAATAAGGATAACAGCACAATTAGATACAAAAAATAATGGGTTGTAAAATAACGACTATCAAATAAGCACTATACAGCCTACATAGAAGCAGTTCGTAAAGAATAAAAAATTAATTTAGATTCTACAGACAGAATGTAAATAACGAAGAAGATGACAGTCTACTCTACTAACGTGCATGCATTTATAAGTGCATGCACAGCACATGCTAAACACACGTCTACCTCACCCAATATACTGGGCTCCTACTTACTCTAGATTTCATAACCGAATTCTTGGATTCCTTTCCACTCTAAGAAAGGAATTTGTCGAGAATTTAATATAAACAAGAACAATGAAAATTATTTGTTATTGTTTTGGTATATTTAAAAAAAGCTGCTGCTCAAACGAGGTAATTTGTAAAAATTAGCTGCGAGTACCATTGAACTTTTCTCAAAATAGCTTGAAGGGCGTCGTTACTTAGCTGTAATGTCACTAAAACAATAGCGAATATTTACATAGTTTTGTCGTTGTCATTTTAAATAATAAAGATCAATGTAAAAATAAACTACTATTAAAACTAAATGGAATCAGTGTATATATAAATAGATAACTAATCTGAACAATTGTCGAGTAACACGGAGTCTTCAGAGAACTATCACGTAAGTAAAGAAGCCAAAACTTTACATTTTAAAATTGGGAATAGTAATGCGATATTATGTCAGTGGAAACAATAGATACACTCAGAGTTCGTGTGCAAGGAATTCAACTTCACTATACTTCACTCAAGACTTCTATCAATTCAACATTTAAGCGACCGGTAAAGCATGCATACATGTATCTCGTAAACAATAAATCTCAATCATTAAAACTAACTTTCTTTTAAGGGTCGACATGGAGGGATCTAAATAGGAAATAGAACCTTATCACCAGCTATCTCTCGGCCTGACACCAAGAATGTACATAACTGGGTTTTTATGCGCCCATCCTAAAGAGAAAAACCTATGTGGCAAAGCATTCTCGAACTCGCGATCTCTCGTTCAAGAGGCGAGCGTTATACCACTGTGCTACAAGGCATTCCATTTCACAACAATTTTACTATTCTGACACAAATATTAGGAAATGGATGGCAGAAGCAACAAAGACTCAAAATATTAGGAAATGGATGGCAGAGGAGACAAGGGCTCGATATGAACAAAGGAGTTTTCTGCGGACAATGGAGTAACATTAAAAAGAATGAACAGATATGTCTGTGTACTTACATTAGACGCGACATTTTTGAACTTGCACTGCACTGTGCCCACACTGCCGACAGTATCCAGAGAGAACCTGTCTGACCACTCGCTGTCTGCCAGCTTCAGGCAGGCCTGCAATCAACAGACACAACGATTAAAAGCTGATAAAAAATGGTTTTATGTGAAGTCAGGGTTCACAGACTATTTACAGTATTTAGCAGCACAAAGAAACAGATAAACTTGTCTAACATTGTGATGTTTTCAAAAGAAGCTGCTAATGCTAAGGTTAACGCCAATTTCTTCACTCGAAAGCGATGTCAGTGACGGGCGAGCCCAGTATTTGAATCCCGCACATACTGATTCGCGGTTATTTATTATCTGTTATCTATTATCGCGGTTATTTATTATCCGTTAGTTATTTATGTAAGCAGGAATCGCCACTGGCTCCAGCCAGGAGCGATTCCTGCTTACATAAATAACTAAATGCTAAATAATACAATCCAATGCAAAAATATAAATTCAACGTTCAGCTTTCGGCTAGAAGACGACATAAGGTAAGTCTCAAGAGGAATATGCAAATTCAAGCAGTTAAACGACACATCAATTAACGTCCACAATTAACGTTGGTCTAAGCATTTGTAAATGCATAGACCAACGACACTGCGATATACCCATATGGCAGTGCAGTCCAGTATCCAGAGCCAAAGACTGTAACCATATAATATCAGTGGAAATAAGAGGCAACCGCGGTTACAAAATCCGATCATAAAGCAGTAGCTTCGCAGTTTTATTGACGGCAAATGTTGCACAAAATTTTGATGGTTAATTTTCCGTCAGCATCGACTAACGATGCTCGCAACTGAATCGTGAAACAGTGAGAAGTCGGTGCCACGTATACACTTGTATCGTCGACAAAGTCAAATTTGACGATTTTTACAAGACATGCAACTATAGCGGTTCATGTTACATTAACAATCATCTATCTATGTTAACATCACCTCATGTCGCAAATAATTAGAAAACAAGCGTCAATATAAAAAACGATCACTACCACTGACTTAAAAATGTTTTCTTACAGTTAATATTTTTCGTACATTGAATGTGTCGAATAACTATATTTAAATCAACTTAATCATTGAATTATATTAATTATTTTGAATATACTCCAACGACCAGCTAGCGACTAGTAGAATATAGTGAAATAAATGTAATCTTGCAAAGTATAAACTTTTTCTGTAGCCTATATTGCAATTTCACTTAATAAGATCAATTAATCATCATTAAGGGCAGTAACAAGATGTGAAATATTAGCCTAATAGTTCGTCGCCGATTAACGAAAAATGATTATGTATGATACAGTTCAATACAAATTTCTGTATAACTGATTACAACAAATTGCAGGCAAAGGGTTAATTAATATTTATTTCATTCCATTATGCAGATTAATTTTATTCTTTATTAGGTTTGAAGCAATAATGTTCAAAAATTGTAGCGCAAAACCGTCGTGCTCGACACCTTAATAATCCATTTACCTGTTCAAACAAGAGTCTATAAAACTCTACTCAATGTAATAAAGACACATAAAGTAACTCTACAAACAACCTTAATTTATTTGACAAAATGTTTATATTACATAACGCCTTATTCTACACAAACAATGATAACCGCTGTAGGTTATATGGTATCTAGTTAACTCGTCAAAATAAAATATATTCCGTTTAACAAGCTTCACGGGATTTGCTCAAACATGATGTAGAAATAGCTACATTAGAAAAGCATAATAGGAATCAGATAGTAGCAGCAAATTAACGGAACAATGTAATGAATAAACAGTGCCAAAAATCTCAGTTCACTATAAATGGGTGTTCGAGCATAGATGATACAAACTAGTAGCCATGATATTATCAAATTGCTTACCATAATACCAAATTTCAATCTTAAATGTTATTCATAATTAACCCACTAATAATTGAAACTATACCGTAGTTTCTCCCATAAGTACCTGCCTAATATAATATCCAAAGAACATTAATCTAATCTCTCTTCCTACGCATAAAGCTCTAAGAAATCAGTAAACAATCAGACTATGAACTATAAAAGCTAATTATCAATACACTACTGGACAAGAAAATATAGAAAATCGCTGAGAGGCAGTAACAACACTAGAACTAATTCAACCCATTCTCTCACTTTTGAAGGATGAATACATCCAAAGTTTAGAGGAGTCAACGGAAAGTTCCAGTTCCTAGTGATATTTGAGGATTCTCTGTCGATCTCTTACTCGAACTTTCTTATTGACTCTATCCCGCCTCTCTCTGGATCGTGGTCTCATTGTGTGCTCGGATAGGGATTCGGTGGATCTCGTGGAGTAGCCGGAGATACTGCGCATACTACCAGTAGTGTCCGTTCCGGTGTCTGACATCGAGTTACTTCTAGCCTCGTCGAAAGGCTTATCAACAACAATCACAAGTATATAAAAGTATATCGATTCACATACATGTAGACGCCTACAAGAGAATGCAGAGAAGAATGCATAACACTATTGTGTTTGTGCTTGTAACAGCAACAGACATTTTATTTAGTAACAGCTTCCAGCCTTAATATTAGCGCCATCAAATAAGCAGATATATATATAACACACGCACGCACACCCATACACGCGCACATACACACACACACATACACGAGCACATTCATACAGGTATGGATTAAATCAAAGCAAGAGATACTGATTGCATTGAATAACCTAACAATATAATTATTTGAGATTGACGTCAAATATTAAACATTGTTAGATTGACTAGGCATATTTATATTACTTACATTTAGTTTATACATAGAACTGCTATACATGCAATGATTCCATCCTTAGAATATTAAAACTACAAATACGATATGCACAAATGAGTAATTCACCTCGATAGATTAGATTGTTAGTTTAAATATGATTAATAGGCAGCACAAACACTACCACAATCATGCTTACCGAGTATTCAATACACATAACTCAAGACCAACAACACTTTGAATCAGCTATAGCTTTTAAAAATCTGAATATATTCAAATGTCTGTTACGTGAGGCGGTTAAAATTCAATTATTCAAAAATCCAATACTTCCAAACAATTTAATAAGCGCTATATAGCTAGTTTTGAAGTAACAAAAATAAAAATGGCTAACGTTTTTTCTTCAGAATGTCGCTATTTGATCAACTATGACACAAATTTATTCAAAATTTAATTTATCCATAAAACCTTAAATAGCAATATCGTCCAAATGCAAGTAAACAATGCAACTTAAAAAAAAATTATGTAAGGTACTGAAATCATTTATACAACTGAATGCAACCTATAACCTCTCGTTTATGTCTATAATAATATGTAGACGTAAATACAAAAAATAGCATATTAAAATCATCGTCACGTTTTACAGCAAAACAAAAAAGTATACAGAAAAAACTACTAAAATTCGTTACATAATAAATGACAATCACAGATATGTCTTTGTCTGAAATCCCAAAATATAAAACTGTACCTTGAATCTATTTAAAAAATTAAGTCCTTCTATCCAACAAAATTCATGAATCTATATAAATGTTTCGAAATATATACATCCAGCAGGATGTGTTAAAGATTACATACTAATTTTGTACTTCTAGAGAGAACAGACAAAATCTAGAAATAAATTGTTTCACAGTGCTTTAACTGTTTTTTTATTTTATTAATTAATTTAAATTAATGTTAAATTTATTATTAAAAATTAATTTAAAAAAAAATTAAATTAATATAATTCAATTGTTTCACAGTACATATTTTCTATTACATTTCTACAATTCACAAAATATATTATGCAGGACCCGATAATTAGTGAAATTCTGACAGCAAATGTAATAAAGCAAGAATAAATCAAGAACAAACGACGTCAAATCCAAGTAAAGTGAACAAAGAATAGCAATGATGCCTAACAACACTAGTAATATTAATTTTAATGTTCATATTCTCGAAAATGTCAGGGAGGTTACTTAATCGGCTGTGAGTGGTTCTGAATAGATGACCTATACTGACAGAAATCTAAAAATAGACACAACGTCAGGACAGACGTTTAAAGGCCAAACATTCACACGCTGCGTCCGCTTATTAGCCTTTTTTATCTGTCCAGCAATAAGCAAAGAAAAGAAATAGAAAAATGCTGTTGCTATTAAGGAGAGACTTTTTAACAATACAACTGAAATTACACTCTTCTAAAAGTCTTTCAAACTTCTCGGCTCTACAAGAATAAAGAATAAAAAATACTGAAATTGTTACCAACAAATTAATATGATATAATCGTAAGCGTACAAGACCACAAAATGGTACCCACTTCCCAAAATCGTCAAAACAAAATCGCATAGGTTACTTGATACTACCCTTAAGCAGTAAATGAATTAAGAGAGAAAATAATGAAGACATCAAAATTAAAAATTAACAGAGAAAAACACCAAAATTAGGTGATCTAATTAATCAGCACAAATTCTCTAATTAATTTTAAAATAAATTTAAAAAGTAGACTTAATAAAATTTCTAATCGAACTCGATTAGATTTACGACATTTTAGGAAGTAGAATATCAGAAAACCTAGTAAGGCCTGCTCCTCACATTTAAGTCTTAAACTACACAATTATCCTATAAATCTACTTCACTACTGCCACTCTAAACAAAGATTCGTGCACTGAAAGTAGTTTAACAGTGTGATTTTACCGGTCCTTAACCAATTGTTGAAAGTCTTAACAATACCCGACTAAAACCTTTTACCAATCGCATACCTGTAAACGGTTTCTGGACGTTCTGGTATAGCACTTTTTCACTTTCTATTACAGATAATTACAATTTGTCCACGAAAGATGAAACAGAGTGGACATCATTAAAATATCATGGACATTTAATAAAATTAATATTTTATATACGTTTGAAAGTTGTTGACATACGGTGAACATAGCGTTAGATATGGTAACAGAACTCTCAATTAAATGACGCAGCATATTGTAGACAATTGGTGACAGAGTTTGTAGCGAGCCCGCTAGATAGGCAAGACGTTACGAGTTAGAAACCCTATCAGACTGTTTCTGATAGAACACTTGTGGTACCAAAACAAACATCAAACTCTGCTTTTAAATTTTCCTAAAATTTCAATTAATGCCACAAAGATATCTACGTAATAAAGGATTTAAATTTCGCATAGATATCAAGGAATCGTAAAATAGACCTATACCATTTACTTTGAGAATTTTGACCCTATTATTTTCATAATCTGCAGTCGCTAACTAAATATTAAATACTATCTATTCAGTAGCACAAAAGGGATGACCGTAAAAGTAAACACGCATTATAGTGAAATGATCAACTATGTTGATATCTATCACTTTTAATATCATATGTTTAAACCTTTAGGAAATTTAGTCTATTTTCCGTGTATCCAGTCCTGTGTATGTCCGAGATTTTACTCTCAGATCAGCGCTGCTGGGTTTCGAACCCACGAGAGTTCAATTAACCTTGGGATCTGTCATTTAAAAACTTCATGACGTTACCATTACGCTATCGAGACATTCTAAATTTTTTAAAATTTAATTTTAAATTTATTTGAGACATTCCGTATGACTATGATCGACGAAAGCCACTCAGATGTGGATTTCATTAGACTTCTGTACATCTCACAGTCTAATTTTCGTTTGATTAAACATGGGATACTACCTTTAAGTGAGTAATGTTCTACAACAAAAAGCATGTTGATGCTCATCAACGCTAAACTGCATAATACAATAGTATATATACTATATTACGCTGATATATCGCAACAGAATAACAAACTGTATTATTTTAACAACATTAATATGATCAAAATCTTCTTGTAAAAGAATGCTGACAGGAAATCCTATTTGAAAACTGAGCGAATTTGGGGAAGGATAAATACTGGTAGATTAAATACAAATTGAAGCCTGAAACAGAGAAACTTACAATATTAAAGCAAAATCACGCGTATATCTACTGTTTCACAGCAAACTAAAACGACAAATATTCATAAAAGAATAATAATTTTAAGGTTTATTTTGTTACAGGAGAGCTCACCACTCAATTGTTAATTTATAAATATTCTCGGAAGCAATTGCTTAATACGGAGATAATCTGAATGAAAATACTAGGATGTAAATAACGGACGTAACTGTGAAACACAACGCATTCTAATTTCAGCAAAGATCCACACTGTCAGATCTTACCTCTAAAGTTTCATTTGAAAATTTATCACCGAAACGTTTCGCACGC
Organism: Enchytraeus crypticus; assembly: GCA_905160935.1. Taxonomy (NCBI): domain Eukaryota; kingdom Metazoa; phylum Annelida; class Clitellata; order Enchytraeida; family Enchytraeidae; genus Enchytraeus; species Enchytraeus crypticus. The sequence goes on from CAJHZI010000718.1 coordinate 216,201, forward strand.
TAAAATGCATTAAGAACGAAATCAATGGCATAAATTCATAAAGTCGTTATTAGATGGGCCAGTAAAACTTAAAATCAACTTGTCCAGAAGTTGCTTTATCACTTGACTTTTCATACCTTATTTAGAGTTAATATAACACTTCAAACAATAAACAGTACAATATACAATGGCGTTTTTATTGCTTATGCAAAGAGAAAAAAGAAGTTTTGCTGCTATAAAAGATGTTTTCTAAATTGTCAAATCTAAACTATTTCGGTGCCGTATGCCCCATTTAACAACAACAAAAACTTATTTAATTTAGACATTAAAAAAATTTCTGTCCACCATAATGATACAAATTATATATTCCTTTCACCAACACTTACAATGGAATGCAAGCTGTACGATCTTAATTAAACGATTGTGTTAAGCTAACATGAAACAGAAAGAATCAAATAACGTATTTAAATAAAAACGATCAATCCATCACTAAATGGCAAATAAAAATACATAACCCAATTCTGCAGAAAAATGTAAGCGGAGTTAGAGAAAATTAAGAAATTCAAAATGAGTCTAAAAACCAGAGAGGGTTTTAAGCAAGCGTGAATTTTTTAATTCAGTTCAAAAATATAAGTATATACTTTCTAGAACACGGGATAGCAAAAAATGCAAATACGTACTAGCACACATCCATAAATTCTAAGACAGAGGGAAAAAGCAAGCAGAAGGTTAGCAAAGGTATTTGGTAGTGGATGGTAGCAACTGTTGTTTAAATGTTGGATTCTGTAAAGCTAATTAACTATAGGATTTCTCATCATTTCCAACCTTTGGATAACGAATATCGTCATCTTCATCAAAAAATGAATTCTCATTTCTACACGCATCTGATTCTTGAAAGTTCAAGACATTGTACTGCGGTATTAGCTACAGTTGATCAATCATCAAATGTTATCAACAAGATTCATTTAAATGTTGAAATGTCAAGACATTAGACTATGGGGAGTAGCTACAGTTGATCCAAGAATTACAATAAATAACCTCTAAATATTTCGTTCTGTTGTTTAAATGTTGGAGTCTGTAAAGCTAATTAACTATAGGATTTCTCATCATTTCCAACCTTTGGATAACGAATATCGTCATCTTCATCAAAAAATGTTTCTTATAATGCATTTTGATTGTTCTATGATCGTATGTGTATGTGTGTGTACATGTAAATATGTAGCCTTCATCCTAAAGCAACAGACTTTAGATTATGTGATTTTCGCTACAGTTGTTAAAATGCTAACAACAAATAACATCAAATTTATTAAAATCTACGTACGTCAATTGAATATGATATAGGCTACAGTTAACTAAATATCATAAATGCTAGTGCTGGAATTAGTAGGAACTCTATATAAGTTTCTTATAATGCATTTTGATTGTTCTATGATCGTATGTGTACGTGTGTGTACATATGTAGCCTATGTATCTTGATCCCTTCTGTTTTTGACAAACAAAGAAATGAATATATAAACAAACACTATATAAATATTTAAATACCGCGACATTACATTGTACGAAATTAGCTATAGTTTATAAAATGTTAGAAACTACAAATAAACAGCTACAACTACAGGAATGCCATTCTAGCTCGAACTGAAAATCGTTTAACTCGTGCAATCAAACAGTCATTTTACTTGTTTTGTTCAAGAACGCTTAATCAATAACGTCTGGATTGATACATTAACATGAATAGAAATTAGAAGATTATTCTTACAAGAAAATAGTGCTTGAGTTCACAATAAGCACCTCGCGAAAGAGATAAAAAGACAGATTTAGAAGCTTCATTCTCAAGTTTTTTATTGCATTTAGAATTTTAACAGTTACAGCTGTTAAACTTCATAACTGAAGGCAATTTATAAAGAATATTCAGTGCAGTTGTATCAGGTGCAGCTGCATTAGCATATGTAAAGGAAGAATGAAAATAAGAATGAAAGAAAGAGAATGAAAAAAGAAGAATTCATTATTTCTTTAACTATATGTTATAATAAAAAACTCAAAATATAGATAAATAATATAATTAGACGAGGCACCAACATTTCACAGCTTGAAACATATATTTCTATATTCAAGGATCTTAGAATAAATACAACAGTGCCGAGTAATAAACCCCATGCAGATTAGAAAAAAATCTCAACACAAGATTCCTAAACTAATATTAAATTAATGGAAATGCATAATCTTTGAACCACTTACATAAATAAACAAAATATTAATCAGCCACCCACATAACTCACAACATAAGAGGCTGAATAAATATAATGAATATACCTTTTTGGCAGAGAGCGTAGACTTCTTGAAGAGAAAGAATACGATATCTTTGGAACTTGATGGATGTGAAACTACAAAATCATCACCCGCCTGTGCAGAAGAAATATATTTCAAGAACTTCATCAAAATTTGTCTTAACTTCTTCCCATCTTAGTGACATAAAGGTGTGACAAAAAGTTGACCAAATGTTGAGACAAAACCTTTACGATGACGTTAGTATGAGAACTTTATATAATTATTATGTGCATAAGCAGAACTGGGAAAAAAGTAAATGCAAATTCTATACTGAATACAATTCTATTTTGAATAGCATTTAAGTATTGCATTACGCTAGTGCTCAATGTCGTCATTGATGACTGTAGCATTCTAATTGTTGTTAGGTTATATCATGTTACACTCACTTATTTAATCTGAATTAATTTAGAAAGGATAAGCTAGCAACGCTATGATTTAGGCTAAACGATATTTAATAGAGACCTTGTACGTTAGATCTCTTTCCGTCTTGTTGATCATCCAGTAGGGGCAGTAGAGTGACACGATCTGACCTCCGCCCTTCATGTCACAGTGTACGCCCAGATCCTGCGTACACAAACATACAAGTGTACACACATTTCCTGCATATACAAACACACAGTGTACACACAGATCATGCATACATATACACACAGAGTACACCCAGATCCTGCATACACAAACACACAGTGAACACCCCGATCCTGCTTACATAAATATACACTGTACACCCAGATCACGCATACACAAACACACAGTGTACACCCAGATCCTGCATATACAAAGATCACGCATACACAAACACACAGTGTAGACACAGCTCCTACATACACAAACACTCAGTGTACACCCAGATCACGCATACACAAACACTCAGTGTACACACAGATCCTGCATACGCATGCACACAATGTACACACAGATCACGCATACACAAACACAGTGTACACCCTGATCATGCACAAGCACGCACACAGTGTACAACAAAATCCCGCATACGTACGCACACAGTGTACAACAAAATCCCGCATACGCACGCACACAGTGTACAACAAGATCCTGCACATGCACTCCTGGACATATACGCACACACAGTGTACACCCAGAACATGCACATGCATATACACACATAAAATACACACAAGTCAATATACACACAAGTAAATGTACATAAGTCAACGGATTTATGCACAAGTCAATGTACACACAAGTCAATGTACACAAGTCAATGTACACAAGTCAATGTACACAAGTCAATGTACACAAGTCAATGTACACACATGGATTATTTGTAAAACTAAGGTAGGTAAGTAGGTTGTAGTGTGTTTGACGTCAAGGTTCAGAAGCAGAAAATTTCTCTTCAAGACTCGACACACTCGAGCTATCGTCATAAGTTTAATGTAACAGTAAGTTACTGGTAAGACACTGGTATGGAACCTTACCTACCATGCAGTAACTAGAACTGCTATGTACCAGATCATGACATTCTGGAACAATCTATGTCTATTTGTATAACTAACCAGAACAACTCTTGCACCATCTTCGTACGCCTCAAACGCCCAGACACCGAGTTCATCGGGCTTAGCGTCAATCAGACGTCTGCCCGACCAGTCCTTACCTTGATACAAGAGCTATTCACAAATACAATAAAAGCATATATAAAAAATTGCACTCCTAAAGAAATTTTTCCATAATTTTTGTGCTTGATGTCTGTGTGTCAAATAAATTTCAGCGACCATTCCTGGTCCAATTCTACCCATGTGCTCAACATTTCATGATGATACACTAAATGGAAGTCGAGTTATACCCTTTTTTACACAATAACACTGCCCTGCAGTAATAAATTTCTCAATTAGACACATTATAAATTACTATATTTCGTCAGATATAAAAATGGACTGTTTGGTTATTTAAAAAAAGGATATTCTAACGAATTAACTGATTGAAATGTTTACCTTTAGACACAATGCATGACTGCAACCATTTCAGAAACGCGAGTTGTGCCTATTGATCGAAACTTGTCATAGCTCGTTAACGCTTGCAACGCTTCACTGGCTGGAGCCAGGGACGACGTCGGTAAGAGATACTCGAGCGGGGTTCAAATCCTGGGCTCGCCCTGGATTTCGTACGGGGTTCAAATCATGGGCTCATTGACATCGCTTTCGAGTGGGGAAACTGACGTTCTATTCTGATCGACCTAAGATACTAATATTGTCTAATAAAGGTATTTTTATTTCAATGGTCAATTCTCGTTAGTAGACTGGCGAAAATTTACAATTCTTCGAGTATAGAAGCATTAGTATAACCAGTAAACTAATTAAGTGCAAACCGAAACAAGAAGCGAAGAAGTTCCGGTACAAGCATTGGTGAGAGGAATCTTATCACCAGCCTCAATCTTAGTCACTGTGCCAGAACCCTACAACATCAAAAACACAATTAGTCTTATCACCAGCCTCAAGCCATAGAACATCTAACACACACAACTAATCTTAACAGCTGTCATAGTTTAGTCACTGTAGCAGACGCATTATATATTGCTGTTTATATGTTAAAACAGAACATATCAACACAATTCTTCCTCACACAAGCCTCTATCTTATTCACTACTTCTCTACTTGACTACAGCATACAACTGGTAGACATGTACATATGAAATTTATACAACTCAACTACACTTAAGCAAGCTACATGGCCAAAAGTCATGATGCAGTTCTGCATAAAATTAACTGCTTCAGAACAGCTAGCCCATTACATAAAGTATATAACAGAGATATTCAGTACATTCAATATAATAAATAACAGTACAATGAACAGATAACAGTAAAAAAAGTAAAAGTACGATTAACAGATAACAGTACATTCAGCTAGACATTAAATAAAGTAACAGTTAATATTTAAATGTATAATACGGCAGTGTAGCATTACAATGTACAACCTCTATCTGACAGGACACTGTTAGCGGCAGAAGATTCTGGAAGATGACGGTTGGGTTAAGAGTGATGGTGTAAGATTTGGCCGTAGCCTCAGATGTGTACTCATACAGCACATTCTCCACGTCCATCTTAGCCTGAAACAACAAAACTCTACACACATTACAGCAGTCTTCTAACTAACAACTCCAGACATGTTACCACAGTCATCTAACTAATAACTCTAGACACGTTACCACAGTCTTCTAACTAACAACTCTAGACACGTTACCACAGTCTTCTAACTAACAACTCTAGACACGTTACCACAGTCTTCTAACTAACAACTCTAGACACGTTACCACAGTCTTCTAACTAACAACTCTAGACACGTTACCACAGTCTTCTAACTAGTAACTCTAGACACGTTACCACAGTCTTCTAACTAGTAACTCTAGACACATTACCACAGTCTTCTAACTAGTAACTCTAGACACATTACCACAGTCATCTAACTAATAACTCTAGACACATTACCACAGTCATCTAACTAGCAACTTGCAATACTCTAGGGGAGAGTTCCATCATAGCGTTTTAAAATACTGAGCCTAGTCAAATCGAGCTAAGAATAAAGTGCTCAGTTCAATCAAGTTCGCAACAACGCACACTTTTGTTTCAGCCTCTCAGAGCAGATGAATATAACGTCCAGACTTACATCAATCATCCACGTAATTCTTCATTGGCGCAACGCTTACCAATAATTACCAATACTTTGTAATTATTTTAAAACAAGACAAGGAATTTTTCAGCAGAAGTTAAACGGGCGTATCATACCGAAAAGTACATTGGAGACCATTCTTCCTTCAAACTCTTACACTCAATGATCTGCTGGCCACTAGAGTTTTTCCAGTTAAAACCAGTTGTTGAATCATTGTATCTGCGATATGACAATAACATGCCAACATATGTATAGGCATAAGCAAAAAGTTTACAATGAAATAGACAGATAAATAGAATGGCATATTATGATATTCATATCAACAATTCAAAGTTATTTAAAAATGAAGTAACTGGAGACCAAGCAAGATTTGCGACGCGATGAGTGCAATATGGTTAAGATAACTAGTTAACCACGACAGTTAGTCAATTCAACTCTGAAAGTATACAAATCTATGATTTAAATCAAAATCCAGTCGATTAATCCTGCGGCCAACAGCTTCAGAGGATACAAAGTTTCTTGACTAGCAGAACACCACAGGAAGTAAGTCTAACTTTAGTAATTAATTAGTAATATATAAAAAACAATACAGTTACGCATGACAACAAAATGTCAAATTTGAGATTAAAATAAGAATTCTCAACCCCTGCGGGATTTCTCTGCCAATTTACGAGTGTGATGATGAAAATTAAAAAATGCAATGGAAAAGAAGTTGAATTAAACCGAAAAGAATTGGTGAATGGGAATATTAAGCAGCGGATAAAAAGAGCAAGTAAAATATGAGGATATTAGAAGGACAAACAACAAATGGTCAGTGAAATCATCAAGAAAAGAAGAATGAACAAGGATGAACATGTTCTGCGGATCGACGAAAACAGAAAAGATATTTAACTACAAAGCAGAAGGCAAAAGAACAGTGGGACGACCCCCAGAAAAGCTATGAAGGCCGCCGGAATTAGCATTTATGGGAGAAGAGAAGGAAGAAAAAGAATGAACATCGAGGAAATAGCGAAGAATAGAGTCATGTAGAGGAACATCATAGAGAAATCTTTGGCTGGAGCCAGCCCTAGGATGATCCATAACATAACATAACATTACAGAGTCAGGAAGCAATTATATGCTTGTTTAAGACTCATCAGGCTCTTAACTAAAACCAATTAATATAAATCAAATCATACAGACTTTATGTCAACATGTGAAATGTATACGTAGCCTATGCATAACACTGAACAAGCAATTAGCATCTAATTTACATGTTCTTATGTTTATCATATTTATTTTTAAAAGCATTCACTGATTCTGCTTCCACAATTTCGCTTGGCAAACTATTCCAAGCATTTATAACTCTCTGACTAAAGACAAATTTCCTTAAATCTAGTCTACTTCTAAATTTACTAAGTTTATAAATATGTCCCCTTGTGTTTCTGTTGTTTGATAAATTAAACCAAATACTATGGTTAACTTTGCTGAAGCCTTTGAGTATCTTAAAAACTTCTACTAAATCTCCTCTAGTTCTTACCTCACTTAAAGAGGTTAATCCTACAAATTTTAATCTATCCTCATAACTAAGTTTTTGACAGTCAAATACCAGCCTTGTTGCTCTGTCTTGTACCCTTTCTAATTTATCGATATCTATCTTAAGATATGGGCACCAAGCCTGAACGCAGTATTCAAGTTTGAGCCGTACAAGAGCCTTATATCCAAGATCCATAACACGACACAACAACTACAGAGCAACATCGTTTAACAATACGTTTACAAAATATCTTCGAAAATAGCAGTAAATGCAAATGTCATTGTAACTTTGTTCTTGTTGTTCGTATAGTTACACACACGACATACCGCATGAGTTATAAAGTTTCTTTCCTTGACTGCTTTTTTGTAGTTTTCGCTATTACCTCTTTTCCTCTCCATGGTTATTAGTAATCGTTGCCTTTTGTTATAATGTCAACATAATTTTCATTATTTCGCCATTAACCGATGACGATATACAGGAGTGAAGGCGGTTTACCTTCCATCGGCCGGTTTGAAGTAGATCTCGTACGGAGCAGAGTAAGCGGCGTCACACGGTAGACTAAACGTCTGCTGTGGCTCCACCTGCCCACAGCGACCCATAGCGTCGTCACTGAGCTTGTAGTAGAGCTCCAGGGCCACGGGCAGGTTGTTGTGAATCTAAACGTATTCAGATTACAATATGTAATACACGTATATACGCGTGCATGTGTGTGTGTGTGTGTGTGTATATATATATATATATATATATATATATATATATATATATATATATATATATATATATATATATATATATATATATATATATATATATATATATATACATGTATATATATATACATATATATACTGTATATATATAATTATATGTATAGGGCCTATATATATATATATATATATATATATATATATATATATATATATATATATACACACACATAATGATTCGCCAACGTCAGAAAGGGAATTCGTTTGGTGAGAGCCTAGGCTCCAGAAATTGCTACACAAACTTAAACGAATGGATTAAAAGTCTGCCCGCCCCTGTTTAAACTGGGATTTAAGGGAAGATGATGATGATGACATAAAGATTCTGCAGCACGACTCGATTCCCGTTGTGTAGGTCATAACGTATTACTTCTGTTTTCGCGAACTACATTGGTTTTCCTATATTATTTAAATTCCTCAAATAATTGAATACAAACTTTCGTCTATCGTTTACAAAAGACCACATCATCAAGCTCCTATACATTTAAGCAATGCCGACCTGTCTCTACCCTATCAGGTAGAAACATATTTTGATCTTCAGACTCTGGGATACCCTGTATTCCACGAATCAGAACTAAGATGTCACCAGGGGGTTCGTTGTCTCTGGACCTACTGTTTGGAACGAGCTACCTGCTAGTCTTAACCAGTCTATCTACAGTACACCAATCTCTTCTGATCTTTCAGAAGAAACTCTCAGACAGTTTTGTAAAATCTGCATATAATTAAATAATATATGACTACGCCGTGTTGTGCTCGGGTGTGGTTGGACCACTGCAGAATAGGGCAACCGCAAACAATCTGCCGCGTGTACGTAAGAGGCGACTAAAGGCAGGAGCTGAGGATGGCAAGAGGGGACCCACCTCACCATGAAATATTTTCCCCCAGGATTAAATGGTAATTAATCCACTAAACTGAGGAAGGCAACGGGAAACCACCTCAGAAGCCATATTTTTTCCCAAGCTATAGGCTACATAAGGTATGGATAAGGCATAGGCTTTGTGAAGGGATTAACTTGTTGATCTAAGGAGTGCTCTTATGGAGCGAGAAAACAGACTTTGAGTATTAATATATACCTTGAACCTGCCACTTGGCAGTGCTCTGAAGAAGAAGATAACTAACACTACCGTGGCTCATTGCATGGTGCGGAGCTGATACAAATTCGCTTATTATTATTAAATTCACTTATTGTAAACACATTAACATATACATATATCGCATACACATAAGTACACACTTCCTAGGTTAACTGAGCTTATATATAGCTCCTGTGTAACAGTCAGGTTATTGGTGTAACATAAACAGAAGCATAAAGAAACATACAAACGCTTCACTTGTTCAAGAACAAGGTGTCAAAGCCAACCAACTTCTCAAAAGCTGATAAAAAAGCTAATTTTAACGTCAATTTCCTCACTCGAAAGCGATGTCAGTGACAGGCGAGCCCAGGATTTGAAATCTGCACATACTGATCCGAGGTCGAGTATCTTACCGACGTCACCACTGGCTCCAGCCACTATCCACAGATAGCTAGCTATATATAAAACATAAAGGACGAGAATATACACAATATCACGCTACTTCTTTAAGAAAAAAACAAGGAGGTAGGCATCTTAGCACACCATTTCACGACACAACAACTAGTGACTAGTCCTAGTAATAACTAGTCCTCGATGGTTCCTACAGTGTTCTACATCACACAGTCAACAGACCTGGACCACAGATCGCAGGGTGATGATCTTGCAGCCATACGAAGCGTCAGTCTGACAAATGATCTGCCAGTCTTCACCCGGGTAGGCTCTGTGACTCATAGAGAAACCCCTCTTCTCTGCTCTCATCAACCTGAGCTCTCTGGTAGCTCCTAGATCCTCCATCTACCAACAACAACAACAACATCTCAAACTTTCAAAAGCATCAGGATACAATAATAGCAACAGCTCTAACCTTTGAAAAATATGCAGCAGCATAATACTTAATGGGTAAACGCAGATAATTAAATAAGAATTAGCCACTTTCATAAATAAGTCACACAATTAGTCAATTAATAAGTCAATGAGTCAATGAATCCATCAATCAATCGATTAATCAATCAATCAATAATCAATGATGATTTAAAGTAAGATTATCATCTAAAGAGAAAGACAGAAATGCAAGGAGTGACCATACAAAATTAATACATCTCCATAAATATGCCTAAATAAATAAATACTTGAAGTGAAAAATATTCTGATGAAAATAACTAGAAAACTCATTTTTCGATTCTTTCAGTGAAGCTCCCACCCACAACCAGAGTCAAAACAATTGAATACCAATAACTATAAACTTCTCTGAAGACAACTTACAATGACAAATAGTTTTTTCGACTGATCATCGAGAGCTTGTTTAAAGATTGTGTCCAGCCCCTCCACCTGATCGCCGCCCGCAGCCACCGCACCGTTCTTGTTGAACAGCTGAACGTTCTGACCAGGCTCCAGGGCCACCTGCCCGTCAACCGCTCCAGCAGGAACCTGAGCAACGAAAAACAACAGAAAACAATTGAAAATTAACTAACTCGATTGGATGACAAATAACTGACTCGATTGGATGACAAATAACTGACTCGATTGGATGACAAATAACTGACTCGATTGGATGACTGAGTTGCGCTACTAGGAATGAATCTCTGCAGAGGAAGTTGATGCCATTTGAATCGTTTCCATACGGGTCATGGTAGATGCAGAGAAATCGAGTTTCGCTGAGGTATTTGTGATTCGCCACTTTGTGACTGCGGTCAATCTCAGACCATGAAACATATTGTTGAGTAGTGCCCTCTAACCTGCCTACCAGGTGGACTGTCTACGCTAAGTTGCCTTACAAGTGAAGCAACTATCTGGATTAACGCATACGCTAAATAAAAAAATAATTAAAAATAACTGACTCGATTGGATGACTGAGTTGATTTCAAAGCAGTCGGCTGAGCAGTAAGGCATTGATTGAAATCAACTAAAATAAGTTCAGTGTCCTTGAACGACAACTATTTAAACTCTCGATTTTATTAGTTCTAAAATTCTGAAAAAAATCCAATTAGCTTTTCTTACCAAACTTGATATTCAATCTAGTATAATATTTTTTTAGATGGGACAATATGGACGAATTTCTCGAGAATATCTTGCGTTAAATATATTGGTGCGGATTTAATGTAGAATCATCGTAATGTAACTTAACAAAAAATGCCAGAAGCCTTACTGAAATTTTTGGTTTTTAAAATATAAGTAGTTTCAACAAATGCAGATTTTTTTTACATTTGTCGAAATTTACTCTTCTCTCGTATATTGCATTCAGATAGGCAACGCTAAACATAAATGTTAGAGTTGATTGATAACTAAATGCAACACTATTTACATAATTATCCACTGACAAACTAGATGCGAACATGTCAGAGACATTTATTTCATATTATACTCTACCAGTTCAATTATTTTATAAGTTTTTCCTTTCTGAAACTGAAGCATCGTATTATAAACTTTCGGTATATTGTTTACATGTACATGATTATTGGTATGAGTTAAATTATATTACAAAAAATAAATATAATCACAGAAATCTTGAGTAGACAACATTTTCCAAGCAAAAAATTAAAAGTTTCATATTTTATATAAATATGAAGGCACTTTATGCCTAGTTCACCACATTAACAAAAATATTAACATTATAAAGACATACAATAGCAAACTCGGTATGTCTCACTTAAAAATACACATCACGCAAGCCTGCGCAAACACACATACACAAACCTTCACTCACACACACACGCACGCACACGCGCACACATACACACACAAATAAACTTTCACACACACACGCAAGCACGCGCGCACAGATGCATACACACACCTGGAATGTATCACCAAGCTTGAGGGATATGGCCATGCCGCTCTCGTTGCGCACATGGAAGGGCGCAATGATCTCATCGGCGCTCTTGGGCGGGTCTACGAGATGATAGGCCTGACTGAACGACTGCCCGAGGTTCTTAAACACGTCCAGACCTGTCTTAGTGATTGTCACCTGAACAACAAAATGGACATGTGTTCAATCAGACAGCAACAAAATAGACATGTGTTCAATCAGACAGCAACAAAATAGACTTGTGTTCAATCAGAGAGCAACAAAATAGACAGTGTGTTCAATCAGAGAGCAACAAAATAGACATGTGTTCAATCAGACAGCAACAGAATAGACATGTGTTCAATCAGACAGCAACAAAATAGACATGTGTTCAATCAGACAGCAACAAAATAGACTTGTGTTCAATCAGAGAGCAACAAAATAGACATGCGTTCAATCAGACAGCAGTTCTGCAGTATTAGTCCAATAGTATGCATTCAGTTAAATTTATGTCCGATACAATAATTAATAGTTGTGAATACAATCTGAAACAATTCAGTAATACATGTTCAAAAGTGACAATTAAATACAATTCAAGTACAGTATTGTTTAATGTTCAATTTTCATTACTTGAAAATGAAAGTTACACAATGAAAGTTCCCTTCAATGAAATGCAAAATTAAATATTAAGATAGCATGTAGGCTTAAAACATCGCAGAACATACAAACAAATTACATGTAGAGCAATGAAAACATAGAAGAGAGTTGTATCTTACAAATGCTACTGAAAGTTATACATTGCAAAGATCACATCCTATAATTTTATAAGGTTTAATTAACAACAACAGCAATAGAAACAGCAGCAACACCACCAGCAGCATCAACAGCAACACACCGTACACAACATCATAATACCTGAAAAACATCCTGAGACCTTAGGCACAAGCTGATATTAGGCAGTGCAGTCACAGTGTCAACAAAAACAGCAATAACAAAAGCAGCAACAACAACACATCCAGTCACAGTACCTGAAAAACATCCTCAGACTTTATGTACAAGCTCATATTAGGCAGTGCAGTCACAGTGGCAACAAAAACAGCAACAACAACAACACAGCCAGTCACAGTACCTGCATGACATCCTGTGACTTCACGCACAGGCTCATCTTAGGCGGTGGAGCCACAGGAGCAGAATCAACCTCATCCTCGTCACATAGCGGCTGGACCTCATTCTTGTGAATCTTTAACAATTTATTAAAAGTTTATCAAATATAGTGAAAATATAATCACAAATAATATTTCGTGATATCAATAAAATTTCATCTACATCAGCCTAATAAATGACAACAATTCCTAACTTTATAAAGTCGATCGCAACAGCTACTGTAAATTTACGCACCATTTTTTATAAATGGCTGATATATCAAGTCGTATCGAATATATACAATATATATAATAGATATATCAAATTAATTCCTATTTTAACTATCATACAAATATAGGCAGTTAAAAAGCCAACAATGAAAAACCAGGCAATGCTGAATCATTTCAAGAACAAAGTTCTCTGAAATATTTTACTACAAAAACCAAATTGCAATGAATAACTTCCAGTTGTTCACACTCTTGTACGTAATTAAAAAAAATAATGTCTTTTTTCACGAAAGTCAAAATTGTGTCAACATTTAAGAAAATATCAAGGCTTTTAGAAGAACCGTAGAGGGATCATAATTATTCATTCAATTGTTATGTTTAAGTACCCCAAGATGAAAAACTTGCTCACCCACATGATAGAATGAAAAATGCCAGCAATTAAAGTCTCATGTCACTCTCATGAACTCTCCTCATAACGGAAAATACTACCCCAAATTTAAAAAAGAAGAATATATCCTTGGCTACCTGATTATAACGTTCACTTATCTTAGAATATAGCAATTAAATAATTTAATGATTGAAATATATAATCAAACAAGTCAAAAACTTACATTAGAATTGCACTGATGTTAAAAAACTCAGCAACCATATAAATATTATAAGGATTTGAATTTAAAGAACTGAAATATAATTAAAAAGGTAACTTACATCGACACCAAGTTCCCAGGGTCGATGACCTCCAGCTTCACATTCAACAGGTTCAATTAGCGGCTCCCAGACACACAGCAATTCATTGTAATACGCCATCTCCAGTGTTAATTCACAAGACAGTTTTAACTGTATAACACACATAAATCAATTCATTGTGGCACGCTTATTCCCGTAGCCTACATTGTGTCTTTTCTGTTCATGCAACAATCAACAATTGTTCAATTGTTTAATCAACAATTAAATGGAGACACTAGAATTACAAAAATCAATTAATACTCTAATTAAATCGTTTAATGCAGAAAAACGATTGACATTTCAAAACACATGCTACGGTGTATTCATACATACGTAATTGAGCTTTCTTTGTGTCCCATAATCTACTGAAAATTAGCAGAGCAAAATGCAAGGCAACGAAACACAAAATGCAAACTTTATCTGAGAAAGTCATAATTGAATATATTATCTAGTACGAGAGAACGTAAGGACTAACGAGACTGCTCCAGTTCTTGATGTTAACGTTCTTGATGGTCATGTCAGTGATGATGAACGGCACTGTTCTCTTTCCTGTTCCTCCCAACAACTTAATCACCACGCGAGTCTTGTTCAGTATCAGCTACACACACACAGATACACGTGTGTGTATATAAATATAAATTTTAATAAAATAAATTATATATATATATATATATATATATATATATATATATATATATATATATATATATACACACATACATACACACATACATGTACATACATATACACACACGCATACACACACACACATACACACACACACACGTACATTAACAAATGAACACAAACTCTAAATATTTACAAGCATGATCATGTCGTAACCAATATACTGTATCTTTGTAGTGTCTTATAAGCATAAAATTGCCTTAAATATTTTGATTTAGTATCAACAATAAAACCAATAAGAGCCAACATATTCAATCCAAACTTAAACAGTTAGTCGTTAACTAAAGAATAACTTATATATTGGAACCGCTTACTCAGGTTCTCTTTACAACGTTCTTTAATTTGTTATATTAAAATAATAAAAAGTTACCTCATTCTCATATCACACCGAAAAACCAAACGTACAATAAAATATTTACCTGCTCTCCTCTGTCCAATTCAGAACTACTATCTCCTTCTTTACCAACACCAGACAGTGGTTTATCTTCAAAAGCTAGATAAACACAATTTAAAAAAACACAGAGTAATTATAAATCAGTATCCTATGATAGCATTTTTATTATAGTAGCAAAAAAAGCAAACAATTTCTAACATAAAATTCAAAAATAAATCATTTGAAGAATTTTTTATTCCTAAACTGTAATCTGTTAAAGCAATAGTTGACCTATTAGTTCCATACACAGTAAAGAAGAGACTTACATTTAAGTTTTGATGTCACATTGGCTGGAGCCACTGGCGAAGTCGGTTAGATACTCGACCGCGGATCAGTATGTGCGGGGTTAAAATCCTCGGCTCGCCCGTCATTGACACCGCTTTCGAGTGAGGAAACTGACGTTAACCTTAGCTTTACCTTTTTTTAAATTACTGCAGCAGTGGATTAGCAGTTGTAATCGCTAGAACTTATTTGCGCTTAATACAAAGAAAATTATTGAGGGCTTTCAACCGAGAAAAAATGTATCAAATTTTCAAAATTTAAATTTGTAAAAATTCTGAGGATTGTTGAAGGTTAATATATATGTACAGACCAACAGAGTGGTCTGTACATATCTATATATATTTAACCATCAACAATAGGCTACTCAGCTATAAAGTCATAACAATGTTGGGTGTTCTTAGTATCTTGTAATTCGATATTGTATTTGTATTGGTACTTTCTACGGCAAGCAAAACCCATTCATTTCCCTCCGCCATTGATCTAAATTTTGAAAACCGCTTGCCTTGGATCATGGACTTGCACAATTTCTATCTCGCTTTCTATTGACTTTATATACTCAGTCGTCATTGTGTGGCGATTTACCGCCTGTTCTTGCGGAGTCCACCAGAGAAGTCCCTCCTGACATTGCCTTATGGCAAGGAACCGGACGTTATATTCTTATTGATTGATAGACTAACAAATCAACAAACAATGACATATACATGTGTACATATATATATGTATAAATATAAATATATATATTATATATATATAAATATATATATATAAATATATATATATATATATATATATATATATATATATATTTTAACAATACGAAAGGAAAATATAGAGAAATTCTCAGAACCAATAAATAGTAATTCTCAGTTGAACCCAGACATGAAAAGAGAAATATTATGTCATGCGACAAAATTTTATCCTAACAACTTAAGATAATATTCTAGTAAAAAAATTAGGCTATATTTCTCGATCAGAACTGTGGAAATTTAGAGCAACCAGCTTTCCTAAGTCATTAATCTTACTCTAAAAGCAAGTCATATGATTAAAATAATCCAAGAATAGAACTAGAAAAATTACGCTGAGTAGAACGTGAATAAATTAGAACATCTTATACTACTTGCTAGACTTATCTATTTCCGCCAGTCCTAATCCGCATTTGAAACATACCCCAATAAGTCCAGAGAATTTAAACAAGATAATAAAAAGCTACGTTTAACGTCTGTTTCCGCACCACAAATGTTCACTCAGATACAAACTCGCAGGGTTTCGCATCGGCGTCACCTGCCTTCGTGAAACGCGCCTTCACCCGGCCAACGCCCAATGCAATTGAAAATAATAGCAGAAAGTAGACATATCGTTTTGGTAATTATCTTAAATTGCCCATTTGTGCACATTCTCTAAGCTTCTTAGTATCATTTGGTTTTTAAACCATCTATCTTAGTAAACTACCAATGCTTCCCAATTACCCTTGCGATTCGAAAAACAGGTACCATTAGCTTAAATGCTTAGATAATTGCTATTAAGTGTAACAAAATACTTTAATATAGAAACTCCAGCAACTTTAAAAAGCAATCCGAACTAGAAAAACTGCGTATTCTGGTGGAGTATGGCAACGCCACTGAGGAATTAAGCAAAATCAGTCAAAGTTTACCTACTCCAACAGTATTCCATAATAGATATAAATGATCATTGGAGAAAAAACAGCTGAACTTAATCAATATGGATTAAGCATACTTAACTTGTACGCAAGAGAAATAACAGAGAGTCAGCAAGCACTAGGAAACACATAAAGCTATTTATAATAGTGCAAAACAGCTTAGCTTAGTAACTACCTTCTTCTCCCACCTCGTCTTCTGTACGACAGACAGTACATGCAACAATACACTCATCAAAATCTCGCCTTCCTACTATAATACACTTTCGTCAAATGTTACAGAAAAATTGATCATCAGTTCTTTAATCAGCGTTATTTCTGCAGGTAGATATATTTATGGTCGAAATTTTAACAGATGGATTAAAAGGGTCAAAAAATGTCAGAGGGTTCGATTGACGAGTAACCGTCAGAGAGTAAATTTTCAATAATAAAGGATCGGTAAACGAATAAATGACCAATTGGTTCAATGACTTTAACAATTGATAATTATACTACAAGTAACGGATTCATCATGAAAATCATTACAATTACATATTATATACCACAATGCTTACTATATTTTAGACACGTAGTAAAATAATATTATATTATTGTCAACACAACCGCTAGATATCTGCGAGAGAAAGCATTATAAAAAATATTGCATTATAAACTATATCTCTATGAGCTTCAGAGTAAACAGCCGAACGTTTACCGCAACAGAAGGTCACCAGTAATTCTTCCAAGGTTTGTTCAACATTTAATATAGCGATGCGCATTATCTTACGACAACATCAGGCATGTTGACATATACGATCGATACGCTAATTCCTGTTAGTTATATCTGGTAATCACGACTTGTTTTCGTTTTTACTTTAAAACCCGCAAAATAATTGAAATGTTATCTAATTTTATTATCTATTTTGAGAAATAATTAATAAAATAATTTTAAGAAATTTAAGCATAACTTATTTGCTAATCAAACGTAAATGAAAATACAGGACACGTCATAGAAACGCAGCGAGAATAATACTTTGACTAAGAAACTTTCCAGCATACATGGATGTAAGTCTATTTACATATGAAAACAGAGATTATTCAACAGTAGAGATTTTGAAGAGAAAACGTGAGCTTAGTCAATAAAGCAAACGTCTGGACAAGCTAAAGGAGGACTTCAGTGATTGAAAAGTACTGAAGTTTTAAAAACAAAGTAAAGAAGGTCAAGAGCTCACCATCAGATGCAATTTGAGAATTCATCAGTTGAAAATACATTTCATAAGAGCCAACTAACACGATAAAAAGTAAAGGATATTTTACAGAAGTAATACTTTCCCGATAAAAAGGAATCGCTGTGATATGATAAAAATAAATAGTTAAACAACTTTTTAAAGCAAAAGCAATAAATTATTACAGTAATTTATACAGCACTAAATTATATCCTATCAGTCATATGACATTCCAAGATTTATCATGCGTTTTCATTGCTCATGGCAAAAATGTTATAAAGAATATAGACAGTTAAAGATATCATGCATAATGTGGGAGTGGGCGAAATTCGTTAAGGAATTTAGGACCAAAAGAGTTCAATATCATAATACAATTATATTTAACTTTTTAAAATTTAATTGAACATCGCTTGGCAAGAGCAAGATACTTCACACATAAATAATAAAAATAGGATTTAGCAGAAAATCTTTAATGCTACGTTGTCCATAACAAAACTGCTTTCTGTCTTAAATTACCTCACCTCTACATAAATTGGTAGGAAAGATATTCGACCGCAGATCAGTATGTGCGGGGTTCAAAGCTTAGGCTCGCCCGTCGTTTTCGAGTGAGGAAACTGACGTTAACACTAGCTTTACCTTTATCTTTTAAACTGATTTACATAGCAGATAATTAATGGGGAATACATTCGCTTGAGAAGCATTCATTCTCTCTCTCTCTCTCTCTCTTTTCTCCTGTGTTCTGCAATTGGCATATCCAAGGTATATACTATCCTCACGTTCGGTTCTCAAGATCCATAAAGAACACTCCATAAACAAGTTCATGATAGGCTATGCCTCTTCCACACTTTAATGTGGCCCTTAGCTTAGGAAAATTATGGCTAATTACATGTAGTTGGCTTCCTCTTGATTTCTTCTGTTCAAGATTGCTTAGTCACCCGTTACCAAACATGCAGTTGCCAAAGCGGGGATTCGTCTTACTAACGAGTCGCAATATATCAGAGGTCAGTCACAGTCGTTCTGAGCTTTGATCATATATTTTTCACTAGTTTATTTCTTATATGAATTATATTTCTAACAGCAAACCAGATTTTTGTACAATTTTAAATTTACAAATTTGTAACGAAACTTCAAGACATAAAGAGAGTAGTGGACAACTAAGTAGTACAGATTTTCTAAGTTAGTGAATGAAATCTACATATAAATAGTGTCAGAAGTCTAAAAAAACAAAAATTACAATATCTGAAATTTTAAATGTGAAAATACAGAATGGAAATTGTCTATAAAATCATTCAGCATTTTATATATGCGTGCTTTATGTCATACACAGGCGAAACTGTTATGTTATGTTAGTAGAAGCAACATAAAGCGATACACAGTAAATCTTACCTGACTTGAGGAACCAGAACTGACAATCATCTATATTCTTTACGGCCCACAGATTCTTAGGAATCTTCAAGAGTTCATCCTCAGCTTCTTCAGCCTATACATGTGTATACAGAATTAGATAGAACAAATACAGAGACGTTCTATGGTGCGACTAGATTCCGTTAATGATCGAGGAAATGACCGATACTAATCCAAATGAACTTATTATTTTTTATCTTAGACCTACAATTAGTGGCATATACTAGTCTTCTTCTTAACGTAAGCCGCAATCGTTCAACCATCGTTTAGCAACTTCATCAACAGTGTTTAGACGAACCAAACTATCATCGAGATTTGACGTAGGGCATTCTTCCACAATGTGATGCATAATTTGTAGCGCAGTACCACTCAGGCACTCAGCATTTCCTTTCAAACCTCACCTATGCTTGCCATATACAAGTGAAAAGGTGAATAAGACTAGTGATTTGCTAAGCCAAAGTTCAGAAATGTGATTATCACACAATGATTCTAAATCTAAGGCCTCACATTGCTTCTGTTACACGCATACATGCATGTACAACATGCGTACTGCACACGCCAGAAATAGTTAATTAATAGTTAATTCTACAATCTTTACTATTTACTGTCGGATATCTTACCGACATTACCACTGGCTCCAGCCAGCGTTTTAATATTTACTAACAGCTTTCAGTTAACTGACACACGACATCATGGCGTGCTTATATGAACCACTGAACATCCACACATATTTCACTCTCTAACTGTTTACTGATCATCTAGACATATTTCATTCCCAAATTGTTTTTTTTTCCGGATCCAAAAAATTAAAATAGTTGAACAAGGATTATCATAATCGTATGCAGAGAGACGACATACAGCAGGAATGGCCATGGTGCTGAGTGTGGCAGTCATGGTTCTGATGGAGGCAGGTGAGACGTTGATCAGAATGTCTGACACGTGAACTGCCACGTGATGATTCTTACCGTAGGGCGCCTGACTCTGTAGTTCTATGTTCAGTGGACTAAGTATCTGTCAATACAACACAATACGACTATGTAGTTCTATGTTCAGTGGTCTAAGTATCTGTACAATACAACACAATACGACTCTGTAGTTCTATGTTCAGAGGACTAAATATCTGTACCATACAACACAATACGATTATGTAGTTCTATGTTCAGAGGACTAAATATCTGTACCATACAACACAATACGATTATGTAGTTCTATGTTCAGAGGACTAAGTATCTGTACAATACAACACAATAAGACTCTGATGCTCTAAGTATCTGTACTGATAAATGATAGTATGTATTACAATAAGTTACAAGTATACAAGTATAGAGCTTGTTCCACTGTAGGCCTAAAATCCAGCATTATCCAAATTATTTAACAAAATTGAAAACCCATGTAAGATGTATCATAGTTGTTCTGCGGTCAGTTTATTGTTGTGTTTATAGCATTGGTAGAGAAAGCTAGCAAACACCAAAAGCCACACTGAAAGACCAAATGGTAAAAGCTTAATATGAAAGACCAAATGGTAAAAGCTTAATATGAAAGACCAAATGCCGACAGATTTGAATTTTAAAAAATGATATATAGCTGGTATAGCTAATGTTAACTTCAGTTTCCTCAATCGAAAGCGATGTCAGTGACGGGTGAGCCCAGGATTTGAACCCTGCACATACTGATCCGCGGTCGAATATCTTACCGACATCGCCAATGGCTCCAACCAGGAAGGTTATTCGATATACGAAGGTTATTCTTAAATTAATTAATTATTCTTAATTTTTTGGTGATCTAAATCAGTAAATAAATAAATAAATAAATAAATCTGTATAAAGCAATCGATGTTCTATCAAAAGGCCATATACAATATTAATACATTCTTGAAAGGAGCAATTAATGAAAACTACAAAAAACAGCAAGTACGCAAGAAACTCAGTAACACGTGCAAAATACTATGTGTTAAAACCAACAAACAAAAACAACACAGTAATACAATACAATTCAATATGGCAATGGATTGTACTAATACTGTGAAGTATACAATTTTATATGTACACGTGTTCATATATGAACATATTTAGACGCGATGCTACTATCAAGTCTTCTGAATCCATGGGAATGCTAGAAATGCTTTCCGAGCTACAGTCAGAAATCGATAAAAATAGGACTTTCATAGCAATAGAGAAATATAAGTTTAGTAAGTAGAGCAGGTACCTGTGACTTGGAGGATTCTCGCAGCTCTGGGGCATAGACACAGGAAATAATGGACAAGCCTTTAATGCTGGCCTTGACGTTCTGCATTGATGCTGACATTCTCACACCAGCCTCTATATGCATCTGTTAGCACAAACATTACAAGTTTAAATGTATTAAGTCGCTTATAAATAGCTAATAGTAATGAGAAATAGCAAAGAGAACTTAAATAAATAGTTACTCCCTAGAAAGTATTAAAAGTTAATATATATATCTCACTCATATTGCACTGCCTACTGGCAGGTCCATGGTATATAATGCCTATATATAAGCCCCCATAAAATTTGATCGCAACATGATAATAGAATAATTAAAGCAATAGAGATTCCAAGATTTATAAAATATTTATAGAAAAGCTTGGCCTAATGTTTGGAAGATAAATATCTCCAGCTCGAAATTACACCAGATAGAATACAGAGAATACACGGCTGAAAACGGTTGTAGTTTTCCCTAGTATGAGAGCAACAACAACACGCACCCCTAGTATGAGAGCAACAACAACACGTACCCCCAGTATGAGTGCAACAACAACATGTACCCTTAGTATGAGAGCAACAACAACACGTACCCCCAGTATGAGTGCAACAACATGCACCCCTAGTATGAGAGCAACAACACGTACCCCTAGTATGAGAGCAACAACAACACGTACCCCTAGTATGAGAGCAACAACAACACGTACCACTAGTATGAGAGCAACAACAACACGTACCCCTAGTATGAGAGCAACAACAACACGTACCCCTAGTATGAGAGCAACAACAACACGCACTCCTAGTATGAGAGCAACAACAACACGTACCCCTAGTACGAGAGCAACAACAACACGTACCCCTAGTATGAGTGCATTTGTGTCGAGTTTCATGGAATCTTCTACGAGCACGATCTCTGGTCGATCCATGGAGAACTGAATCCTCATTTCTCCGCCCTCCTCCACCGACTCCACAGACTTCTCGGGCTCCGCAGGGGCCGCAGCACCTGGAAGAGAATCAGAGATTAGTTATATCAGCTAGTCCTCGCACTGTGCACCTCTATGCATCAGTAATATAAAGCAGGTGCCGTTAGACGCAAATAAACAGAAAGTGAGGATGACAAAGCGTAATTAACTTATAAGTCGTCATCATCATCTTCCCTTAAATTTCAGTTTAATTAGGGTCGGGGTACGAATAGTCTTGATCCATTCGTTCAAGTTTTTGTAGCAATTTCGGGAGCCTAGGCGCTCATCAACCGAATGCCCTTTCTGACGTTGGTTTGGATCTAATTTTTCTAATAAACTTACAAGTCGTATGTTCTCAAAATAAAAGTTACACTTAAGTTTTGCCAAAGATTCAGTCTTTGAGATGTAATCAACTAGTTGGTTGATGGAGTGCTCTGATTGAGCGCGAATGCGAATTTTGGGTAGTACTCAAAATACAGAGGTCTATTTCAGACAGAAAAAACATAGTCTACAAAATCATAGTTTACACATTTTCTTTTATGTTGGAAAAGTAATAAAAAAGCTAGGCTTATTTCATGTCACAACATACCCGAGGCTTCCGACGATGGCGTTATCGCAGGCGTCTGACGAGCTGCCTCTAACTGCTTAGGTGCTTCGGGCATTCCTTTAACGAAAAAATCTGAGAGACGAACCAAATATTCCGGACATACGACTATGTAGATTCCAATCACCTTCACATCAGCTGTAAACACAGAAACATTCAGTTAAAACTAGAACACCATCACGTCCAGTACAAATTCTATCCATATAAAGGTACCGTCAGAGACGGTCCAGCTGGGATTTGAAATCGTACCATCACTTATCAATTGAAGGCGCACTGCAAAGTCACCCGACCGGAACAGAGTAATTAAAAATACTTTCATCATTAGGCATAAATACAAAATAGAGACTTCTTAAAATAAATATTATGTTTAAGGTCAAAAACAGTTCATCACAACTGCGACAACACTTCTCTTAAATAAAAAATCTATCAAAATATAAATAACTATATAATAATAATGAAATCAAAAATTAGTTGTCACAACAAAAGAGCATGCAACAATCGTAAATAAGACTTACAGAATAGTACAATTGGTTAAATGTTGTACAAACTCAACGTTAATAAAAAGTTCCGTAGCAAAGTAGACCTACCGTCTTTGTTGAGCTTCTCGTCTTGATCAAACTTTATTCTTATCATATCAGTAGCATCAGCCGTCGAGCCCACGGCAGGAGTTATCACCCTGTAAAACATTCAGCGTTACAAACAGCTACATTAAGTGTACAAATATTAACAGGCCATAATATTAAATTTATAATATAAGTTTTCAATTACAAAGTTATATTTTCTTCATCATCATCATCATCATCTTCTCTTTAATCTCCGTTTAACTAGGATCACTAATTTATTAGTAAATTAGCGTTCCATTTTAAAAACAAAAAAATAATAGAATATTTGTCAGAGCAAAATGTAAATTGAGCATTTTAGAAGGAATCTGCAAGATAACTAGCGCAGGCCTCAAAATCATATTATCAAGCCATCTAAACGCTTGCAAGTTAATTCGGATTTACAATAATAAGAAATAGATTGACTTTCATCAGTCCATAATTAATTTATATATCCAAGTTATATATTAATTAATTTGAAGTATGATTTAATAAAATCCCTTTAAATTATGTTGTGAGAAAATTGCGGCCTATGACAAATCAGCTACGACATAACAAAGTTAGTCTTTAAAATTATGTAATGAAATTAACAGTACGAAACTAGGGACGCTTCGCTAGAAGTCTCTGTTCGTTTCATTTTCAGTTCGACAGTTTTATATGTATGAACTTTGCTGGCATACAAAGCAGTATTTATTTTTGCGGAATATTTGATTTTGCACGCAGTGCGTTAGGTTTTACCGTATCCATATAGTACAGCATAATCCAATCAATTTGCTTTACTTAACTATGTTAATATTTTATATTTCTCGACATTTTATTCTACTACATGATTTATATTCACTGGTGCTCTCTATACCCGCTACTAACTAACGAAACAAATAATTAAAAATAAGCCGTATACCAGTGAAACTGAAAATGTAGATCCAAATGAATAAGCTAACATGCATAAGAGATAAATAGTGAAGCACAATACAATAAGTAACTACTTCTAAACTGTCAGAAAAAACACGGATAAAAATATTTCTGCACAATTTGGAACATAAACTAAAGCCATAATACACTCACAATGGGATATGCACTTCCTTCAAATTTAATCGTCAACATAAAAACGGTAAATAGAATAATACAACAGCTTAAACAGGGTGATCCAATCCATTTTTCAGACGTCATTAAAAACATTAAGCAGTAAAATACTAGTTTAAACTATTAAAATAACCATCTTAACACACTAAAATCAATAACAGCACACGGCTCAAACAAATATCTGTTTAATTATTTTCCTTTAAGACGTTATGTTGAGTAGTAGACCTAAACAAAAAATACATTGAAGAATCAATTTCATATTCAAAAAGACAAATTCAGGTGCACAATTAACATACATGCAGAGTAACCAGCCATAGATTTTAACAACAATTAGCAATTAGTAAAACTTGTCACTGCTCTTTGTCTATACCTTTTATTGATTATCTTTCCACTGGAAAAAACAAATATCGTATTAAGTCATACACATAAATTTTATGGAAAGTTTATGTACATAGTCGTTAAAAGACATACGCAAAAACTAATGATAAATATTCATATATAATTTAGTCCATTTATGATGATAACAAGAAGAACAAAAAGTCAATGTAGTTCATGCAATATCTAAAACAATACTTAATCAACATATCCATGCACAATAAATTAAGTCAATAAAATTGTTAAAAAATTTAGTACATAGGCCCTCTATTACAAACAGAAAGAGATAAAGAACTAGTAGAAATCTAAATTTCTAATAACACACTTTATAAAATAACACAATTTCAATATTAATACATTCGGAGTGTATTCACTAGTATGCAATACTAGTTACAAACCAAAAATATAACAAACAACTGAAAATGTACTAAAGATTGGCACACATTAAGTAGACTCTACTACAAATCGATACAAGAATTATCTGTTTATGCTAACAACAATTTGCTTATGAACAGCACTATCAAAATTTAAATCTACCCTATCACATTAAATACAATTAAGAAAACCTATGAAAATACACTATCAAATTAATTATTAAGAACCAAACACTTTAACATTAACGCATGGGTCGTATCCAACGTCATATCACGAAAACGACGTTACGCTCTCTAAACATAAAATTTAATCAAGCAAATTAAAATTAATTCAAAATTTTTTAAACTGCATCACGTAAAATACAAATCCAACAAAATAATTAACAGCAGAAAGTAACATAGAACTCCCAAATAGTTAAAAAATATAAAAACCTATAAATCTCTATGTCGCTAATAAACATAAAAAGGAACCAAATTAGAAAATAAACATAAAATTATGAGAATAGCCAAAACATTTACAAGATACTACAGCAACTATATTTAGAATTTTTTTTAAAGGAACATACTTTGTTATTCCGCTTTCTCTACCGAAACGAGAATCGACGAGATCGAGTGCGTGCAGAATAACGGATGCCTTCATGGACTTGTCTGATTTCATCTCCACCTCAAGCGCAATCGTGGTCAGCTGAAACTGTGCCAAGGATTTCGTCTTATCGCGAGAACCGGACCCTTCACCTCCGCTCTGAATTAAAATTAATAATAATAATAATAAATGTTTAAAGTCCGTTTCCTCATCCAGGGATGATGTCCGGGACGTCATAAATTAAGTAACTTCGTTAAACATAGAAAAAGAGCACAAGAAATGCTCGTAAGTTGAGCTTCAATATCTAAATACAGCTAAGTATAATTGATCTTAGTTGCATATGCATGTTTATTGTCATATAGTTGTGTATGGATATTTATTACGTTTGCGAATATACGTATGGAAATATACGTATATATCCATATGTGTAAGCATATACGTATGGAAAAGTTATTATCCCATCAGTACAATTAAAGAGTGACCGTTGAGATATCCTTAATAGTGGGATCCAAATATATTGGAACTGCATTTGAAACAATACTATTTTCAAACTGAATTCACAACTAAATCCTTTAGTGTTAAACAAATAGTTTATGAATAATGCAATAGAATATTGTTAATATAACACAGTTAACGAATTTTAAAACTAGTTGACCCATTCGAAGTTTTAACTTGAAGCAGTGGGACATCTCCAGACAACGCATATGTAAATTAATCATCAATTGGCATTTTCTAATTCTCTCTCTTAGTGCACTGCCTCCTGGCAGGTCCATGGTATATTTTCTAACTAAAACAGCGACATAAATTGTACTAATTAGCAATGATATAGGAGACTATAGGCTGCATTACCCGAGTAGTATAGGTTAAATAACTGTGTGGTGTCCGGGTTGCTAAAGAATTGACCAATCGTGGACTGCACATGTTATAAAGGGCGACAACGCACTAATAACCACACCAACGTCAAAGGGCATTCGATTGGTGAGCGACTAAGCTCTTGAAATTGCTAACAAATTCTAATCTAGACCTTAATTAAACTGGGACTCACGGGAAGATTATGATTATGAGAAAATCTAGGTTAATGTCGTAAAAATATAGGTTAAAGTCGTTAACACTAGCTTTCATGTCTCAAGAATACGATCAGAAACGGACTAACTTGAATTTGAACTCGCGGCCTCCTACTAACTAGGTAATGAAGTTACTAACGAGTCTATCTAATAAATAAAACCTGTATAGGAAGTGAATACATACGAGATTACTGTCGCCCAGGAACAGTTCAGCACTGATGCTCTCCATAGAGAACTTAGCTTTCATAGATGTGTAGACTTCAGCCGTCCTCTCTGTCTCACTCTCAGCTATACTAGCCAGTCTATCTACTCCACCTTATCAATAAAACTATCATCATTCTAAATATCCTATCAACTCCACCATACCGATATAACAATCATTCTAGAGTTTTCCATCAATTAAGGTGATTACCAAAACAAAACTACCATGATTATTATCTTCGTCATTGTCGATCATTTAAATCACCTTATCAACGCAAGTATCTTCATAGTCAATATTATCATAGTTGATACAATTAGGGTATGGCTTATCTTAGAACACTATTTCGGTAGACAGAGAAGGCTTTTAACGTCAGTTTCCTGTCTCAATAGCGTTTCAATGACGTAGAGAGTACTGGCTTTGAAGCCTTCACGAACAGATCACATTTGGACAACGTACAAAGGTGTTGCCGGCTCAGTTCATAAAACTATACTGAAGCTAAACTCATCTTGCTCTTTAGAAAGCAAAACATCATCACAAATATATATCATCACAGTCATAAACTGTCAATCCTTGATACCAATATACTTAATTGTACAAACAAAACAGAGACTACTGTGAGAATAGAGCTTAAAAATCTTCCTTAAATGTAATTTTTAGTGCAAAAAAATTACAGCATAAGCTAACGCAAGCTGTAAACACCATGCTTTTTATAATCAATACAACATATTGACTTTACAATAAAGTTGTAACGAGTAATTTTAAAACAAAATATTACAGCACAAGCTTTTTGGCAGTAAACACCGTGCTTTGACAATAAAGGCGTAACGAGCTGACCAATGTTCTTGAAATTTAGACGATTAGAGCCTTGTGGAGGAACACGATAGAGAAAAGCTTTATTCAAATCAGTCCGTGGAAGATCACATGACATGACGGGATGCCTTTAATCATTATTATTATTAAAACTATTAACACTACTGCATTTTAAACTGTAGTAAAACCTTAGCATAACTAAAATTGATCATTTACAACTCTATATATATATATAGATATACGACAAATAGTATATATGTACTGTGTATGTATATATATATATATATATATATATATATATATATATATATATATATATATATATATATATATACTATTCTATAGTATATATATATATATATATATATATATATATATACTATACTATATCTCGTAGTGCACTGCCCACTGGCAGGTCCATGGTATATAACACCTCCACTCTTCTCTATTTTCCGCCTTCCTCTTCATTTCCACATATGAGTGGGTCTTTAAATCATCTAACATTCCTAATCTCGGGCCGCCCCATACATTACATTATATATATATGGTATATAATACATATATAAAGACAACCAGTGTGAGGTTTGACAGCAGGTCTATCGGGCTGCTGAACGGGAGGAGTAAGAGAGGTAGAGGGGGGCGGGGCTCCCTCCTGCAGATTCTCACTCAGTATACTCATCATCGTCTTGAAGTCTCCCTGACTCATCAGCACCTGACAGCATCATCAGCGAGCCTCATTATCATCATTATCATCATTATCATCAGTGATATTATTACTGTCATGATTTTCAATAGCGACTCACTATCATCATTAGGCTACTATATATTACGCTACTATATGTTATCATTTAATCATCACTTTCTAAGTCATTTTAAACAAATAAGAATAATATTCAAATGGTCCAAATTCGAGTTTAAAGTCAGTTTCCTCTCTCACAGTGGCGACGGTAAAGCCTTTTATGCACACTCACAATACATGTCTACACAACATTATAACTAGTTACAAAAATTACACTAAAATTAATACAAATACCCCTTCTTGCAAAAGAGGTGCAACTGTAATATAGTAGCATATTTGACAAATGCTAGCACTAAGACATCATCGAGCAAAACCGATGAATTCGTAGATAAAGAAGGAAATGACCCAATGAAGATCAATAGAAAATGACCTCATGAAGATTAATAGAAAATGACCTCATGAAGATCAATAGAAAATGACCCCTGAAGATCAATAGTAAATGACCCCATGAAGATAAATAGCAAATGACCCCTGAAGATCAATAGCAAATGACCTCATGAAGATCAATAGTAAATGACCCCTGAAGATCAATAGTAAATGACCCCTGAAGATCAATAGTAAATGACCCCTGAAGATCAATAGTAAATGACCCCTGAAGATCAACAGTAAATGACCCCATGAAGATCAATAGTAAATGACACCTGAAGATCAATAGTAAATGACCCCAGAAGATCAAAAGCAAATAATCCCATGAAGATCAATCATCAGTGAATGGGAGGAGCTGGTACGATGTCTGCAAATTTTCGGCCTGTGGACCAGGCACAGCCTCTTTTTGGAAATATTTACAGAGGGGAGGGACCAACATGGTTGACGCCCTTGCCGAGATGAGAGAAGCAAAATATCAGAAATTTATAAAAAGGGAACATAAGTTCTTAAAAAGGGCACTGAAATCTTCCGACAGAGCCTACTTTTTTCTCAGTTTGTAAATTTTTCCTACGAAAGCAGTGACGACCAATATTTTGCTGCTAGTGTTGATATCTTTAGTAACTGAGGGGCTATAAGGAAAATCACTGAGAGTGAGGGGGTTAGTATATCGAGTTTACTGGGGGAAAATTCTCTGACTGGAGGCGGCAGCAATTTCCTTCCAATTAAAACAAGTTAAAAGAGGCTAGGGGATCAGTAAATCCAACGCTCGTACCGCCAACTACATACGTTCTTGTCAGGAAACCGACGTTAAATTCAGTCTTTGCTTCTGCTTTTGGTTAGCGAATCAATCTTGCGTATTCAACCTAAATTTAATCGATGGATTATTTTTAATTAGGCATTACTGTCATGATTATCATTAGCGACTCATAATCGTCATTACTACAAATGATGTTATCACCATTTAATCATCACTTTCTAAGTCATTTTAAACAAATAAGAATAATATTCAAATGGTCCAAATTCGAGTTTAAAGTCAGTTTCCTCTCTCAAGGTTATGAGAGTATCCAATAATAAAGGTGAAGTTAATATCACAATAACTGGTACGAAATTGGAACGGGTAAGGAGTTTCATATATTTGGGTCATACTATAACCGATGATGGGAAATGTGAGACAGAAATATGCAGTAGGATTGCACAAGCAAAAGCGACCTTTGGTAGTAGAAAAGAACTATTAACAAAAAGTCTAAAGAAAGACACAAAGATAAAGATAGGGAAAACTTTGGTTTGGACCACGCTATCGTATGGATGTGAAACATGGACCTTAAGGAAGGAAGATATTAGGAAACTGGAGGCATTGGAAATGTGGATTTGGAGAAGAATGGAGAGGACTAGCTGGACTCAAAAGGTTACAAATGAGGAAGTCCTGGAGAGAGTTGGCACAGATAGACAGTTGATAAATGTATTAAGAAATAGGAAGAAGAGATGGATAGGACACATTCTAAGGGGGGAAGGTTTATTAAAAGAGGTCATAGAAGGTAGAATGGAAGGAAAGAGGCAGGGGCAGGCCGAGATTAGGTATGTTAGATGATTTAAAGACCCACTCATATGTAGAAATGATGAGGAAGGCGGAAGACAGAGAAGAGTGGAGGCGTTATGTACCATGGACCTGCCAGTAGGCAGTGCACTAAGAGAGGTATTCTTGATAGACTGTTAGGACAAAATTAAAGGTTGATCTTAATTACTAAACCAGTTTTAATTCTTTATTATAAAAAAACAAATCTTACGGATAGACGATGCAGTTTCGCGGAGATCTCGACATCCGGATGTCCGTGATACCAGGAAGTGGAGAGATTGCGCGTGATGCTGACGTCCAATGACACGGGCTCCAGTATCAAACACTCCGCCTTGATGTCAGTCTCATGCACCTCTCCACTACATACACAGAAAACTACACTTTAACTACAAACTGATGCGTGTCCTTAGGAAAGAGATGCAATGACAGTGATGCTAACCAATAAAGACAAAATGCAAAATTTTTGAAAGTTAATATAATTTGCTACAATAAACCTAAATCTTTTTATTTATTTATTTTATTTAACTTATTTAATCATTTAACACAATAGAGCTAGAAAGGTCTCACAAAATACAGCAATTCGCATGAAATGAAAAGGACACAAAGGTCTGAAGACTCTTCATTCTATCCGGAGAACGTTCACTGAAACAATTACTGCACTGTTAAAATATAGCAGACATTTAACCTGTTAAGTCGGTTAGACTTGAGATGCATAATGTAATTTCTCATAAAATATTTGAAATTATTGTATATAATAATAATATATAATAAAATAATTAAGGTTTAACATCCGTTTCCTCATGCAAGGATAATGTCAGGGACGTCCCCCCATCACATGTCACTATAAATCGATTCACCCCAAACGATCTGAAAAAAAACACGTGCTGAAGAGAAATAAAAGTATGAAATTTATTATTTTGTAACACTTTAATATAGTTAATTTCTATAGTAGCTACTGAAAAGGGTATATTGCGTAATTAATCTTAGCAGTACACATTTATTCTGTACATTGAAAGAATATAAAAACAAGATATAAAATCCAAATACAATGAAAGAACATACTATGAGAGAGAAAGAGAGAATACGATGAGAGAGAGAATATGATGGGAGAGACTATGATTAAGAGAGAACATGAGATAGCACACACTAAGGGAGAATATAGAGTAAGAGAGAATAAACTAAGATAGCGAGAACATAAGATGAAAGAAAACGTACGATGAAAGATACATAAGATAAGAGAAAACAAAGTGGGTATACATACCTATCTAGTTGACAGCCAGCAATAACGCAAGAACAAGCAAAACATACAACTGAAAAGTGAAAGAGAACCCACCGGAAGATCTTAAGCAGTGTGAGAGATATGACCATGTTATCCAGCACACCCGGCAATCCCTTGCTATCCTTCTTACTGACTGCCTCGAAACTGTTAGCCACGTTCAGCTTTCCCAGATCAACCACGATTGCATTGGATGACCGAGAGTTCTGAGGTATGATGATAACGGGAGCGCTGAGCTTAACGTTAAGCGAGACTCGTGGAGCTTTCTCGGAGAAATCTTGAGCCGCCGTCGCAGCCTTGTCAGCCACCGCAGCGCTGGCCTCGCTGATCTTGTCCTTAGCCGCCTGGAACTGATTCAAGAAGCTCTGAAACAAATAATAAAGGTTTAACGTCCGTTTCCTCATCCAAGGATGATGTCAGGGACGTACCCAACAGCACACATCACTACAGATCAATTCTCTCAGACCAATCTGCAAAGAAATGTGCTGAGGAGAAGTAAGGTCCTAAACGAAAGCCAGTCCGGTGATCAAAAAAGGTCAGATTATATAAATGGACATATAGAGTGACCTTAAAATAAGACGTTTCATCATTTCATAAAATTATACATAAGATGAAAAAATTCATTAAATGTAGTAATCAGTTCAGATATAAAATCAGTTATAAAAATATTATTATTATTATATGCATCTTTACTATCAATGTACTCGATACAGCCACAAATTTCTAAATTAATAAAAGTATATAGTCAAAAACACATATACAAGTCCTAGCACGATAAACTTTATTCCCATAAAACATCAAATTAGTCAAGAGACTATACTACGAAAAAATCATTCCAACAAGAACTCACAAGAAGGTCCTGAACGAATTTGTTAAGGAAGACGACTTTCATGCAGCCAGTCTGAAAAGCTACACTGGTATCGACACACTGCATGTTGGCATAATTAGTTTCATGAGTGGCGTTGTTGAACACTCCAATCGCTGCACTAAACACCTCTCCACCGTCAAATTCCAGAATCTATGCAGACAGGATAGTACCATGTAAATATACACGTACAAATCTATACGAATAGAATGTTAGATTTTATACATACAAATCAAAGGGTAGAGGGGTAATGTTTGATATAAACTTTTCATGAACTTGATAATGATAATTATATTAATAATAATCATAATACACACACAAACACAAGCACACACACACACACACACACACATATAATTGCCGTTTAACACAACAAAGCCTTTAAAAAATGAAACAAATGATATGCAGAAATATGCTTTCAAATCACATGAAAAAATATCAACAAAAACTATAAATAAGACTACAGTCTCCTAACGTAAGACTATTAAGGTGAATTCCATCTGCATATATTTGAATATGTAATAGCTTATGACGATCCGTGTTGCATTCAGAGCACTACAGAATAGACCAATCGCATTCTACACATATCATAAAAGACGATTACGGAGGAACTGAGGGGGCCAATAGGAAACTAACTCAGAACTATATTTTTCCAAGCTAAAGGGAGCTTTAAGATACGGTAAAGCTTAGCTGTGGGGGAGGGGTGTGAGCCAGAGCCGAAATAAGATCCAAACAGGTAGACTAATGGGCTCGAGGACAACTATGCAGTGACGTTAACATTGAACTACCTCCGTTTCCTTAATACTCATGACACATATTTTTAAGAAGTGTATTAAAATTCGTGAACCACCGGGAATCGAACCTCGGACCTCTCAACCTGGCCATAAACTTGTTGATCAACAGAGTGCTTAGGTGCTCCTACAGAGACAGCGCGAGAGCAGACAGAGCTAATATCAACCTTGAACCTGTCAAGCGACAGAGCAATAGAGACATAGCGAGAGTGGGGGAGAGTTAAAACAGTAGACTATTGAAACCTTGGGATATATCGATTGAGGATCTCGGTTGAATACAGTGATTTCCTTGAGAGAAGCATTAACTGAGGTTTTGCTCTTCTGAACAGAGACAAAAGCTTCGAGTCCTGTATATCAATCAATCAGATTTCTGAATAATTATTCAATACTGAGAACCTAAACTTTTACACGAGATTTCTAATGCAGTTTAATTCTTCAAATAAGAGATTTTAAATGAAACTCCAGTTTTATATAATATTATGTTAGAAGTATAACAGCTTAGTATACTTAGTGTATTTACAATGTAGTTTATTTCAAGTAGTATATAGTGTATTTAGTTTATTAACACCAGTATAAATACACAGCATACATATCGCTACGAATAGTGTTTTGTAAACAATTCTTGCTAATAAGAATTGATTTCAAAACCAGACTTTTTTGGAGAGAGGTTCAGTGCACTTACTAGAGGAAGTCTTAATGTCGGCCCAGTTAGTACTTGGATGGGTGACCATCATGGAAGAGCGAGTGCTGACAGTTTTAAATAAAATAACTCGAGAGTGTTGGAAGGTTATTCTTAATCCGCACTGACTGCATGTACTAAACTGCTAATATTCCGTGTTTATAGGCAACGATTGCTTATAATCACTGAAATGAAATTACGAAAACTACATAGGCAGCCATTTAAACAAACAAGAATGCTAAATATACTACAACAATGCAAGTGCGTCTGATAATCAATAAATTGAAACTTAAATTCTGGCTTTAGATCTATCTGTTCAAACAAGAAAACATGTCTGTAAACGATTCTTGCTATATGCCACAAATTAAAGGTTGAATTATTAAATAGTTGGGCCTATTTCATTACATTAATTAAACATCACATAACTAATAGCTCAATGAAGTTTTAAGCTGGCAGTAATGCCAGTGGCGGGTTCGCCCGTCACTGACATCGCTTTCGAGTGAGGAAACTGACGTTAACATAACATTAGCTTAGCTTTTTTACCTGCAATCTTGATGTCGGTCAGTAGTTTCTGATCTGTGCAGACGGCCACCGAGATGTTATCCATTATAGCTGTAACAGCCACGTCGATCAGCTCAGGGCCTGTGGGAGTTCTGCGTATCACTACAGATACAAAAAAATTTCTAGAACTATCTGCGTATCACTACAGTACAACAACACTTCTAGAACTGTCTGCGTATCACTACAGATACCAAAACATTTCTAGAACTGTCTGCATATCACTACAGTACAACAACGCTTCTAGAACTGTCTGCGTATCACTACAGATACAACAACATTTCTAGACTGTCTGCGTATCACTACAGATAAAACAACACTTCTAGAACTGTCTGCGTATCACTACAGATACCAAAACATTTCTAGAACTGTCTGCATATCACTACAGTACAACAACGCTTCTAGAACTGTCTGCGTATCACTACAGATACAACAACATTTCTAGACTGTCTGCGTATCACTACAGATAAAACAACATTTCTAGAACTGTCTGCATATCACTACAGTACAACAACACTTCTAGAACTGTCTGCGTATCACTACAGATACAACAACATTTCTAGAATTGTCTCCGCGACTAAAGGATTACGTCCACTGAACACTTGTCTGTACTGTTAATATGACTGGAAATAATATGAAAATAACCAATTACATCAAGTGGGCTACATCTGTCAATATGCCAACACAGCTTCTAAAATTTCAGTGTAAGCCACTTATTATGTGGAGTGGATTGGGACTATTGTGCTGCCTTCGTTTTCCCGTACCTACAATTGCAAGTGTTGCTTGCACACATCGGTGCGCAGAAGTGCATACTACTACTACTTATCGAATGAACTGATTTTGCTTGAAATATTGTATTGAGTTAATTTTTTATAATATGTAATATTATATTCAACGCTGATATAGTACATCGAGTTATTTCAATTTAAGATTTAGGACATTATTTCTCATCAACATACTTTTACAAAATCAGTTTGGGTGAATCGATTTGCAGTGATGTGTGCTATTGGGACATCGTCTTTGGAATAGCAAACAGATGCTAAACATTTAAAATTTATAATAAATTACTTCTACGCTGTTCCATTTTCTTCAGAGCAGCATTGACTGAAGCGGTGGACACCATGGATATACGACGAGTCAGGGACTTCTCAGCAGGCTGCGCTCCTTCACTGGACTTCTCCAGAGCTTTCTGGAACGACTGAGCCACCACCATGACGTTCAAGATGGCTTCCTGGTGCAGAAGAATTTCCAGAGCGGTAAAGTGAACCTTCAGTGACTGAAGAGTGTTGCTGTACTTGGTTGCCAGTTCTGGATGTTTCTTTTGAACCTATGACGAACATACAAAGAAATCAATTAGTATACAATGTCATTAATTTGCATACAATGAAATCAATAGACATAAAATGTAATTAAATAGCACACAAGGAATTAGCGAGCATATAGAGAATTTAATGATTAACAGATCTAATGGGCCTACTTACCTACATTGAATGCCATGTAAGACTAGAAATAAGGCAATCCAATCATAACTACAAGAAATATGTTGATTCAAAACGCAATTTTGCATTACATTAAAGTCAGCGAAATAGTTTCTTTTTATCTAATAAAGAAATAAGTTTTCTAAGCGTTGAAAAAGTCGAGAAAGATTAAGAAGGAAGATTAAGCAAAGGCTGATAGTGAGAAGAAAGCTCAGATATGTACGGACTATTAGAAAGCACTGATCTCAAGTTGTCAGAACAGCTTTATGAGCTATGTGTAGAGTCACAGGTATTCAATTGTGAAATTAAGAAGCTAAAGTGTAAGTTATAAACAATGGGAACTTACAAACAACACTTCAGCTATGATCAATCTACTCTATGCATCATCAGCCAATTGCATCATCAGCCAATAGCGTCATAATCTCAATTCATATGTACACATACATGTAGGTTAATATCTGTAAAATGCTATAAAAAGTTAACAACAGAACATCGGCTCAAACCATCAAGAGTTCGACTGTGAGAAGTTTGAAGTTCTTGCCATCAATTATTGGCGTGTTGATGAGATTAACTAGTGGTCCGTCACTCACAGCTGTTACACAAAAACAACACATGAACACAAAGTAATGCACGTGATAACACATAGTAACACATGTGACAACACAAGGTAATGCACGTAATAATAACACATAGTAACATATGAGACAACACAAAGTAATGCAAGTGATAACACATAGCAACACAAGTGACAACACAAAGTAATGCACGTAACAACACATAGTAACACATGAGACAACACAAAGTAATGCACGTAATAACACATAGTAACATGAGACAACACAAAGTAATGCACGTGACAACACATAGCAACACATGTGACCAGTTAACAACATATGAGAAAATATATAGGAACACATGAGACAACACATGAGAAAGTACATAGGAACACATGAGAAAGTACATAGGAACACATGAGACAACACATGAGAAAATACATAGGAACACATGAGAAAGTACATAGGAACACATGAGAAAGTACATAGGAACACATGAGAAAATACATAGGAACACATGAGAAAATACATAGGAACACGAGAAAAAATATATGGTAACACGTGACCACTTAACAACAAGAGAAAATACATAGGAACACATGAGACAACAGATCACAACACATGAGAAAATACATCGGAACACATGAGACAACACGTAACAATAGACATGTATACAACAACACTCGTGCAAGTACGGCAACACATATGGCAACACATATAACCAAACATTGAAACATATCTGAGAAAAACATAATACAAAATAGTATATATAAAACATACAGTAGCATATAACAATACAAGTGACATTACATAGCAACACATGCATGTAACATCATATAAACAGCATATGTAACATCATACATTAGCATATTACACAGAACATGCTACTAAAACGTTTAATTCGCAACAAAATCAGTAGCATAACACAGCAGCATCTTTATTGAGTAGTTTCAGTTGGATTTTAAAGCAAAAATATAGGGTGTCGCATAAGTTCGTATACCGTTTTCAAATTGCAGTAATTCGGCTAGTAAAGGTCGCATGTTCATAAAATTTCGTATTCGTGTATAATAGATGTGAATTAGATGTTGGTGCAAGTTTATTTTCATTAGACCTGGAAATGACGTCACACGGCGCTGTCGCGCAATGTGACCCATTTTCTGACTGGCGCAGCTAGAGACACGCTGTGGCTGCATGCAGCGCGTGCCTGGAAATTACCTGATGTTGTCGTCCAGGACCGCAGTCAAGGCTAATCAACGTGTCAATGTTATTGTTCGATGAGGCCGCGTATAATTTATAATATGGATAAAATTAAAATAATACAATTACGTGCACAGGCAGTAGTATTGGCTAAAGAAGGATATTCGCATAAATGTATTGCACAAAAGTTAAATCGGAGTAAGTGTTGGGTTACGAAGTGGGTAGGTCGAAGCAAATTTGACGAAAAACTAGTGGATATGAAACGTAGTGGACGTCCGAAGATACTGTCTAATACAGCCAAGCGTCTCATCCAATCCGCAAAATACAGACGTGGACAGAGTTTGCGCCGTATTTCAAATCAACTGAAAATTCGTAATGAACGTGCTTCTAAGGACACAATTCGCAGATACATGGTTAATGACCTGAAGTGGAAGAACTGGCGTCGCAAAAAAATTCCACTGTTGACTGATGCTCACAAGGTGAAACGTATTAAGTTTGCGCGTGATCATCGTAATTGGACTGTTCAGGATTGGTCAAATGTTCTGTTTACTGACGAGTCACCCTTCAAAGTGTTTTACATACCCAATCCCAAGAACGACACTGTGTGGGGATCACAGGAGAGTAATGTTCCTCCCGCTGCTCAAATGAAGTTCAGTCCCTCGGTTATGGTTTGGGGCGGAATGACTGCACACGGATTAACGAGTCTGCACTTCATTCCGAACGGTACACGACTTAACTCGGATTATTACATTGTAAACATACGGGATAAACTCGTCAAGCCAGCGTTTCAAAGAATCGTAACCGGCGGCAACGTTACTCGAGTAAAGCTGTTCAATGACAATGACCTTGGCATCTTTCAACAGGATGGTGCAAGATGTCATACATCAGCCAAAACAACAAGATGGTTGGAAGACAACATTCCATCGTACATTAAGCCGAAGGACTGGCCACCGCACTCTCCAGACCTTTCTCCTATCGAGAACCTGTGGAGTATTCTGTCGTTTAGTGTCTACCGCGATCCAGAGCCCACGAATGTTGTGCAGCTGAAACGTCGTCTACAACAAGCTTGGAGATCAGTGAAAGTGGAAATACTTCAGACATTAGTCAAATCTATGCCGGATAGAATACTCGCTGTCATTAAGCAAAAAGGAAATACTATAAAATATTAGTTTTTGCGAAAATGTGACGTCATTCAGAAAAATTTCAGTTTCTACTTAATTACTTGTACGATTACAAATTAAATTGTACCCATATATTTTATTTATCGTGTCTCCATACTGTCCAAATTTGGTTTAAAACGGTTAAGTAGTTCCAGAGTTAATGCAATTTGAAAACGGTATACGAACTTATGCGACACCCTATAGTTAGCTACATATACGCATGAGCATTCAGTGTGAGAAAATAGGTTCGTACATAATAAACATGCTAAAGATAGTGGGCATCTTTAGTACAGACTTGTAAGATATAAGTAAAACCTGTTTGCATTATTTGAATGTTTAACATTTTCAAAAAAGTCAATAGTTATAATTGCAATAGAACATGTCGCACTGAAAATAAAAATCTGCAGAAAAAAGTTAAAAGTTTCTAGACAAAATAGAACAGCTCTTTTAAACCATTGCGTTTTGTTTAAAATAAAATATTAAGTCCACTTGATTGCTTAGAGAAATGAGCAACTATTTTTCATACAAAGCATTAACAGATGTATCATATACTCCAAAGTCACAATTTTTAATTTAAAAAAAAATTGTTTAATGCTGTAAAACACAGTATTACACCACAAGAATATTTCAATACAATCAAATAGAGATAATTTCACATGTTAAGAAAATAATTCTGCAAAAGAGTTATTAAACCAACACCTAAAACAAGTAAATTCTTGTTGGTATTACCATAAATGTATGGCAGCGAATCAATAAACGTAAACAGAATTTTAAAATAAGCTTATTCCAGAAATAATTGTTTCAAGCTAACTGAAAAATAATAATTTATCATTATTTTAGGTGTGGGAAGTTAACCCTGAAAATTTTGCTAAAAGTTTAACCATATAGCCCGTTATTAAAATTCATAAGTAATATTACTGCCTTTTTAACATTTAACAAAAAGAAATTCAGAAAAAGTTTAGATACATGAAAATAAAGAGTGCCTCAGCTCAAATACAAAATAATATACACAATATTTCACACAAATGTTGACATATTTATCTACGTGCTACCACGTTTCTCTTACATCACATAAAAAAACATTACAGGAACAGACGAGCTGAAAATAGGAAATAAATCAAATATGCTGCATCGATCATCAAATACTACCAGACAGACACAATGAAATTAAAGAAGCAACAACAAAGAGAAATAAGGCAGACAATGAGGTTACCTCTATGATCTCCTCGGTTAGCGTACCATGCGACTACATCTTCAGATGCTTTAGTAAAGAACAAGCAACAAGTATTAGGATGAAATCAATTAGAATAACTCGTAGCAACAGGCTCATTCTGCATGCATGTATGTATTTTAGTATATCCCATTATTAAATTACACAACTGAAAAAGCCTGCAATAGATATAATTATGAGTGTAAAACAAAGTGCACCCTTACAGCCTGGCTTAATGACGAAACAATTTAAAAAATATCATTGTTTTGTATTATACGGCTAATCAAATTCCAGCAGTATTACAGGCTAGTACTTAATCCTAATTACATTTAATAAGTATACATACAAACAAAAAGATGCACAAAGCACACAATCAAACATCACTTCATACAATCAAGTACACAAACAATCTCTGCAAGTCTTTTATGAAGCAAACAATTCAAAATAGTCATAACTCTACACCAGAAAATGCGCACTAGGTTTTTGATTAAGAACACTTTCAGTAGGCCTAAATGGATTTGGTATATTCTTTGAAACAATCATGTACTACTGCACAAGTTCACTTATATTGAACTGAGATGCAGTAAATAGTTATTAGAAATGAAAAGTCGTTAGAAATAATGTCTTATAATTTTACTCTTTACAATCGTACAACTATGGTGATTACCATCAATTATGCATATTACTACTAAAATTAA
This sequence comes from Enchytraeus crypticus, assembly GCA_905160935.1. NCBI lineage: Eukaryota > Metazoa > Annelida > Clitellata > Enchytraeida > Enchytraeidae > Enchytraeus > Enchytraeus crypticus. The sequence goes on from CAJHZI010000718.1 coordinate 258,110, forward strand.
GGAAACACTAGTAAGTAAACGTTACAAATCAGAGCTAACTTTATATTAAAGTTAATAATAGATGCAATTTTTAATATTAATTATTAAAATAGTTTTCATTCTAAACATAAAAAGGAGGCAAAGATTAGTCGACTGAAGGAAAACACAAGTTAGTCACACCATGCATTAGATACACAATGTTAATTATAATTTAAAAGTGAGTGCTAATGTTTTTTTATTGCCGTCTACTGATAATTTGAAGTAGATGAAAATATCATTAGTAGAATAAATTGAGAAACAACTAGCTAAATACTGTAACACTATTATAAATAATAATAAAAATTATAAATAGAAAAAATACACATTGAACTATATCGATCGATCGATTAATCAATCAATTAATTAATCAATCAATTAATTAATGTTACCCTGGACAAACCCAAGAAGCCAATTTGCATATAACACACAGGTCATTTCCATTCGACTAAAACTCTTCTATGCTATACCTACATTAATTGCATAGTAAATTCTAACGAAGTTGCCATTGACACTATTCTTTAATCAACTCAGTAAATATTTCACCGGATAAAAACCAACATATTACAATAGCCAAACCCCTTATATCTTATTAATAAAACTATGAACTACAGTATGCCAAATCCTATAAATTGGGTAAAATACTTGAAATCAATAACTTGGACAAAATACTTAAAATCAAGTCATTGGACTAGGATTTATTACCCAGAATTATAGTATCCTAAATAATACGCTTTGTTACGAATAACTGTAGAAATTACTATCACAAACTAACAATACTTCTAAACTTTAATTTGCTTTCAACCGCGTAAAAGTTTAACTAGATCAAAAAATTCACAAGAACTCATCGTCGTAACTATGCTATAGAAATCTGAACAGACACGATAAATTACCCGGTACAAAGCAAAAGCATCATAATAACACTAAAAGAGTCGTAATTAAACCTTTGAACTGTGTATGCTGCAGATAAATTCCGCCTAGATATGCCGACACGGTCATATCGAACGGTCTCATGGTAACTTCTGTACCCAGTGACTCAACCACAACTTTTATGATTGGTATTTCTTCGTTACCCTTACGCTGAGACAGACCCAGTGAAATCTGTACGTTAACATAGAAATGAACGATAGAGTAGTGTAGATCAACGACAGAATTCAGGACAGAGATATTTAGTGACATATATAAAAACACGGAATATATTTATGTATAAGTGAATCATTTAAAAACAAGAAGAAAGCAAGGATTGGAATACATTTGTTTAAGCAAATCCTAAACGACTGAGGTTTACCGTTAAATGCATTATCGTTGATGTTGAGGTCATGCGTTAAAAGCTCTCATCAAATACAATGACAATGACAATCACAGAAATCACTCGAGAAAGCAAGATTAATAACAGTTTACATAGGCTACAACGTGAATATCCAAGAGCGCAACGTCATCAGCCAGACAATCTAAGTGACCTGCAGTTATCTCACCGTAAAGGACTACCCCAGCTTCCTGCTATTACAAAAGCAGGCGAAAAACTGTTGAGTGTCGATACATCACAGCTACTGCACAAATATTGCTATAGGTTCTTGTTCTCTTCTTTAGTGCACTGCCAAGTGGGAGATTCAAGGTACATATTCATACTCAAAATATGTTTTCTCGCTCCATAAAAGCACTCGTTAGATCAACAAGTTAATTCCTTCACAAAGTCTTTGCCTTATCCATACCCTATGTAGCCTACAGCTTGGGAAAAGCATGGCTTCAGAGGTGGTTTCCCGTTGCCTTCCTTAGTTAAGTTTCATCGCTAAATTAAGTTTTGTAAAAATTATCATAAAATGAGAAAATTAAAAAAAAATCAAAATAGAGACCTCTTTAATTTCAAACTTTAGTTCTAAATCGACGGCGGTGAAGGACGGAGGACCCGTGTCTTTCTTAGCGACAGGACCTCCAATGTCTCCAGCCTCCATCTGGGTGGCCAATCCCACCACATCCTCTCTGATCGGCAGGTTACGAACGTCCGCCGCCTTCAGCTGGAACAGTTTAAACCAGCAGGTAGTTATAGTCAATAGTCCAGGTTACCAGTTCAGTGAGTCCGATACTTTACAGACCAGGAATTTAATTGATCATAAAAAGCCAAAAAGCCGATGTTAATGTCAGTTTTATCTCTCGAAAGCGATATCGATGACGGGCGACCCAAGTATTTGAACCCGTATATACTGATCCGCAATCGGATATCTTACCGACACTGGCTGGAGCCAGTGACTATGGCGGTAAAGTATTAGGATTAGGTAAAAGGATTAGGCAATTAATCAGAGACTATGTACTGTAGGTATAGTTAAGTCATAATATAGATATCTGAGTGCTCACACTGCTTCATATATACTAGAGAATAAACTAAACAATTTTAAAATACTTTAGAAATATTTAATAAAATGAAGAAATGTATACATCAAAGAAGAAATTAAAAATACTAGAATTACTAGACAACAAGCTTTATTTTAAATCTCAAATTGAATGCACACATTAGAAGTAACAAATGTATTTAATAGTTTTCAACATCGCCGGATGCAAACAATAGATCCAAAAATGCTAATTAAGCTCTGCCATTTACTTAAGCTATCAATTACAAATCTTAACAAAAAATTTGATTGATAACAGAGGTAACTGACATTGCAATGAAGCAGACGTTAAACAGATTATGTTTAACGTCTGCGATTAATTTAAAGATTCATTATTACAAGTAACATGCAGCAGCAAAACTACTGATCGGTAACTGAGGTTAGTGATAATAAAATGAAATAAATGATATAAAAATGAAACAATGATATAATGACGCAGACGTTAAACAGAAATGACAAGTCACATACAGCAGCCTCTACTTCATCCTCAGTGGCTCCAGGAGGTGGAGCTGCTGACTCCGGAAGTGGAATACTCTGCGCCAGACACAGGATGTCCATCAGTCTCTGATCACTCATCGTAATGCTGAGTGACGGCAGCTCACCCAGGATTCTCATCCTACAGAGTAGAGTGCAGTGAAATACCATTAATCATCCACGAGCATTTTACAGAAAAACATCAGCTGCCTCATAAATCATAGTATCGAGCAGAGAGAGAGAGCATCGTAGAGAGCAGCAAAATATCTATTTACTTTATTTAACCAACTCAATGGAAGACAATTCTAAGTACAACTCGATAATAAAAACTTTTAAAGTGAAATGAACATCTATTCTAATCTAATTTATTAATGCAACTATATAAAGATTTCATTTTAAAAATCCGCAACGTCAAATTTGATACTCGGTTGTCGGCAAGTCATACTTAAAGCGACTTCTTACATAAATAACACAAGGTATTTTAGATTCCCCATAACTTCTGCTAAAATATTCAAAATTTGTGAGCATGAATATATGTAACGCAGCGCCAACATTCATAGATTTATCACTACCTATGAAGTACTACTAAGAACCTACTAAGTACTAACAAGTATCTATTAAGTACTACCAGTATCTACTAAGTACTACCATTATCAACTAAGTACTACCAAGGCTCTACAAGTACTAACAAGTATCTACTAATTACTACCAAGTATCTATTAAGTAACAACAACTATTTAAGTACTACCCCGTAGCAACTATTGTAAAATAAAATGAGTAGCAATCAAATGTAAGAATATAACTACAACAGCATTAGCGCTTACTTGGGTATGTCCATATCAGGGATCATGCTCTTATAAAAATCAATGTTTATTGCCATCGGTCGCAGTATGTGCATGTGAGATGCGCCTGACTTTCTCGCCTCCATCCATTTGTCACCTGATAATATTATAATAAGATAAAATATAGTAAATACTGCTATATAAACAATATAATATAAAATAGAACTAATGAAAATTAAATCATACGCAAATACAAAACCACAGAAAAATTAACTACAGAATTAGAATGACTCAAAACAATTATTTTGTATTGATCTAATGGATAGTAGATTTTTTATAGTTTTGGTAGTTACAAAAAACCAACATAGGATACTTTGAGTATCATATACCAATAATTTTTAAATAAAAATGTTACGATGTAGACCTAAACCAAGTAGCAACTGAAAAGTTTAGGATTTTATGTTTACACTAGTACAAAAATTCCTTCAAAATCATCATCATCAACTTCATCGTCATTAAATCATCAGCATCAAAATCATGGTTATCATCATATTTCCTAGAATCTCAGTTTAACTAGGGTCGGGATTAGAAAAGTTTGTAGCAATTTTTGGAGCTTAGGCACTAACCAACCAGTATATATTTCAAAATCTCTCACAAATAAGCAATAAAAGAAAGCCTATATCACCTGGGTTAGCGAAAAGAAGTTGAACACTCTGAAGCTTCAGCTTGAAGTTGTCATAGGCTTGCTTCTTTAATTCTTCCAGTGAAAGCTTCTACAAATAAAATAAATATTAAGTAAACAATATTCCGATAATAAATTATACATTCTTAAACTTTAATACTAAATTATTCTACTGTAATATTTGTTGGCAATATTATAATTATTCTCTATTAATTTTATATAAATGCACAACATTCACTGTTGTGCATTTATATAAAATTAATAGAGAATAATTATAATATTGCCAATAAATACTAAGCGTAGATTTATCCAGTCCATAATATTATTAATATCGACTAGTATCAGTGATATTCAACTTGAAAACCAAATGTCTTTAATTTTACTAGCAGAAACCGTTGATGTAAATGTTTTCAAATCAGTTTATCGAAGATGGAAGTTGTCAGTAGGGAACACTGTAAGATTTAGAATTATATTATTCTATAATTATATAATTCTACATTTTACAATTATTTTATGTCTTATTCCTATTAACGCCTAACAGAGCGCCTAGTGAGACGAAGAGGCAGGGCCAACCATAAAGGTTTCTTCAAAGCTAGTAAAAATCTACAAAAAAGCTATTCTTCATGTTATAATAACTTAAGACTTGTTTTTATAGTTGTACTCATCATGTTAGAAATTTAATTAACATAATGTTTCTGATAGTTCAAATATTCATTAAATGAAGAAGTAGAAAATGAAGCTAATATTGTAATGAGCTACCGGTAGATGAAGAGGTAGAAAATGAAGCTAATATTGTAATGAGCTACCGGTAGATGAAGAGGTAGAAAATGAAGCTAATATTGTAATGAGCTACCGGTAGATGAAGAGGAAGAAAATGAAGCTAATATTGTAATGAGTTACCGGTGATGAGGGCTCAGATTTACGAGCCTGCTTCTCTGTGACCACCGTCAGCTGACCCAAATCAACCACCAGCATCCGACAATCCCTACACGCGCACAACAACTACAATATAACTACAATATATTACAATATAGTCGTTCAATATACTACAATATAGTAAAATATCATCATAACTTCATGGCCAACAACACGCAGCATTTTCTAACAAAGAATTGAACTTACATAAAAATCAGCTGCAATGTCCAACGTAAATAGCATGTCCCGCAGTACAGGGAGAAAATAAAATATAATAAAGACTCTTATGACATTCAAGATTAAATGAAGCAAAATAGAGTTTAGTAAGAGGGGGTAGTCATAAAATTATTTGTCAGAATCAAGATGCACATAATGCCAGCTGCAAAATTGAAAATAATGCCAGCCCAAAATTCATATGAACACAGCTCTACTGCTACGTTGTCCAATGAGAAGAGTTATTTTTGGAAAAGACCATTTCTATAGCAGTTTCATGGCCAGTGGCCGTCTTTGAGATCGCTTTACATGCTTTACTTTGCTTGTTCCTGGCACTATTTTTAAAATCCTTTGCAGGATTAATAATATCTTGGTTTAATAATAATCTTGGATTAATATTAATATCAAGATTAATAATATCGCTGTTAATAGTGCCAATTGGCAGAAAGCTCCGATACATTTTCCTGAGGCCTTAGAAAATATCGTTTAATTGTTAAAAGACCATTGAACCCAAGCTACAAGATTCTTAAGCCAACACTCAAAACCGTTAAGCCATATCCTCTTCCAAAAGAGTTACTAATTAAAGGCAGGATCTACTAACTGTTTGTAGACTCCTTTTTCAGGTATGATGACATAAGTTGGCTGCAGTGCAACATTGATCTCGGTGAACTTTCTTTGTTCCAAAGCATAGGCTAAACCAGCAGTGGTTTGAGCCTTGACTTGCTCTAGTTTGGCCATCGCAGCTGCCTGCAACCTAGGGCATAGAATATTATATTATCTTCATCATCTTTCCTTGAAACGCAGTTTAACTAAGGACGGGAAAATATTTATTTCAGACGTGAAATTTCTAAAATCACATTAAATATAAAAACTAAGTTTACTCAATTTCTGCAACACAATGAAGATCACGGCGATAAGATTATGTCGATTTTCTCTAACAAAATTTCAGAAGACCGTCTTCAGAGTCCTCCCAACAATTAGGCTTAATTAATTAAAGGCTAATAAAGCAAATGTTCACGTCAGTTTCCTAACTCGAAAACGATGTCAGTGACGGGTGAGACCAGGATTTGAACCCCGTACAATGTCATACTGATCCGCGGTCGAATAACTTAGCGACATCCCCACTGGCTCCAGCCCAATAAAGCCATCAACTCAAATATCCAACCGATACAAAGCAAAAGAGCTAGCAGCTGCTAAATGCTAACATATTAGGTTTATAGCTATTCTCAAACAAAATATGCGCTATATAAGTTGACTTAATCCGCATTCTCTTCTGTCTTTGCATAATTAGTCATCATCGTGTGGTACTTTAGTAAAAACGTAAACACTCACTGTAGTGAAATGATCAACTATGTTGATTTCTATCACTTCTAATATCACAGATTTAAACCGTTACAAAATTTAGACCATTTTTAACCAGTCCGGTGAATGTACGAGATTTTACTTTCAGATCACCGCGGCTGGGATTCAAACTCAATCAAATCACCTCAGGATCTGCCATTTTTTAAAAACGTCATGACGTTACCCCTACGCAATTAGGACATTCTATAAGCAATATTACTATACAGTTCAAAAATTGTATATGGCATTGGCATATTATCAAGAGAAGGCTCAATAGAAAATGTATTACATACTGAACCATATGTATATGTTCTGGAGGTTTGAAGAAGTCAGCCAGAGCATTGATTGTGTTCTACATAAATCAACCAGTACAAACAAATATAGAGAAATATATCATAAATCTCTTCAATAGCACTTAATAACGAAACAGTTCTTTTTTATAATTGCAATTTTTACAATATCTGTCGACAGTAACATTTGTGTAAAAGTTATGTATTATAGCACAAGATCTACAGCATTCGATAACACACTAGAAGTTAGCCCTGTACACTAATTTATCAAAAAAATTCACAATAGGCTATCTTTGCAATTATTTAATGCTGGTGAAAGCATTAAATATATAATTGGACAAGGTAAAACATACTCTAAATTCCATAAGCTAGATAATTACTTTCTTAGCAAGATAATAATTTTAGTCATCTGACGGCAGACTTGCAGATACAACCACAAAATAGCACACATTTCAAAATCCTTTAAAGTAGCCACTACTACACATTGATTGCACTACATATCATTTAATTACACCCACAATATCATTTAATTACACCCACAAGGGCCTTAGCTCATCATACATATTTACTACTTAAGAACATTCTAGTACGCACCGCATCAAACACGACTTCTATGGGCCTGACGCTGACGCCAATGCGAGTGTCGCACTCTCCGTCCAGAGGGTTCGTCTCAAACATCACGTCGATGAATGTGCCACTCTCACTAGAGAATGAAGAGACCATCTTCGGCACAACAGGCGAGTCACCGGCTGCTCCAGCCACTGAGCCAGGCAGAGCCGGTCTACCGAGTACTGTCAGCGACTGCATGCTCGCCTTCAGTCTGTTGTTCATGTAATTCAGTCGATTAATAATCAATCAATAAACTACGAAGATTTTATGTATTATACTGTTATTTTCTTAAACGAATGGATAAACTTCAAAAGTCTCAGTGATTGGGAGGACTGGAGAAAGTCTATTCGTGTCCCGACCCTGGTTAAACTGGGAATTAAGGGAAGATGATGATGATGATACTGTTATTTTCAGCTGGAGAGAATAATTTCTCTAGGTAGTTACATAGTGTATGTAGTTTTGTTTATTGAGTGTTTGTTGGTGTTTCCATACACAAGTATGCTGTGTCTTTTTAGTAGTTAGTTTAAGCAATATCTGACAATGATACACAGAGGTTAATGATGAAGTAGTCCACTCAGCCAACTCTATGATGTGTTACCTAACAGGATCTGTGACAACGGTGCTATATACTAAGAAATATAAATATAAGAACTATAAATACTGCATGGGATAGAATTAAAAACAAGAACAGAAACCAGCTTGAGTTCACTAAAACAGGAATATTGAGAATAATTCCTCTAAAAGTAAAATGAAAATGATATCTACACTGCATTCGATATAAAGTGTTTTAATAACTTGTTATGCTATTCTGAAATATTCACATTTATCTTATCCAGCAATTGAAATTAATAACATAATAAAATCCGAGATCAAGATACAGCGACAGTAAGATTACTTTACATTCCCAGATAGAGCAATATTTACTTGATCGCATCAGCTGCAGGTCTCTGCTCAAGATTAGCGTTCACTCTCGTTAACTGTAGACACATCAGATCTGCATTCCTATACAGCAACAGTATTACGTAGAGAAATACAATTACTATTAAAAAATTATTATAATTATTATTATAATTACAATTATTATTACAATTATTTTAATACAAGTATTACATAAATGATCATAATACGATAACAGGCAGCAACAGTTACATTATAAGCGGTGAAGCGTAAATAATGCAACGTAGCACACCAATAGGAAGATATGGTAAAATCGCAGCATATAAGTAGGTTACGAGAGAACAATCTTGCATTAGCCATGGTTGAATGATTAGCTCAAACCACAGGAAATTAATGTAATTTATATTTAAACAAGAACTAAGGAGAGGTATATATATATCATTAAGTTTTAGTATTTGTGTTTTATAAATTGGATCAGTGTCACAAACAAAACAGTTAGGCTCATCAATTAATTTAACTGCACGCTTTTGCCAAATAATTACCTTGTTCACAATGTCTTAGAAGCATAACCCCAAAATATTACACAATAATTAAAGTATCAAGCCTTATAGCAGTTTTAGTTTTAAGTTTTTACTGAAACCTTTTAGTTTTAGCTAGTTTTTGATAAATAGGACTCCTGAAGCGAATTTATACTACATTCTCTAGTTGCTGGTTAATTCCTTTTGATGACTGATGCAAGAAAAAGTTTGTTTTTCCTTATTAAGTTTAATTTTCCCATTAAACCTAACAATAGAAGATTAGGATTTACACACAGAAATGAAACAAAATAAAGCACTTACTTAGCTTCAGCATCCTTCAATTTCACCTTTAAGCTTTTCAACTGAACTTGTAACATTGTAGCAACGTACTGCAATTAGATAGCAAATAATGCCTTCAATGTTAAAAGATACATAAAATTTTTAAATATTTTAATTACCTATCTTTTACATAAGCAAAACATTTATAACAACGATGAGCAATATGGTTAGCTTCATTTACTAAATAAAAATAGCGACATTGTCTAATTTCAACAGTGCTTTGGCACATTTTTCTCTCTCAAACACAGCCAGATTTCATCACTAATGTTATTATTACATTTCATACAATGGGCAGTATTATGATATTATGGGCATATCTGCTATGATATTTAAAAGGATTGAACTATCTTTTTGTACTGTCTTAATACAAAAGCAAACTAGAATATACTCTCGAATTCATAAATGCCAAATAATATAATATCTTATTGAAAAGTAGATGGCAATACCGAACAGCACACAAAAGAGAACCAAGACTTCCATTACACTGCTATCTGCAGATATTCTCTCTCTCTCTCTTAGTGCACTGTCTACTGGAAGGTCTATGGTAGCCTATATAACACCTCCATTATTCTCTATCTTCCATTTTCCTCTTCACTTCCACATACGAGTGGATCATTAAATCATCTATAACATTCCTTTTGATAAACCATTATTCTTGGGGATTCTGCTTATGATGAGGTGGGCCCCATGTGCCTTCCTCAGCTTCGACTAACATTTACTGGACAGGAGCGTGATTTCCTGAGAAAACAATCCTGTTTACCCATCTGCAGATATTATAATATTAATATTATAAGTATATTTAAGCAATTCTACTATGATTTGATATAACTTAAATCAGATATAGCGTCTCAACCTCCTTGGGGAAAACAGTGTCAGTGTTCTCCTGATAGCCAATGGCGTCGTACAACTTCTGCTTCTCCTCTGGGGTCATGATCTCCTGCACTTTCTCACCTATATAACGCGTCACGCAAACATCTTAAAGTAACAGACAAATGTACATAATGGTATGTACATTATTTGCAAGTACACATTATAAAACGTTTTTCTAGAAGTCTATCAGGAAGCAATCCGCTGAAAAATATCCAATTCTTAAAATCTTGCCACTAACTAGGCCTTTCAATGAATGCCTCGATACTTTGCATTAGTTCGCTCTTACGATATGCAAAGAGCTTTCAATTGATTTATTCTCAGGTTTCAAAATCCAATACTGAATAATATTGCACGCTCGTGACTACCTATCTATCCCACGCGTGCTTTATACTCCAATATTTAAAAGTATTAAAAAGTTAATAACGAGATAAGCGCAAGAGTAGTTTCAAAAAGACGAGTGAATGAATATAAAATAAGAAATGTACTTACCAACAGATTTCTCTTCAGCAGATGTCGCCTGTTTACTCTTACCAAACCATCCACCAAACCAGCCCCCCCCTCCACTAGCCTGCTTCTTGTCCAACTCCTTCTTAGCCTGCAACAAAACAACCATATCCAAAATACTCCAATTAATTTAGAAATTGATTGAATACTAAATTGAATTCTATATTGAATCTAAATTGAATTCTACATTCTGAATTATAAATTTTGAATTCCAAATTCAATTCTAAATTCTTGAATTTTAAATTAATCTAAATTGCTTGAACTCGAAATTGAACTCATCGCTAAATTATATGTAAAACAGCACAGAGGACTAATTACATAAAATATATAAACTGTTTCAATCTATGAGCAAATAGTTCAGTCTACAGCTATAGATTTATCTGCTAAATTCAAACCCTGCTAAACATAGATAACCTGTTAAATCCTCACTTCATGATTGAACTCAATATATTGCTAATACATTTCTGATATTCTGGAATTTGAATCCAGATCTAGTGATTATCAGGCACATGTTGCACCCATAATACTAAAATTCCTGAACTTCTCTATTAGATCGTTACTAATAATACTTATTACAATTAATCACCTATGCTAATATCTATTAATTACCTATTTTAGAATTAAATGTATGACCAATTATATTTAAACTAAATCCACTCAACCCGTGTTCAAACCTAACTGATCTACTTTGCACATAAATTTTTCAAAATAAAAACTGTTATTTATTATATGCCTTAGAAAGCACATTACGAAGAAGTGTCTTGAATAAGCTAAATAAAAGTCTACTGAATTGTAAATTAGGCCTAGAGAATGAGTGCAGAGTTCAAGAAAGCGTAAGAGAAGAAATATGAATCAAACCTGCATCTCAGCCTGCTGCCTCATCATCGTAATGTTAAACACATCCAGCGCTTTCTCGCATCTCTGCGGTATTACAATATCAATGTTTAACAAATAAATATTTAAAAATTGATTTTACAATTTTAGAAATATGAAATAAAAATTTAGAAAATTAAGGCAAGCTCATTCCTGCTATTTAATATTACCAAGTATTTTAATTTTATGCAAGATATGAAAAATCGTGTATATTTTTTAAAAAGTATACTGAAAGTATATAAACTAAGTATATTAAAAAGTACATATAAATTACATGTACTTCTGGAATTATTGAAAGTTCTGAGTCTCCATATAACTTTCAGGTATATACCAGAAGATACAGAACTCTTAACCTTTTCATATACTGTAGTTATAGTTTGTTGATTAATTAATTATCACAAAAAACACAACAATCATAAATTAGTCAACCAGCATCAGCTACTGACAAAGAATCAGTCACAAATTAAACACTTAATTTCGATATCTACTAGGATACAACAAACGCAAGTAATTACCTTTACTAAGTTCTTATTTGATTAAATCTGACGCAGAGGTAACACAAAATCAGTTTAAGAAAGTATTTACCAGAATTGCTACCATCTTTCGCATTCCAATCCTTCTTCAAACTTAGGTAGCAAGAACAAGGGAAGAAAGCCAAGGGCTTATTTCAATCCCCAATCATACATGATTACAACATCCAGCTTGTTTTTAAAACTATTCAGCGACACCGACAAGTAATAGAAAGCAATCAAGCAGAAGTCAACCTCTATATCTGCCAGTACATCAGCAGAAGCCTTGGAGACGAGCTTAGCCCTGTAGATGTCCCTGTAGTGTCTGCACATCTGCCGATGATCTCTGATGTGAGTCCACGACCACATGCGTCGTCTTCGTCTCACCGTCTCCTCCAGAACTGACGTGTACGCAAACTTCCACCTGTCGGAAACCAGACAGACAGACACATCATGCAGTCAACCAGACAGACAGACACATCATGCAAACATCATGTCAATTAGCATAAATGCACCAGACATTTAAATTATATCAATCATTCAACCCAACCAATCAACCCAACGACAGTAGGCCAACTATCTAGCGTATTAATAGCGAGGTCAGTCGTTGAGTTTTACAGAGAAATATAATGTCCGTAAAGCCACATTTAATTAACAGTAAAACATCAACTACTAGTAGATACCGACTTCACCACTGGCTCCAGTCGGTAAGATACTCGACTGCGGATCAGTATGTGCGGGGTTAAAATCCGGGGTTTTCCCGTCACTGACATCGCTTTCGAGTGAGGAAACTGACGTTAACCTTAACTTTACCAGCTTTTTTAGCTTTTGATTGTTAACCACTTGCAGATTTTTAGTCAGAAGAGTTGTTAGGCTCCAAAATGTGAAATCCTTACAATTTAATACAAGCTTAATAATTTCTATTGGATACTAATATTAAATATACCCATTAAATATTATTTACATAATCACATTGAGAGGGTGATCGAGACTATGACCACGTGACAATTGACGAGCTTTTTGGTTAAATTTTCTAACCTTAACATAAACATACGCATAATTCCATCGGAAAATTTAGATGTAACATTACATTTCAGCATCTCTATCTCCAATATAGTGTGATATAGTCTTCAAATGAGAGAAACCCACAACATCTGTAAGTCGTTGGGTGAAAAGCGAAAGCATGTAAAGTAAAAAATAAAGTAAAATATCATTCAAGTGATTCAGTCATACATATAGAACACTGACGAGCTGACTTTAATTATTTAATTAAAGTTTACTAAACTAAATCACTAGTGAATAGGATATATACATAACAGCGACACAAACCAGGTTCTTTCATTCTTCAGCAGCGGCACCGCAGGCTTATATTTACGATACTGACTCGCCAGTTTCATTCTCTCAAATGATTCAATGAACTCAATCAGCACTTGATACTGTAACATCATCATCATCATCATCTTCCCTTAAACCCCAGTTTAACTAGGGTCGGGATACGAATAGACCTTCTCCAGTCCTCCCTGTCCCACACCATATCATCAGTCAATCTCCTGTTTTTCATGTCCTTCTTAATTAACAATACATTAGCCCTTTTAACTGTAACAATAGAATAATTTTATAAATCATTTTATCTCTCTCCCTTTCTTTGTCTAGAGTTTTGCCAAATGGCAGGTCCATGGTACAAATTTTTACCCAGCGAGTCCATTATCAAGCTCCATAAAGAGAACTCCATGGATTGACAATCACTTCAAAAAGACTACGTCTTACCCATACTTTCAGTAGCCTATAGCAAAATCATCTTATATGAACAATATATTTAATATCCCACATTTTCATTTTATTGAAATCATTCCACGCAAAATGTACAATTCATAAAATTGTTAAATTTTACTTTATATTTTATTACAAACTAAAATTCATCATAGATCTAATAGAGAACATACACTTATTTTTTGAAGAGAGCATTAAATATTTTCACAAAGATACAAAGACAAAGTTTGAAGAGTAAAACGTTTATTGTAAAATTAAGCGTTACATCCGAAGCAAATGAAGGTGTTTTGTAAGTTTTAAATTACAAGTTAAATATTCAGAAGACTTAAGATTTTGTAATTAACAATTGATGCTAACTTAAACACTGGTTGCAATTAAAGTATTTTAGGGACTACTTTATATAAGATCGCAGAAATTTTATTTTGATAAATAAGAATTTCATCAATGGCCCAATTTGATCTGTGAGAATGGCCACCTAGCAGTCAGAATATTAACCATGTCATTATTACTATAACTATTATAAATATAAAAATTATAATCATAACTATACTACAAGTTGTATAATTATAATAATTTTTATTGTTATTAACAATAAAAAAGAAAATCTATATACAAGTATAGCAGTGCCACGGCCAAAATCGATCTTCGAGACTGTTCTATAAAAAAAGCTTAAATACTACTAATAAACCAAAAAAGTACAAAATTTAAATTTGTATTTTGCCAATGTACTTCAATCGCTTGAAATTAATGTTCAGTTATAAAAGTATTTCCTCGCCAGTACTATAATGATTTGTCAAGCTATCTCATTATCCACAAAGACTGCAGTTAACTGGAAGCCAACTCAAGGAAAAAGGAAACTAGGAAGACCTAGAAGTACTTGGCTAAATACGATCAACAAGGATTTGAGAGCATTAAACATTTCATGGGAAGACGCTGTGAGGGTTGCCGAAGATAGAAACGAATGGAGGAATGTTGCCGAACTATGTTCTATACAGAACGTCAGGAACTGATGATGATCTCATTATCTATCGCCCTAGTTTAATACTGTCTAGTTTGCATTCGACGCATACTACAGAGTTAACATTTACAGACCTGACTTTTACTCAGAGACACGACCGTGTCCTCAAAGATAACATCAACGAGCATCTTAGCCTGAGAGAAATTGTCTTGTTCAGGCTTCGTGTGCAGTCTCAGATGTGCATTGGACGTAATGGGCTCAATAACTAGAACAACATCAGCCAGGTAGGTCAAGCAAAACAAAAGTACTGATGTAAAATAATGGAATAAAATATAAATAAACAAGAAAATAACAGTGACATAGCAATTATAGAGTCTATGGAAAAGCTCATCGTTATTAAGATAACATTTTTTCATAGATATAGACCTAGAAATATCACATCAGTGTAGCTATGAACATAAAATTTAACATACAATTATAATCTATTAGAAAATGTCAGGCAAACTGAAGCTTCAAGATTTTACTTGAAATAGTCCGATAAATTTTCTATAAAAACAGATCATCAAGCAAAAAGAGGTAAAAGACTTGCATAAAACAGTTGTGTTAATACTCAGTCATATAGGAGAGTAGGCTGAAAAGTGTAATGCATACTTGTCAATCTGTCACACATTTAAAGATGTAACCAAATTAATCTCCTGTATAATTATAAATCAATACAAAAGAGAGAACCATAGAGATAGTCTGATTTAGCTGGAGAGTCCACAATGTGGTCCTTGAGGTGAGCCTGTACTTCTGAGCGGTCGGCTCCCGTGTAGAACTTAGAGTCACAGTTCCAGTACAGAGACAGACTATCCAGCTTTAACAGCTACAAGATAAGCAACAGACTATCCAGCTTTAACAGCTACAAGATAAGCAACAGACTATCCAGCTTTAACAGCTACAGATAAGCAACATACTATCCAGCTTTAACAGCTACAAGACAAGCAACAGACTATCCAGCTTTAACAAGATACAAGATAGGCGACAATGACAGACGAAGCTGTGAAAGGACAATTTGCAAGAACTTTCACATTTATGGCAAAGAAGATTTGACAAAGACAAAAATAAGCTAATATTCTGTCTGACTGACACACGCAGCATATTTTAACTGCAGCACATTTTAACTTCCTAAAGTTGATTCTTAAAGGAAGTTGGGACTGAAATCTAAAACTGCTATAATTAAGTTACACCACAATATTCCACTATAATGTTTAAAGATTTACAAAGTGCAAAGTAACAATGAAGTGACTTTATAGTTTCAATACTACTACAAATAAAATCAAAAGAGAGGGTGGTGTCTTAATTGTCAAAGAGCTTTGCCTTATTAACAACTGAGCACAGGTTCTGAACAACTCTATCACTCTGAGGTATAGCTTAATCAGTCAGAACCTCAATTTGTTCTCAATCATATTAGAATACTTCTGGTATTATATTATTATTATTATTATTATTATTAACAACGAAAACTAATATAGCAGTGTCATGGCCGAACTCGGTCTTCGAGACTACTTTACAGGAAGAGTTCAATTGTAATCATGAGCTAAATATGATTGTGGTTGGGAGCTGTACCTCTGGTAATGATGCCAACCACACCCGTGCAAAGCCCAGGTGTGTTGGGGCCAACTGCAGAATAGGACGCAAACAAGCTGCCACGTGTACACAAGAGGCGACTAAGGCACGAGTTGAGGAAGGCAGAATAAAGGGACCCCATTTCACCATAAAATGTTTATTTAGATCCAAACCAACGTTAGATAGAGCATTCAGTTGCTGAGCACACAGGCTCCAGAAATTGCTACAAAACTTTAAAACGAATGGAAAAATAGGGGATTGGCTGATGATATGGTATGGGACAGAGAGAAGTAGATAAGGTCTATTTGTATCACGACCCTAGCTAAACTATGATTCAAAGGAAGACGATGCTGACCATCATCATCATTATCATCATCATCATCATTATCATCCTCTCTTAAATCCCAGTTTAAGCAGGGTCGGGATAAGAATAGACTTTCTTTAAATTTATCCATTCGATTAAGTTTTTGTAGCAATTTCGGGAGTCTAGGCGCTCACCAACCGAATGCCCTTTCTACCGTTGCTTTTGATCTTGATTTTATGTCGTCTTCTACGATACGAGCATATTTACACGGTTGGTCTATTTTTCAAGCACCCGGACACAACACGGGGAGATCATCATCATCATCATCATCATCATCATCATCATCATCATCACCATCACCACCACCACCACCACCACCACCACCACCACCACCACCACCACCATCATCATCATCATCATCATGATCATCATCATCATCATCATCATCATCATCATCATCATCATCATCATCATCATCATCATTAACCAGATATAAACCTTGAAGATGACTGAGACCGCCTCTTTGATGGTCTTGATCGCCCAGTTCTCATCGGTGGTCTGACAGGAGAGCTCCCTCAGAGTCACGCCCACAGAGAACGGCTGACTGGGGTCCGTGTAAGAGTCTTCGTACCGCACGTGCACATTCGTCAGCTTCACTTCCAAGTTCTTTATCACGTTCGTCACCAGCTTCTCAGCAAATGTATCCTGCTTGGGATCCTTAGGTAGATCTAAGATAGAAACGTGCAACATGGTATCATCATCATCATCTTCTTCCCTTAAATCCCAGTTTAACCAGGGTCAGGATACGAATAGACTTTCTCCAGTTTTTTAAAGTTTATCCATTCCTTAAAGTTTTGTGGCAAATACTGGAGCCTAGGCGCTCACCAACCGAATAGCATCGCTTAAGAAATCGTTAAAGTGGTTTGATAATACAGTTATTAATGAAACTATCTGTAAATGAATCATAAGTTCATTTAATGGAAGTAATTCCATTCAGAAAATCCTTATCAAATCTCCATTTATTTATCAGCTTTTAATTCAAATTAAAGACACATGTACTGTATATATCTACATTTTTCCTCCGGCTAAATGTTCTACTCTTCAGCAAAAGTTAATAATTTATTTATTTTAAAAAGCCAATTTCGGAAACAATTATACTGCATAATTTTATAAATAATTAATTTAGTATTTAGGCTCCATAAGTATATTTGTTTAAATCGCAAATCTATTTATATATGCACGCAAATTTTATTATAATAAAAATGATAATTTAGTAAACACAGATAAAATGTGCACCACTTCTTGCATAACTTAAATCTAAATTTCAACAATTATACAGACGCTTTTCCGCTTCTTTCTTCTTTGCTTCGTCAATTCGAAGTAGTTCCTTCTGCTTGGTATCCCACAATGCCTTCGTTTCCTTTTCTTCATTGTAGGCGATACCTTGAAACAATCAAACACAAAACTCTAAAGCTTTAAATTTCCACGGTCACCACAGTAATCAGGTTTTATTATAGCTTACAAAAACAATCGAAACCAAAAATTAGCAATCCTAAATACAGAAAAGAAAAATTAAGCACTAGGGGGATGTGTGTCTGCCATATAATTAATTAGCCGTAGTATAGTAGTTAATACAAGAGACAACTTCGACAATTCCTCTGGTGTCGCCCACTCACAGATGGATTTATCTGAACGATGAGAACTTCATCAGCCTATAGACGCAATGTCACCTGATCAACCTTCCATCTTCTCGATATTAAATCAAACTTCAGGCTGGTAAATATTCTCTCATAATCATCTGCAGCGATCACCAATGTCAACAATATCGACTGTTCAAGCCCTTATTGAGGTTTACACCCAGTTAATAAAATAAGAACAAGAGTCTACCACTTCTACGAGAAGCTTCAGATCTACCAGTGTGCCATGGCTAAGACATTGGGTTAATTTAACATCAGAGTACTTGTATATAAATCATACATCTGATCATATTTTCACAAACACAGGAACTCTTGTAAATATTCGTCTCGCAATTTGTAGTGCCCCAGCACTGCAAAATGGATAAATGGAATGGAATAATCGTTTACTGCCCGTGTCGTAGAAGGTATACTAAACAATAGCCGACGATACTAACAAAACCTATTTACTCCAAGCTAATATCTTCATTATTTTTTTTCCCTGCAGACTTCTTTATTTGTTTATCATGTCACAATAATAGTAAAATACAATCATAGTTACATCAAATAAACAATTTAATCAAGAACAAGAGGGTTACCAAAAAGGGTCACAAAAGGGTCGAAGCTCTGTGAGGCAATACAGTAAGTACCGACTATTAAGAGTACCAAATTCGTACTAATTGTCGTCTGTGCTATATAAATTGTAGAACCTACATTATGGTAACCATGTCTAATTACTGTCGATAATCACTTACTATTGTAAGTAATTACAATTACAAATTACAACTAAAGTCATTACAAAACCATCAAAAACAGTTATTTTTAATTATATTTGGCAAATGGTAGGATCTGTGAAAAGAATATCTCAATGGAAAAAGTTTCTCATCAGTCAGATAGTGGATAGGAATATGTACCTATGAGCAGCCAATAGGCAGAACAGGAGAAATAATGAGCAAGAGGCATAAGTATATGCTGTTCAATTCAAATTCAGCATACAAAATTAGTGCAATCAATTTTAACATAAATTAGGTTGTTCACTGTGGAGGTAGCAGCCAAATATTTAGTAGTAATTGATGAAACAAGTCAACCTTTAAAATATACTAGATCGTGAGTATTGACTAGGAAAGCAACAATAGAATCAATATCTTCTGGTTAAAGCAGAAATGATCAGTATAAAGTGGAGTCACATAAAACCACATGTTTTCAAAGCTTTATGTTACATTATAGTAAGGATATGACAGCCCTGTGCGAAAAGATTATTAACTTCTGGATCACTAGAGCGCTCTCTATGGAGCATGACAGGAGACTGTGAATAGGAATGAGTACCTTGGACCTGTCGCTTGGCAGAACACTATAGGAACATAGAGACAGAAAGAGAGAGCTAGAGGGATCTTCAGGTTATAGCTTAATAAGATGCTAGAATACTTTTTATTATAATCCAATTGGTAAAGTTTATTATGTTTATGAACTATAAATAATGTAAATGGTTGAAAAGGAAATCAAACAGAGGGCAATGTATCGTTGATATGACAAAAATCGGCCAAACACAACATTCAGTTTATCCCTGGCTTATCTTAGTTAACGCGGTTATTATAAACTAGTACTCATAAATCTTATCAAACGCATTATATAACCAGGTAACGCCTACCAGACCTCGGCTAATAGGCTAATAGCAGCGTGTTTATATTTAGAACAGAGTTGTAACTATTTCTGCACGAGACGTCTTCATGCCCAGCAAAAACATGCACGCATCATATTGCTCAATATGAGCTTAAAACACAAACATGCTAGCATAATATTGCTCATTAGGAGCTTAAAGCACAAACATGCAAGCACAATATTGCTCATTAGGAGTTTAACGCACAAATATGAAAGCACAATGTGGCTCATTATGTTAACTTAAAGCCAAACATACAAGCATAAATGTTTTGACCCTCTAATCTTTTCCATTCTTTTTCATATCCACTAGTTTCTCGATATCCACCTTAAGATCAATTTTCACATCCACATAATAGGTCCATACCAATGTTTTCACTACTTTTATCTTTAGAACTCAGTCTAACATTGGCTTTTTCGATTATATCCAATTCTTCCTTGTTGATAAACAGCACATGAACAAAGTGTATTGTCTGGCGCAGAGTAACGTAAAAATCAATTGACGAGTGAAGCAGATGTTGCTTTGCTGCATAGCAACAACAACAGCGTTCAGTGCGGCCTATCAATTTCACGCTGCGGACTACACACGTTCTACAATAGGAACCGGCTTCGTTCTATGACACAAATTAACTACAATTATGTATAAAAATAAACACAAATTCCGACCATTCTTTTGTCCCTTTACGTACACGAATGCGACGAATGCGATTCATAAAAATGTGTAACGCTTTTAATATACAATACATTGAATACAATGAAGATTTAACGGCCCGTTTCCCACTCGAGTGTGATGTCAGCGTTGTCTCAAGCTGAACATACAACTGCAAATTCTGTAGTACCTAGTAAATTCTGTAGTGCTTAGGAAGTGAGACAAAGACAGAAGAGAGAGCGCGAGATGGTAACAGGGCAAGCCACTGGATAGCGGGATGAGAGGAGGATGGGTCTAAGACGGAAATATGCAAAAATTCGCAACATTTACAGGGAAGCTGAAATAAACCATTTAATCATTTAAGACTAGATAGTAGAAGATTATTAGTAGCCATACAGCTTAATGCTATATCATAGACCTATACCTAAATATTACATATATACCGGATAAAAACACCTGCACCGGAATAATAAATTTGCAATGGTGCTTCACTGAATACGTATCGTACACTTTCATCATCGTTCACATTAGCCATTCATTATACAAAAAGGTAAAAATAATTACTTTTTTTTACTAATTAATCATCATCTTCAAATGACTCCCAGTATGGCTAGGATCGGGATTCTAAAATCTTGTAGCAATTTCAGGAGCCTAGGCTCCCACCAACCGAATGCCCTTCCTGACGTTGGTTTCGATCTTAGTGCTTTTTCGCCTTTTACTACACGTGCAATCCACGAATTCATTAGCAACCCAGACACAAGTCACACAACATAGTTGTTGTACTAATTTAAGTTTATGTAATTAATGTCAACATTAATTTGATACATTAATTTGTACCGAATTCAACTTTTGCCCATACACATGATCTCAGAACCTGCTCTGGTCTACGCAGCAGCAGATGAGAAGTCCCAACAGCTAACAATTTACACCTTGCCACATCTAATAATAGATTACACTACCCTCCACTCACAATATCATCTACATTACACCAATTACACCACCTTGCTCAGTTGTGTCTTCTGTCTAATTACTGTGTTTCTCTCTAATTGTTTTTCTTTTCAATAATAACTTACATCAGATTGTACTTTGTTGCAGCTCTACAGATAATTTTTACTGAAATCATTTTAGCTGTCACAGACACACCGTTTCATGAAATAGTTAGTACTGCCAAATCTTAGCCTCATCATTAGACTTTCTTCTTAGCATTAACACGTATAGCAAAAACCTTATAGACTAAAATATTAACCATGGTTGCAGAGGTTAAGAGTACCTGAATACAATCATCATCAACATCATCATCATCATCATCATCTTACCTGGAATCCCAATTTAACTAGGGTCGGGATTTAGAAAATTTTGTTGCAATTTCTGAAGCCTGGGTGCTCACCAACCGAATGTCCTTTCTGACAATGGTTTGGATTTTAGTGCCTAGTATCCTTTTAAGTTGAGTTAATGGTTGATCCATTCTTTTACAACCAGTGCACAACATACGTATTAGAAAACAATAAACTTAAATTACTAAATGGTATCCCAATTAACAAACTATATAAATGTTGTCATTTCCAGTTAATTCGATTGATTTTGTCCTAATTTCCGACTGTACTTTTCATAGCAATTTGTAGCAGATTAGTTATAATAAGATAAGCAGAATTGAACAGTCTAAGTCTTTTGATTCTAATATATATGTGGTAGACATAATAGGGTACTTTAGCGTTTTTGCATTAGAAAATGAATGGTATAGCAATATAAATCTTTTACATTTATGGATATGCAAAAGTAGACTGATTTTGAGGAGCTACGTTAATACAACTATTACGTCTACTGCACAAAACAATTAAGTTGCGGCCACCAGTCTATTAGTTCAATTCATTCTTTACTCCAGAAATAAAATATTGAGATGGTCTGGAATAATGTCAGACAATAAAATTGAGTTTTAACATTCCAAAAGGCTTTGATAAAATTCTTTTATTAAAACTGTACACCGGCATGAGCTCAAGCCAAGAGATATTCTGCATTATCTTGTAAATTCAACAAGGCGGCTTCTCTTAACGTAAGTTTCCACATTCTATCATATCAGACGACCACTGAGAATCTAAACCGGTAGAACAGAACATTCTAGTTAACGCACTGCCTGCAGCATATGCCTATTTAATTTACAAATTAATGTAATTGTACAAATTAATGAACATGTACATGTTTACAATACATAGCGTTATTAATAAAATTACTAAATATTACATTACCACAAGATAGTGGCAAAATTGTGAATTGCATCAAAAAATAAACCGCCGTACTCACTTGAGTTGGGGACTGCAATGGCGTATAATCCATCCAGTATAGCAATCGTAGGCTCTGTATAGAGGTTCTTCCAGGGTATCTTTAATGTTAACTTTCCTAAAATATAATACAATCGTCATCATCATCTTCCCTTAAAGCCCAGTAGAGTCGGAATACGAATAGACCTTCTTCAGTCCTCTATGTCCCACACCATATCATCAGTCAATCCCCTATCCATTCGTTTAAATTATTAACAATAACTTATTAAATAACTTACATAATATTACCATGATCTAGATTGAATATTCTCATTTCTCACATCTAGGATTCTTGCCTGTTTGCCATTACTTCAAATCATATTTAAGGTAACTCATCATTTTAGACCAGTTGCCACATGCATCTTCAGTCAAGTCTGTTAACCACATATCACATCAGTCAAGTCTGTTAACCACATATCTCATCAGTCACGTCTGTTAACCTCATGTCTCATCAGTCAAGTCTGTTAACATCAAATCACATCAGTCAAGTCTGTTAACCTTATATCTCATCAGTCAAGTCTGTTAACCTCATATCTCATCAGTCAAGTCTGTTAACCTCATAGCTTACCATTCAAGTCTGGTAACATAATACATAGCAGTCAAATCTAGTTACCAAAAAAATTATTGAGCATGCAACGATTTAAGTAGGTAATTTCTATATTTAAAAAAATGTAAAAAGAAGATTTCTATGAAAGTATCTTACCGATATTTCCAAATCGTAGCTTTATAGGCAAATCCAATTCATCCTAAAAGCAGACAATTTACATGTAAATATGAAATTTATTTGTTTTCAGTTTACACAGATTGTATTAAATATCAACAGATTAAATACACAGGATAGTCAAATGATCACTTAAGATGATAATAACATCTTAACATCAATTGTTTAAACTGTTAGAAAGGTTTTAGTCAATTTTTCGTTAAACCAGCCCTGCAAAATGCCTATACAACTTACTCAGTGATAAGTTCTAGAGAAAATCGATTAGCCTGATCAAATGAAACCGGAATTGGTGTAAATATAAGCACCAGTGTTCCTAAGTATATTCGATGACATTGCATTATCTCAACATTATCTCGAGGCCGAGAGATGCAGGGTGACCTACCTTATTTTATAACTGAGAAACAGGGAGTGAATATCGAACCCAGGAACAAAGCAGCCATCAAGGCTCAAGTCCGGGGTAGTCTCAGACCCGCTGTAAAGATATTTATTGGAAATATCTAAGATTTCTTTCTATTTCAAAATTACATGGAAAAAAATAAAAAATATAGAGTAGAATACACTTTGTAACAAGCAACACAAAAATAAATTCTCGTCAGAGTAAGAATATATGATTTATCTATCTGTACCATCTATCTGTACCATATCTTTGTGTCTTTCCTTAGACTTTTTGTGTATATATATATATATATATATATATATATATATATATATATATATACATGTATATATAATATTTTATATATATATATATATATATATATATATATATATATATATATACAGACTACGTAAAAAAATCTGACCCCCTACAGAAAATTTTCTATAACCCTTGTACCTGATGTCTCTTTATTATGTAAATTTAAGCAATTATTCATTGTCCAATTGTACATATATGCTGAAAAATGATGGAAATATATGCACCAAAATTCGAGTTAGAGATCTTTTTTCGCCATGCCCCAACCTTTTATAGATTTCCTACATAACATTTTATATAACTTTGGTATCTGATGTCTCCTTATCACATACAATGTAGCGAATATTTATGGGCCAATTCTACATGTATGCTGAAACATTTATGGAAATATATGCGCCACATTTCGAGTTAAAGATCAATTTGCGCCATGCCCCTACCTCTTATAGATTCTCTAAGCAGTGTATCTCAATAAGTCACTATAAGTTGCGGATACAAATACTCCATGAGCAAGATTACGGGGTAAAAAGAATAAAGCAAGCCTATTCGTTGACAGGATGGTCGTTGTCAACTATTAAGCATATTTGTAGGAAGATTGTAGAGAGAAAGAGCAACTGATATAAAGGTGGGCAGTGGCTGGCCCAAAAGTGCCAAAATTCCTGCTAATATTGCCGCTGTTGAGGAACTAATTGGTTCTCAGGAAGGAGAGCTTGGAACAAGTCGTAATACACGTCAGATATCTCAAGTACTAGGGGTTTCTGCCGCATCAGTTCTCATGATTGCTACTACCACAACAGAGAATCAATGAAGGGCTCTGATCAGGAGTATTCAGTGATAAACTGCTTGGAAAACCTATAAGATGTAGGGGCACGGCGCAGAAACATCTGTAACTCCAAGTGTGGTACATATATTTCCATGCATTTTTCAGAATATGTATTGATTTGGATCATGTATTATCGCTAAAATTTTCATGATAAAGAGACATCAGATACCAAAGTTATAAAAAAATTTCTGTAGGGGGTAAAGTTTTTTTGACGCAGTCTGTATATATATATATATATATATATATATATATATATATATATATACATGTATATATATATATATATATATATATATATATAGATATATATATGTATATATGTATATATGTATATATATATATATATATATATATATATATATATATATATATATTTTATTATAAACATAGTAAAGAGAAATCCTTTGCCATGGAAAGACAACTAAAAAAGTTTTTGTATATCAGAGATACAAGCATACACTGAAATGGTATACTAACTATATTTACAGAGAAAATACACATTATATAATATTATGTATATATATATATTATGTAAGAGAATAACTTACGAATATATTTTCCTTGAGGAAAAGATTGGTGAGCACAACATCACCTGAAGCACCAATCATAACAGAAAATTTTATTAAACACAGTCAATATTTAGCAGCTTTAGCAGTTATATTTTATATCACATGTATGTATGCTACATCATGCAACATTAGAATGCAGCAACTGAGATATTCGTCATATGCAGATCAGATGAATGTTCTCCGTGTTGTATGAAGAATGAAGAATAGACCAACCAATGAATATGCATGTCGCAGAAGGCCACTAAAACACTAAGATCATACCAAAGTAGGCATAGGAATTTAGTCGATCGTAAACAAATGACAAAGCTGCAATTAGTGTAAATACTGAAGAATTTTAAATTTGACGTAATGACGCTCAGCGTTACTTCAGACAGACAGACAGACAGAACTGGATCAATATATCATGGGTAACTTTGAATACTAATATAGTTACAAAATTGTAAAATTCCAGCACAGCCAACACAGAGAATTTGCGGTTAACAGTGCAACACAACTATATGCTATTACCCCAAGTCAGGGTTTGTTTTGATTATATAGTTACAGACGATTACGATTCTCTAGTACGATATGTTAATATCATCTATTCAACTGGATAATATCATCTATTCAACTGGATTCAATCGGAAGCATCGGTGGTTAAGTGGTGTAGATGCTAGGCTTTAGATCATGGGTTCAATTCTGGATCGAGTCACTTTTATTTTGTAAAGTTTAACTTTAATTTCTGAGTTTCATAGGAATTTAGTAGGATTAGGGTAGGGGTTGGGGTGGGGTTTAGGGATAGTCTATTTTTTGGGGAAAATTGATTAGGAACAATTTTTTAGGAATAAAACCCTACTAGGTGGGGTAATAACACAAACCTCCTGTTGCGCTTTTAACTGCAAGTCAGAGAGATGACATAATACTATGACGACAGTAGAGCCTTACAACAATTAACCACACCCGGCTATACAACCTCAGACCAACAAACCCACACTAGCTCGAAGTAATACAACCACATATACCCAGAGACATCAGCAGGCATTGTACAGTAACATTATCAGCCTGTACGGTCATAGGATTTCACTTAATAGGGGTTTCAAAAGATAAGTTGATCATATGACAACGTTTATCATATGATGTGTGTCGTGTGAGTGTGACGCTATTGTCACCTACATTGGGCTCAATCTCAAGCAAATACCAAACCTCTAGATACAACTTTTACACCGTTTCAAAGAAAATTTACAACATTTGTCCTAACGTATCCTTATCTTTCAATGATACACGGTCACGAATTTATACATAATTGGAGTACAGCAGGTCTTAAATTAAACCAAAAATATAAAGCATAAGTCTGTCTAGATAATGGGTTGTATATCCAGATGATTTAACTTAATGTTTAATCAAACTCTTCACACATAGGATTGCATGAAAGACAAATCAAACTGTACATGTATATCACTCTATTAGGACAAATTTAGGGATTCAAGCTGCAATAGCTTAGTATCGCCACCCCCCTAAAACTACCTCATCTCAATGGGTAAGCTGGCATCAAAAAATCTCCACCAAAGGGGTTGAATAATTTCCTCACAGCCAAAAGAGCCGTTGTGACTGATATTTCAGTCAGAACAACGTTCATCCCAGGCAAATAACGGCTAGCATTCTACAGCCCAAAAGTAGACAGCCCCTTCTAAAATAGGTCACCTTCCCTCCCCTTACTTTAAATTCTACGTTTATTCCGAGTCTTCGAGGCAGACACTTGAATCGGCTCTGTTAGGGTTGACCAATTTAAGGCGTCCACGTATTTCAGACGTGAACCAGAGGTGGCTCCTTCACATCTATGTAAAGTACGCCTTTGAACTCTGCCTCGAGGACCACCAACTGGTCGATTACTTCAAGCAAAATATCCTTGTGAATTGCCACCCATTGGACTTATTAAAAAGGTTCGACTCCTGATGCATGACAAACTGGGCTATCGTCCAGCAGCTACCCCAAATTGCCTGCATTATCTGCCTCTAGGTCTTATTATATAGACCCCTTCTCAAGAATACATCAATATTACTGATTATAAGAATGTTATCAGTACTTGAGAACTGTACCTGCTATTCCTATCCAACCACCAAATGAGTGATTTAGACAGCCAATAGCAACTGATATCCCACCACTAACAGGACGATTTAAATATCAATTAGCCATCTGAGATCCATCACCAACCGGGCAGGGCGATTTGGATCTCAGCCGGCCCCAATTTCCACTTAGGACTAACGGCAACCTAATCACTATGCAGGTGGTCTGGGCCATCGCTGGCCCTGAGGGACCCCCCCAGTTACTTTCTTATACATTTATTCTCTCTATATGTAACGCTGTTCTTTGATTGCCTCCTGATTGTATGGAATCATAGAACTTTTGACTGTTTAATAATTTCCTCGCAGCCAAATGAGCCGTTGTGACTGGTTCAGTCAGAACGTCGTTCATCCCAGGCAAATAACGGCTAGCACTCTACAGCCCTGAGGGATGATCATGACGTCGCAACATCAAGGTAATTATCACCCCTACCCTCACCTTTTAAATAAATATTACTCATAAATGTTAGAATTCTTAGGCCTAATATTTTACTTCACTATATATATATATATATATATATATATATATATATATATATGATTTTCTATATATTATATATATATATATATGATTTTCTATATATATATATATATATATATGATTTTCTATATATATATATATATATATATATATATATATATATATATATATATATATATATATATATATACCCATATCTTCTTCAGTGCACTGCCATGTGACAGGTTCAAGGTACATATTCATTCATACTTAAAGTTTGTTTTCTCGCTCCATAAGAGCTCTCCTTAGATTAACAAATTAATCCCTTCACAAAGTCTATGCCTTATCCATACCTTATGTAGCCTGTAGCTTGGAAAAAGTATGGCTTCTGAGGTAGTTTCCCATTGCCTTCCTCAATTAGATGGATTAAATACCATTTAATCCTGGGGGAAAATATTTCATGGTGAGGTGGGTCCCCTCTAGCCATCCTCAGCTCCTGCCATAGTCGCCTCTAACATACATGAAGAAGATTGTTTGCGGTTGCCCTATATATTATATATTTATATATATATATATATATATATATATATATAAATAAATACATATATACTTGCATATAAATATATATATATTTATATGCATGTATATATGTATAAGTGTGTGTGTGCATATATATATATCCCCATGTTGTGCTCGGTTGTGGTTGGACCACTGCAGAATAGGGCAACCTATACTTCAAGGTACATATTCCCCTTATATACATATATATATATATATATATGTGTGTGTGTGTGTGTGTGTGTGTGTGTGTGTGTATCACCGTGTTGTGTTTGAGTGTGGTTGGACCACTGCAGAATAAAGCAGAATAAATAAATAATATATTCCTTAAGGAAGAAAGATATTAGGAAACTGGAGGCATTGGAAATTTAGATTTGGAGAATAATGGTGAGGATCAGCTGGACTCAAAAGGTTACAAATGAGGAAGTTCTGGAGAGCGTTGGTACCAATAGACAGTTGATTAACGTATTACGAAATAGGAAGTAGAGTTGGATAGGACACATTCTAGGCGGAGAAGGTCTATTAATAGAGGTCTCAGAAGGTAGAATGGAAGGAAAAAGAGGCAGGGGTAGGCCGAGATTAGGTATGTTAGATGATTTAAAGACCCACTCATATGTGGAAATAAAGAGGAAAGCCGAAGACAGAGAAGAGTGGAGGCGTCATATACCATGGACCAGCCAGTAGGCAGTGCACTAAGATATATATATATATATATATATATATATATATATATATATAATCATATATATAGATAGGCGCTTTATAAATAGGCAAAAGCTTTTTTAAAATAGTAATTTCTAAATTACACACCTCCCCATATGCTGATGCTGAGCTGCGATGTATCCAAATTTTCAATAAAATCGCCCAGGAACCGATTCACCAGCTCGACGACTAGACTCTCGAACACCATGATTTGCACTAGTCTGCCTCACGGCAGATGTTAGCAATAAATCCGAGAGATTAAATGAAAATATTATGCAAAAAGTGAACAATTATTTATAAATATCAACAACTGCAGGGCCAGTCAACAAAACGCAGTCACTAGACGCAGAACTTCACCGAAGTAAATAAATATATAATTTAACTTAAAGTAAAACACGTATTGTTGTAGTGAAATGATCAATTATGTCGATAACTATTATTTTTAATACTTCAAGTTTAAACCGTAAGGCAATTTAATCTATTTTCCATATAACCAGTCCAGTGAATGTCCGAGATTTTACTTTCAGATCAGCGCGGCTGGGATTCGAACCCGCGAGAGTTCAATTCGACTCGATCCCCGTTGTGTAAGACATAACGTATTACTTCTGTTTTCGCGAACTACATTGGTTTTCCTATATTATTTAAATTCCTCAAATAATTGAATACAAACTTTCGTCTATCGTTTACAAAAGACCGCATCATCAAGCTCCTATACATTTAAGCAATGCCGACCTGTCTCTACCCTAGCAGGTAGAAGCATATTTTGATCTTCAGACTCTGGAATACCCTGTATTCCACGAATCAGAACTAAGATGTCACCAGGAGGTTCGTTGTCTCTGGACCTACTGTTTGGAACGATCTACCTGCTAGTGTTAACCAGTCTATCTCCAGTACACCAATCTCTTCTGATCTTTCAGAAGAAACTTTCAGACAGTTTTGTAAAATCTGCATATAATTAACAAATATATAACTACGCCGTGTAGTGCTCGGGTGTGGTTGGACCACTGCAGAATAAGGCAACCGCAAACGATCTGCTGCGTGTATGTAAGAGGCGACTAAGGCAGGAGCTAACTATGGCAAGTTGGGACCCACCTCACCATGAAATATTTTCCCCCAGGATTAAATGGAAATTAACCCTCTAGCGCATAGCGTCCCTAAAATGGGACGGATAACATACATTTTTTTACTTTTGACACATGGAGTTTTAGAATTTGTTTAATTGATTTCTGTGATGCAGTAGTGACGTGGTAACACTGTTGACTAGTTCTTGTTTCAAGATCATGAAATATTTGTAAAGAAATATTTCATGAAGTCAACTTTTTGCCTAATTTATAAATTTGGAAATTGATCATCAAAAGAGGCAAAAATTACTTGTTTATCCTTGTGTAATCTCTAAAATACTTTTTGATATTGTTTTATGCATAATATTTGAGCGTAGAGAAATGTAATTCCTGTAGATATGATAAATCCTTAACTATGGCGAAGTTACTTTTCTAGTGTCCAAAAAATGAGGCGCTATGCATTGAAGCTTCCAGTATTATTATCATATGGACATCACCAAAATTGTTACTAATCATAATTATTTTGTTTATACTGTAGACAATTTTATTTTATTCTATTTTTTAAATTATTGCGTAGAATTATAATATGTAATGATATTGATATTTCATGTAATAATATTTAGGAAGTCTGCAAAATTATGATAATAAATTGCAATTATACAATGACTCATCTTTTCTGTACATTGTACCAACACAACCATCTAAAAACATATGGGTATAATATTGTGTAGTGGACCAGTGATCCGACATGATCTAAGCTAAACCTATTGGCTATCTGCCTGTTGTTCCTATATACTGAAGATATTCTGTCAATGAAGTACTATCATTGCTGGAAAGTGAAGACTTTCAGAGTGCCGATATAGGCCTATATGCTGCCACCAGACGAAGAATCAAGATCATATGAAGACAGTGATGATGATGGGACTGTTGATAACTTAATCTAAGTACTGAAATAGTGTCATTGTAACTTATGATATATTGTCATAATCTAAGTGCTGTTAATATAGTTATAATGGAAATACTGATATAAAGTAATAATCTATACGTACTGATGCAGAGTCATAATTTAAGTACCGATATAGAGTCATAATCTAAGTGCTAATAAAGTGTCACAATCTAAGTTCCGATATAGCGTCAGAATCGAAGAACTGATATGGAGTCATAATCTAAGTGCTGAGATATAGTCATTATCTAACTACTGATATAAAGTCATACTCTAAGTTTTGATATTGATTCATAATATGAGTACTGATATGAAGTCATAATGTAAGAACTTATATAGAGTCGGATTCTCAGTACTGATATAGAGACAAATTCTAAGTAGTAGTATAGCGTCATAATCTAAGTGCTGATATAGTGTCATAATCTAAGTACTGAAAAAGTAATAATGTTAATAATTATATAGAGTCGTAATCCAACTGCTGATATAGTGTCGTAGTCAAAGTGCTGATACATTGTCATAATCGAATTGCTTATATACAGTCATAATCTATATGCTGATATAGTGTTATAAACTAAGTACTGATATAGAGTCATAATCTAAGCTCTGACATAGTGTCATAATCTAAGAGCTGATATAGTCAAAGTCTAAGTACTGACATAGAGTCATAATCTAATTACTGAAATAGTGTCATATTGAAACATCTGATATATAGTCATAATCTAAGTGTTGATATAGTCATAATCTAAATACTGATATAAAGTAATAATCTACGTACTGATGCAGAGTCATAATCTAAATATTGATATATTGTCATAATGTAACTGCTGAAATAGTGTAATAATCTAAGTACTGATATAGTGACATAATCTAAGTGGTGATATAGTGACATAATCTAAGTGGTGATATAGTGACATAATCTAAGTGGTGATAGTGACATAATCTAAGTGGTGATATAGTGACATAATCTAAGTGGTGATATAGTGACATAATCTAAGTGGTGATAGTGACATAATCTAAGTGGTGATATAGTGACATAATCTAAGTGGTGATATAGTGACATAATCTAAGTGGTGATAGTGACATAATCTAAGTGGTGATATAGTGACATAATCTAAATGGTGATATAGTGACATAATCTAAGTGGTGATAGTGACATAATCTAAATGGTGATATAGTGACATAATCTAAGTGGTGATATAGTGACATAATCTAAGTGGTGATATAGTGACATAATCTAAGTGGTGATATAGTGACATAATCTAAGTGGTGATATAGTGACATAATCTAAGTGGTGATAGTGACATAATCTAAGTGGTGATATAGTGACATAATCTAAGTGGTGATATAGTGACATAATCTAAGTGGTGATGTAGTTACATAATCTATATGCAGATATAGTCGTAATAGGTATTATTACTGTGTCGTAAGTTAAATGCTGATATATAGTCATAATCAAAGTTCTGATACAGAGCCATAATCTAAGTGATGATATATAGGCATAATCTATGTGTTGTCAATATAGTCATAATCTAAATACTGATATAAAGTAATAATCTTCGTACTGATTTAGTGATTAGTACGTACACCTTATACTGTGCTATGTTACGCTAAACCGTACCACCTCATTCTTCTTCTTTTCTCTGCGTGACGTCACTTTGTGGACACCAGAGCAGCCTCTTTTACCTTCTGTCTCCACTGATACCGGTCCTGGGAAAGATCATAGACATCACTCTGTGCTAGGTTATATTTAGTATCTATTTGTTCCATATTTTTATTATATTGTTTAATTAAAGTATATTTATTTCCCATACCTCATTCATTTATTTATGACAAACTGTACAGTCTCGTACTGTGCTATTCTATGACAAACCGTACCGGCTCATACTATTCTATGACAAACCGTACCGGCTCATACTGATATATGCTTCTCTATGACAGACCGTACCGCCTCATACTATGCTAAGCTATAACAAACCCAACGGTACCGTACCGCCTCATACTAGGCTATGCTGTGACAAACCGTACCGCCTCACACTGTGCTATGCAATGACAAACCGTACCGCCTCATACTCTTTCTATGCTATGACAACCCGTACCACCTCATGCTATGCTATGCAATGACAAACCGTACTGTCTCATACTATGCTACGCTGTGGCAAACCGTTCCGCCTCAAACTATTCTATGACAAACCGTACCGCCCCATACTGTGCTATGTTATGATAAACCGTACCGTCTCATACTATTCTATGATAATGTCATAGCATCTATGTGTTGATATAACATCGTAATCTAAATACTGACATGGAGCCATAATCTAAATCCTGATATACTGTTATAATGTAAATGCTAATAGACTGTCATAATATAAATGCTGATAAAATGTCATAATCTAAGTGCGGAAAAAGGGTCATATTCTAAATGCTGGTATACAGTCATATTCACATTCTGATATAGTATTATAAATTAAATGCTAATATTTATACTGAAATAATATAGGTGTTGATATAGAGTCATAAACTAGCTGCGGATATAATGCCATAATCTAAGTTCTGATACAGAGTCATAATCTAAGTTCTGATACAGAGTCATAATCTAAGTTCTGATACAGAGTCATAATCTAAGTTCTGATACAGAGTCATAATCTAAGTTCTGATACAGAGTCATAATCTAAGTTCTGATACAGAGTCATAATCTAAGTTCTGATACAGAGTCATAATCTAAATGCTGATATAGTGTCATAATCTATCTAAGTGGTGATGTACTCTCATACACAAAGTATACAATCAGAATCTAAATGCTGCTTGGTGTCATAATCTAAGTGCCGATATAGACTCATATTCAAAGTGCGGATTTAGTGCTATAACCTAGGTTCGGATATAGAGTCATAATCCTCAGATCGTCCTGTCATGAGCAAAGTAGTGCAGGGGAGTGTCCTCGGTCCAATATTATTTGTCCTGTATATAAATGACATTTGGAAAATCTTTGCCTAGTCCGCTTGAAACTAAACTGTTTGCTGATGACTTAAAATCATTCATATCAATAGTGAATCAGGACAGCCTAGTCAAATTTTCTTCAATGTTAAAGTCCGTGGAAACATGGTCTAAAAGCCTGGCAGCTTCCAATTTCCATTGAAAAAAGTTGTGTAATGAGGATTACAAATCGCAGAAACTGTGAAAACTATAATTTTTTCCTACCAAATACTAGACTCACTATGACTAACGAAGTGAGAGACTTGGGAGTAATATTTAGTTCTAATATGGACTTCTCAAACCACATTAATTCAGTCGTCAAGAAGGCTAGGCAAAGAATTTATATCATTAGTAGGAGCTTTAAGTGTGGAGATCCAAGAGTGCTCATTTTTGCTTATAAAACTTATGTGCTTCCAATTCTAGAGTACTGCTCTCCTGTCTGGTCGCCATCCACTGTTTCTGGAATTATTAGATTTGAATCTGTACAGCGATCCTTCACAAAAACTCTTAAGCTTACTCCAGATTTTCCTTACAGTGAGAGACTTAAATTACGTGGATTACCTACATTATAAATTCGTAGATTGATAAATGACTTGGCTATGCTATACAAAATTGTGAATAACTTAGTTAATATTAATATTAATAAACTTCTTATTCCACTTAATACTAATACTCGCGGGCACTCATGCCGCTTTAAGTTGCCTAAAGCACGTCTTAATATAACACTATACTCGTTTTTATATCGATCTATTAAAGTATGGAATGTATTGAGTAAATCAACTGTCTCAGCAAAATCAATTTCTTTTAAAAAGCTCTTAAAATCTGAGAATTTATCAATTTTTTTATTTTTAACTAGTTCTTTTATGTTTTGCTTTTAACTGAGATATTGAACAATGAATTCTGATATTGTGAGTATTCTACTTTCTTTTATTGCTGGAATATTTTTTATGGAATTGATACTACATTCAGTGTTTATATTTTCAGGTTTTATTGACAATGCTTTGATTATATATGTGTATATATGTATGTATATATGTATATATGTGTATGTATGTATATATGTATATGTGACTTGATGTGGGTCCCTATATGTGCCTAGTGCCTTGGGTTAACCCTGATATTGCAATTATGTGCTATCTAATTACTTCCATTACATTGTGTATTTGCTATGCAAAATCGAAATTTTTAAATAAATAAATAATCTAAGTGCCGATATAGACTCATATTCTAAGTGCGGATTTAGTGCTATAATCTAGGTTCGGATATAGAGTCATAATCTAAGTGTCGAGACAGTGTCATAACCTAATTACTAATATAAAGTAACAATTTAAGTGCAGATATAGAGTCATAATCACAATACTCATATGGAGTCATAATCCAATTACTGATATTGAGTCATAATCTATGTGCAGATATAGAGTCGTAATCTAAATGCTCATATACAGTCATAATTTAAATGCCGACATTTTTAACCTGCTGCTCTCCATTGTTGCTTACTTTAAGATCCGGTGTTCTATTAGTTATATCAAATAAGCAAAGCAAAACTTCGATTAAAATTTTCACAAAATTTGTATCACTAATTTCCTTTTAATTGCCAGGGATGAAATCATTAACTTCCGTAGTCATAACAAGTTCTGAGGGTGAAACTGACGCCATAATTCTTATGTAAACATGTGCAGTGAAATCACTGTTAATAATTAACCAATCCTGAAAAACCATGACATAAAGAATACATAGTGAACAGTGCATGTATAATGCAGCTAGCATGCAAGCCTAATTAACTAATGTAAAATGTTACGTAAATGACGAGTTCAGAAAATTCAAAAATTTAACAGAGAACCAAATGTTACCGGATAATGAGCAATCAGATTAAATTGAAGTTTCAATATCGTTAATCAATCAGTCAAATAATAAGTAATTTTTGAAACACTGAGCAACGTAAAAAAACAGTTCTCGAAATTGTCAGTCATTGAAAACATCGGGAGAGATATTATAAAATATATTTGCTTTTTTCAACCGGAAATTTTGAACAAGCACTTGGAATTGAAGCTGCATACTTCACAAGATATATACAATGGCAATTAAAGAAACGAAACTGTTAAATTATACATTATTCAGTATTTCACAAACCAAAGCGGATAAACGAGGTTTAACGTCCTTCTCGCGGTCAGAGAGCTTTTAAAGGCAATTTTACGAACGAGCGAGCACGAAATAATATTGAAATCCCAACTAACTTGTTGTAAGTCGGCTATAAATTCGCTCAATGTTGTCTTTTATGGGTTGTAGCAATTGTTAATAAAGCAATGATGGTCAATAACAAAATCAACTCAATTAGGCTAATATTAATATTTTTCAAATTGAGAATCTGAAAGAGGTAATCCTTTGTCAACTAAAACTAAATATTTTGCGAATATTTTACCATAAATTGCACTAGGTTTTTACCACCCTTACCTACACTAAAATAGGCTGAACAAAGTCAAAGTTGCTATTCAAATTCACTAACTGACACTGAATCCAGTAGATACAATATTGCAGTTGTACATACTTCGAGTGTAAAAATTTATACATCATCATCATCATCTTCTTATTCTGTTGATCCCAGTTTAGCTAGGGTCACAAAATTATGCATATTTTAGAAAAATAGTCTTAATATTTCAGCCTTTCAACTGTATAATTTAAAATGCTAAATTGTTCAGCTAAGTTTTTTCCATGAAAGAAGAAAGTTAATAGACAGTTACAAGAAAATTATTATTTTGATACTTAAATTCAAGGAATGCAATAATATTATAGGCTTGTGCCTACCATAAATCCATCTCGAAAATTATTAACTTGAAAAAGCAATCTACTAATATTAAACCAAACTGTACATGCAGATGTAGGCATTGTAGGCCCTGCATTGAACACGGCTTATAAATTAATTAAATGAAATGTATTTGCAGTCTATAAGTCTAAGTAATTAGTACAGTAGCAATCCCACTTGCCTTAGGCTCGCACTGGACCGTGGTTAATACAGTCAGCTGCAGTTTAATTTTATAAGTAGGCCTACATTGTTGGTTAATTTCTAAATTCATTAAGCGAATGTAATTTTTCGAAAGCTATAAATATCAAACGGGTACAAATATATAAGATACAAAAATGTTTATTGCCCTTGTTTTCGTTTGAAAAATCTGTCATTAGACTAACTCGTCCTTCGCACGGCAGCGATGGAAGCGTAGGACCTATTGCACTTGGATACCTCTGTTGGTTCAAGAAGTTTATAGTTTCCATTGCATTCGTTGAGACAGGTAATATTACGGAATTTACATTTGTAAGAGATTTTTACGAATCTGATTGCAGACAGTTCGCTTGACTTTGCGTGACGACTATTGATTTAAATATTTGTCAAAGTCAGTCTTAATTTTTCTTATAATTTCCATTAAAAATTTTAATAATTGAAATAAATAATTATCATTATCTATTGTAATCTTCTCACATGCTTCAGGTAAAGACGGATTAGGGAGAGTCACGTGATGACATGATTGAAAAAGATGAAACTACTACTGCGTCTAGCAATATGCCATTGTAACAATTGATATGACAACCAAGTCACGCACAATCCTTCAGTAGGGCTTTGCAACTTATAATTGCAGAATTCCACTCTTTAATAAATTGATATTTCATGAAATATTTGACTTAGTTTGCTATTATTTCAGTTAAATTCGCTATCGAGAACTGGGTGCCGAAAATAGTTACATGGTCTTTTACAAAGAATTTTACAAAAATTGCTTTTCAACCGTAATATTTATTTTATTAAATGCTACAATTAGCTCTTGACATTTGAACAACCCATTTTCCACTAGGTCTACATCTTCTGGCCAGCATGTTATATACGTTAAATGCATATAATTTTAATTAATAAACATATTCTATAATAATTGAATTTATTTCATTTTACATGTAGAGTGGCTGAACTTTGTTTCATAATCCTAGCGTTTATTACGAAGTTCGATACAAGAAATTAGCTTAGTAAAATAAATTGACGATTTATATTATATGCTTTAGAATTGCATTTTATGATGAATTAAGTATAACCTCCGGCTGTCCAATTCCTCATAAACATTTGCCTCTGTCAAAGGCAAATTCAGTGAGAGCGCAATAGTACAATATATTTGTACAGTGTTCGTTCCGAAAGCTAAAGTCAATACTCATATATACATCACGCTACGATACTTGACAACTGGCCCTCTTTGAGCGAGACATTTTATTTCGGCTATTCCTTCTAAATGAGAACTTCGTCGATCCCTCGCTCTCGTTCTTATCATTCATCAATATCTTTTCCAGATGAATATTTGCAGTAGCGAGCAATTCTCGGAATATATCGGAAATATTTACGTCGTTTTTGGCGGACACTTCAACGAACCCTGTTCCCCAGTCTATGCTGGCCGTAGCCTCAGCGGTGGGGTGATCCACCCTTCTCTCTGCCCCTAGATCGGTTTTGTTTCCGATGATGACTATCGGCGTGGACTCGTCCTTTTTCTCGTCGATGATCTGCTGACGAATCCTCTCCACTTCCTCGAAGGAAGCCACGTCATCCACGCTGTAGACGAGAAGGAAAGCGTCGCCAGTCGTGATGGACAATCGTCGCATTCCGGGAAATTCGTGCGTGCCTAAAACCAATAATCAAACGAAAGGGACTTCAGAATAAATTCAATAGAGATGCAAAAAAAACTTCAGAGTATATAACGGTATAAATCTGAATATAAACAATTACATTAAATATCGTTTGAAACCATACTTTAAACTTCTGAATAACTACCAATAGAAGTTAAAATAAAAACTTAAATTCAAATATTATAAAACTTCTGGATCCCGCTAATCTCGGGTCTAGCTAAGTTTTTCAGCTATCAAAGGGTTGAGTTTTCGTCTATATTCATTAGGAGAAGCTCAGAAAATCAATCGATTTTCTCAATAATTTCAAACAATTTTCCCCTTCTGGGGGGGGGTGCTCTAGACCTCTTCCCGTACCCCTTCACATTTCACCGCCCTATTCTTCATACGTTTCTGAAATTATCTCCCTCCCAAATAACAAATATATTCTTCCAGGCTGTAGTGTGGGTGTATGGGTCTGGAGTGGGGCGGGGCATATACTGTATATTAGCTTATAGATTGTACCATAGATTGATAGATTTATATGTGTGTATATATATATATATATATATATATATATATATATATATATATATATATCAAACCTATCTTTATGTATAATAGTGAATTAAGGATAATAACTAAAAGCATGGAGAGTAATATATTTCAAAGAAAACTATTGAGAATCATATTAAATGTAATATACCCACACATAATTAGCAATACGGGCCAATATGACAGAACACAAGAAAAACTATGGAGTGAATTAATAAAATTCAAAAGACTCAGTTGGATAAGACATATGCTAAGATTGATTGAAAATAGTCCAGTAAGAAAAGCTCTATATAATAGAATAACAAATAACAAAATGAAATTGGGTATGGGAAATAAATATACTTTAATTAAACAATATAATAAAGATATAGAACAAATAGACACTAAATATAACCTAGCACAGAGTGATGTGTATGATCTTGCCCAGGACCGGTATCAGTGGAGACAGAAGGTAAAAGAGGCTGCTCTGGTGTTCACAAAGCGACGTTACGCAGAGAAAAGAAGAAGAGATAGATTGAACCCACCCCGCTAATGTTTTATGTGGTTGTGTTACTGAATTTCTGTAATAAACCGTAAAATGTGGCCGTTTTTTAAAAATGTCCATGGGTTGCTTAGGTGAGGAAATGATTTGAACATTCCATGGTGGGTTGAGTTGTGCCAACCCAACCCATCCAGTATATGATGGGGTTGGGTTGGCAAAAATGGACCCATGTCTACATCTGATATGGACAGCAACAAATCTTTATTAGTATCCTCTCAACTCCTAAAAATCAATTAATACTAAAATATTTGACAAATGTGAGTAATGTACGAGTCAACTTACTTATAATAACACAACTATTATCAAAATTAAAACTAGCAATTATATGCTAGAATCTTCTGAATCTTTAGCAAGAATCAATTTCGCCACGCTTACCTCTAACATTTAAGTACAAAGATTTATATCACCTCGGCAAGAAAAATTATTAAGATTAGCGCGCTTCTTCAACAACTGTAAGTAAAATTTAAATATCTGTTTGACGCTGTCCAATCTAATTACTTTCTTCGAATCGACCTAAATTAGACCCATTATAAATATCGACGACATTCTGACGAGCGTGTACATCATACCGCATTATAACACAACATTTCTCCACGAAGCGAAAAAAATTCAGCACGTAAATGCGAATCTGATATTCGCTAATGAAGCCACAAACGGAGCAAATTGTGTTGAAAATTGTCAGGATTAGTTTTAACAAATACGCCCTACGTGCTGCTACGGTGCCTACACTTGCGAACAAATTAATTCTCAAACGCATTCTAGCGTAGTCGTTAACGTCATTGCTGCATTTTGTTGTTTCCAGCTGAGAAAATTAAGCGTTCTATTTAGATCTGGCTTTGACGCTGTCAACTAAAAATCCAGACCTTCAATTTCGTTATACTAATTTCTAAATCCTACTTAGAATATAATGTAATATAACTCCTTAACTAATTCTATATTATACATGTGGACTATATTAAGATTTGTAGATTCATATGCTATTATATAGAAAAAGTTCCATCATATGATCTATATTTTGCTAGAAAGTCTAAGCAGCATCAGTGTGCAGAGCACATAATGTGATATACGTATTAGAGATGAGAATTTTATGAATTTCCAGAGTTCGGGTTCGATTCGGTTCGTTGAAAATGAAAGTTCGGTTCGGTTCGGGTTCGGTTAGCAGTTGACAATTTGAGAGTTCGGTTGGGTTTGTTGAAAATGAAAGCTCGGTTCGGTTCGGATTCGATTCTAACAAGGGTTCGGGTTCGGTTCGGGTTCGGTTCGGGTTCGGCTTGCTTTCCAACTCGCAGGAGTTCGATTCGAGTTCTAAATGGTTTGGTTTTGATAATGTTGCAATTGTTTAACTTTACTTATAATAATCATGGTTATGACAAACATATTTAAAATGATTTATGGTAAATAATGCTTAAAAATTCATTAAGTCATAATAGCTGCCACATTTTTCACCTGGGTAAAAATATGACAATGGAAAAAGGAGGGAAGTGATATTTATTCCTGTGCATTTCTTAAAATATTGTAAGTTGACCAACAAATGTTCATAATATAGATATTTAGCTTTATTATTGTATCTGAAATATTCTCCTTTATTGTAATTAGCAAATAGATTGCTTCATAAAGTTTTAAATTTTTATTGTCACTGTAGGCCTATATATTAGATACGTGTATAAATAAGTGGAAATGTCTTGGCTAAAAGTTGATCCAATATTTCAGAGACAAAGTGCAATTTAGTAACGTAAAAATTTCAAATAAAGATGATTTGGTAAACACGTGTACTTCATAGAAAAATGATCATAATATACACCGTTTGCTATCAACTGACCAGTAATAAGCTTCATAATTTACCTTAGGCTTTCAAATTTGAAACTCTCAGATCAATTATTAAGTTACGAAAATAGTTATGAATTTATTGCATTGTTATGGTGCAAAATTATTTACTCCAGATAGCCTTAACACAAATAGAACGTCATATATAATTATTTTTAAATCTGGCTGCAAAAATTAAGGTAGCACACTAAAATTAGAAAAAATTCATAATTTTAATTTAACAAGAACAAATCCACTTAGATTGAGTCAAGCATTTTCAGATTTTTATGAAATACTCTCATCACTTTTGTCTCTTTGATGTTAATCTTCATTCCATATTTCAATGCCGTATCATTCAGGTTATCCATTATCTTCTGCAGGCCCGTCTCGCTCCCCGCTATCATTCCTTTGTACCGCTACCATTTTAAAATTTGTGTCGGAACCAGCCTTACCTGAATATACGTGTATTCTGTTAGATACTGTAAGACATGTAAATGCAAAAACTAATATATATTTTGAATTGCTCTTACTATCTTTATTTAATGTCTGGCCTATGAAGAAGAAAGGAACTCCAAGAGTTTGCTTCAGTTCAGTTTGGACGAAGTCTGGGTTCGGGTTCGGTTCGGGTTCGGCCAGATTCTGGGTTCGGGTTCGGTTTTGCCAGAGTCTGGGTTCGGTTTCAGTTCGGGTCGGTCAGAGTCTGGGTTCGAGTTCGTTCGGTTCGGTCAAAATTCTAGATTTTAGGGTTCGGTATATATATATATATATATATATATATATATATATATATATATATATATATATATACTGTATATACATGTAGAGCAGACATATAGAATAATTATATATATATATATATATATATATATATATATATATATATATATATAGATTTCGTTCCATATATATATATAATTATTCTATATGTCCGCTCTACATGTATATACAGTATATATATATATATATATATATATATATATATATATATATATATATATATATATATATATATATAGATTCCCCATGTCGTCCTATATTATAAAAAAAGGACTCAAACTCATCACTGAATGCCCGAATTTAGGAAGAAGCAAAGAGACTAAACTTCTATTAGAAATTCCAATCAATTCAGAACGCATGTATGGCATGACATAAGTTATTTGCTCTATAGAATGGCATTTGACTATAAACTATTTTCATTTAGAAGATTGCAATAAATTCATTGAGTTGATTTTTTTCGATAAATTGTTTTTATCGCCGGTGAGTACGTTTGTCCGCACTTAATGTCAAAACAGGTTAGTAGATTGTGTGTCTGGGATTGGGAGCATTTATTGAATATCGACCGGAAACCAACTAACGTCGTCGACTCCAAGGTTTCCATTGGAAAATAAGGAATTTGCAATTCATGGACGAAAATATTGAAATTAGTCACAAACCTACTCTATTTGCTAGAGTTTGATCTAATCTCAAGACAAACCATGAATAACAAAATGGTAAGACTATTGGGGCTATCTTATATTGTTCGTGTACTATTGTAACAAGTCTAATTTTCTTCTATTTTAGGCCCAATTCTCTCTCTTTAAATCACTGACTACTGGCAGGTCCATGGTATAAAACGCCTACACTCTTCTCTGTCTTCCGTTTTCCCTCTTCATGCCCACATACTAGTGGATTTTAAAATCATATAACATTCCTAATCTCGGTCTCCCTAAGTCTTTATATCAAATTGGCATCTATTTATGTAAATTAAGTATCCAACATCTTCAGCATGTATCATTCAACATGTATCGTCATACGAATGCTGAAGATATTGGATTATTGCGGGATAATCTTGTACTGAATCGTTATTACCGCAAAAAGAGTTATTACAGTAGTAGTTTTAACGGTGAAAATTTAAAAAAATTAAGAAAAGGCAAATAGACTAAATAATTTCTGCACACCCTAATCATACAAATCCTGAGAACTTCTATCTTGTATTATTATACGTGTATATGTCTACACAAGGGGCGTACAGGGAAGCTTTCATTTCTGGTCAGATTTTTATTTCCAATCAGTTATTTTATTTTGATCAGCTTTTTCTTTCCAATCATCGGGAGAAAGAGTTTGTATTTACTGTATATTTACATATACATAAAATTCAATATATATATATATATATATATATATATATATATGTATTGTCTGATTTCTTGGTCAGTTTTAAAACAATTAACTAAAACACTTAAACAAATCGTCTTTGTCTTTTTGCATTTATCTAATTAAAAGCTTCTTTGACAAAAAATAAATTCTCTATCAGTTGAAGATATTTCTTTAGCAAAATTGAAAAATCGTACAAAGTTTTAGTTTTTCATAAATAGTAGGTTCATTTTTTCATAAATAATATGTACATAATTAATTAAAACGTTAGTGTATTATATGATTTTTTCTTGATATTTCAAATGTCACGTTATAGATAAAGTTTCGAGCTTAACATTTTATAATGGGCAATGGTAATCAATAGCATGCGCACAGTAGGCCTAAGTGCGAATA
This sequence comes from Enchytraeus crypticus, assembly GCA_905160935.1. NCBI lineage: Eukaryota > Metazoa > Annelida > Clitellata > Enchytraeida > Enchytraeidae > Enchytraeus > Enchytraeus crypticus. Next base: position 302,906 of record CAJHZI010000718.1, read on the forward strand.
TCGATTACTTACAATTAAAAAATCTGTTGGGTGATAGGTGAGCATAGGTTAGGCCTAAAGTACAGACCTGCTTGCAACATATGTTTGAGCAGTAGCTGCTATAAAAGTGACCCGTAGAGAGTAAGTAATGGCTCTTGGCCCCAGAAGGGGGGGGGGGGGGTGGCATTCTTTTAAAACTCTAACCACGGCAGAGAAAGGTCCTGTCTAAATATTTTTCGCTAAGTCATCGTCGATTTTTTTGATGGCCAAAATTTGGTAAACTTTTGATTTTAGTTTTCACTCAAAAATACAAAATTAGTCTTTTTCTCTTAACCGCTACTACAGTTACGTTTACGGTCAGATTGCATCACTGAATTGCTAGCGAGTGATTTAAAGATAGAGAGAAGAAAGAGGGATATATACGTGTATATATATACATGTATATATATATATATATATATATATATATATATATATATATATATATATATAGAGAGAGAGAGAGAGAGAGAGAGAGGAAAGAAAGAGGTAAAACTAGAAAGAGAGAGATGAAACGAAATACTTTCTATATTCAATTCTATAATGCTCAAATTTAACATCAATTTTAATATCAATAATATCGTATTCGAGAGTGTGTAAAGTGTCCTATCTAGCTTACCACCAGCCACTCACAAGAAAATCATTTACACAACACTGAAAGACATCATGCAGGGATATAAAAAGTACGTCAGAGATTATGATTGTCTCTAATATCGAACGTGCATTAGGTGCTTGCGTTCGTAATTATCTGCTTCAATTTTTAAAAAAAGCATTACATATCAAAACTAGAAAAAGACAGATTTGAAGCATTAGAAGCTGTGAAATCATAATTGTCTTGCATAATTTCCACATTGCAAACTAAAACTGCAAAAGGATCTAGATTGAATGCAACATTGCAGGCATTTTCTAGCTTAGTCCAAGTAATTTTAACTTGTCGATAATGTGTTAGAAACGGACTTTAAATTATTCTTTCAGTAAATATCTACACTACTGTTGCAATACTTGAAAAGCTTGACAATTAAATTTATATTAAATGAATTAGGTATCATTGGGTATACATGTACATCTATTTCATTTCAAATCTAGAGGGAATCTAGATTATAAACATTTTGATTTTCAAAGTTACTTATGCAATATCTTTTGCTAATGAAATAAGCGAAGTTTAACTTCATTTTCCTGCTTAATAGCTTCTCAGTGACTGAGAGAGAGAGCTCTGGTTTTGAACCGAGGGCCTTCTGATACGCTATCGAAAAAGATGTCAACAAAACATCGGATTAGCCAAATCAGTGCGTTAATCTAAATTACGAATAAGACACTCACTCTACAGCAATACTACTAAGCTAACATTGTAACCACGCACATTATTACTGATGGCTGTAACTTACGATAAACTGCATTTATGCTTGATTCAAAAACTGGCGAAAGATGAATAACTAACTATAAAGATCCACAGTATGAATTACTATAACATGGCAAGGCTTCTAACTGTTCAGCAAACGAAGAACTACAAAATGCCAAATTGAGTTTCAACAAGGCTGCTTGACAGCACGATTGATTGATTGACTGACTGAATGATTGATTGATTGATTGATTTATTTATTTATTTATTGATTGAAGCTAACCAGAAGTGTCTAGTATATCGAGTGTCAGCGGAACCCCGTTGAGCTCGTATACTCCGCTGTGCAGGTCTTCCACTGTAGCCTTGTACTCGCTCAGGAACTGCTTGTACATCAGACGGGATATGATGCAGGATTTACCCACCCCGGATCCTCCCATAACAACGATACGGTAGCGGTCCTTAGCGAGAACACGCGATCCCGTGGCCTGAAGAGCACCGGAGCTTGATTGTGTTCTTCTTTTCGTTCCTGGTGATTCCATGATCTATGTTTTACTGAATAAGCAGTCGGAAGGTTATGTTAAGCATGTTTTACTGAAGAAACAGGCATAAAGTTATGTTAATCTACAGTATTATCAGCTAAACTAATAACGCAGCGTATAAGAGTAACGAACGCACAAACTGTAAATGGACTTCCTTTAAACCTTCTTAACGAAAATCAATGCGTAGAAGATGAAAACATCTTAAACAGTTTGAATAGTAAGGTTTGAATCTTGTTACACTAAATGTCAGTATTGCTTAAGTCTTTCTACTTAGACCTTTCTAAAATCCAGAGTTCTTTTTTTCATTTCAATGATACTCAGGGCGGCAAAGCCCCATGGGCATACAAAATTCTCTAACATATCCCTGCAAGATAACGAGAAATGGAAACCGTCAATTCTGCTTATTGAGCAGACCTCTCGAGGGGCTCCACGTTAACCTGCTAACAAAAATTAATGCTCAGCAGACTAATTTAATTTTTGTTTCACTGGCTCTTGAAGCGAATAGCAATCCTAAAACCACGTACGCTCAGAGTTTTGACTGCTTAGAGAATACTTTATAAAAAAATACTAACATTGAATGACATATTAAACAGTAAGCCCAGTGTATACGTCTCTACTCATTATTTGGTATCATTCTCTCACCATCACTATCTACCTCACTTAAAGAGCTTTCCAATGCCTCTGTCAAATATTTGCTTTACCATAGCATGTTAAAATATGTCTTCGGAGAGATATGGTTCCCCATTTCATTTGCCTTTCTCTGATTATTGACAATTTAGGTAAGAATATTTAAAAGTCAAACAATCAACAAAAAATAATAAATATTTATTAACTGAATCCAATGCTAATAACAATTTAATCAGTATAGGAGGCGCTTCAGGTGCTGACAATATTGCTAATATGTGGAAGATTCACTTTAGTGCCCTTTATAATCGGGATCCTATTTCAGTACACAAGACTGCATTTAATGAGAAACTTACTGTTTATAACACCAATTTCTGTTCAGAGTCCACAAAGTTGTCTCTTATATAACTTAAGGATGTTGTTAATGTGCTTAGTAAAATGAAAAATGGTAAAGCATGTGGTCCTGATGGCATACATATTGAAGCATTTATGTATGGTGGCAATCGTCTCTCTGTATATTTGTGCTTTTTATTTAATTTATTTCTCAAGTTGGTTATGTCCCCTGTTCCTTCTCTGACACTGTCTTAATTCCGTTCTTAAGGATAGGAACAAGAATTTATCTGACGTTGATAATTATCGTGCTATTGCCTTGTCTAACTCAATGTCTAAAATATTTGAGTCCTTATTATTTGACTACATTGCTTCGACAGATGAATCAGATGACTATCAGTTTGGGTTTAAGAAAGACCAGTCTACTATTACTTGTACCTATGCTTTTAAGCAAGTTATTGAACATTACAGAAAAAATGGTAGTCATGTCTTTGTAAGCTTTATTGACTTTTCTAAAGCTTTTGGTTCAGTTAATTACTGGTTGCTTTTCAGTGAGTTATTGGACAGTAAACACTCAGCTGAATGCTTTTTAGTAACGCTTGTTCTTGCGTTTTGGTACAGCCACCAAAGCTCTATTATTAAATGGCAATCTGCAATTTCTAGTAGCTTTCAGATTTCTAATGGCGTGCGGCAGGGAGGGATATTGTCTCCTTTTCTGTTCTGCTTTTATATTCGTAGAGTGTTACTCAAAGTTACACAGTCTGGTATAGGCTGTTATTTCATGAACAGATTCATTACCGTCTTAGCGTGTGCAGATGATATGGTTTTGTTGGCTCCCTCTCTTGGCGTGCTCTGCAACACTTATTGTATGTGCTAGAGTTTGCAACCAGGGAAATTAACATGATGTGCAACACAAAAAAAACTGTTTGTATGACATTTAATCCGCTTATCAAATGCAAATCTATTTGTGCTAACTTTCCAAATTTTGTTCTTGATGGCCATGAGCTTTCATTTGTATCCAGCTTTAGGTATCTCGGTCATATCATACAGAATGATCTTCATGATGATTTGGACATTAATCTCGAGATAAGGAATTTATTCTATCGTACTAATGTTCTTAAAAGAAAATTTGGCTTTTGCTCAGTTTCTGTTAAATTGAAATTATTTAGATGTTATTGTTCTTGTTTCTTTGATATAGCCTGTGGAAGGTTTTTAAATTAGCTGCTCTTAGTCGTATGAAGTCCTACTATATAAAATGCGTTAAATAATTTTTTAACTTACCAAAATATAGTAGTGTCACTGAAATGTTTTTATCTACTGGGTTGCCGGTACACAGTGCTATGTAACTCTCGGTTTAGTTTGTTAAAACGCATCAAAGAGTCTCGTAATGCTCCTATTTCCTCCATGTCATGGTTCTGTCTAAGCTGATCATTGTTTTATGTTTAGCTTTTTTATCTTTACATGTGGATTACGCAATTCTCTGTCTTTTTCTCTTGTTTCTGTCATTGTATCGTGCAATGTCTTATGGACTGTTGTCTGAAATAAGCGAGTGATGATGATTATGTTGCCTAGTGACGTCATTCCTAAACCATTGGTTGTTATTTCAGTTGCTATAGCAATTACTAGATTTTTAAGACAATGATTATTTAATTGACAATGACTGCTAAATAGGCTAACAAAAACCGTGTTATTTAGCGTTACATTCTACTATAAGCTACAGCTAAGGTTGTCACAGAAATATTCAGAATATTTCAAATATAAAATTGCTTACTAAATTTATCGTTTTATCTTTGTAACATACATATTTGCATATGAAGGCCTAATTACGTAGCTATAGCCAATTGCTTGAAACCCTTAACCATTAATGTAAATAAACGTTAGGGTCTACATTTATGCAATTTACTCCAATATTTAGTATCTGCAAGCATAGTTTTTACAAGAAAATGATTACAAAAACTCGTAGTGAGTTCTTTCACATTATTCTCTTATGACTATCAAAGTATATACTACATGGTTCACAATCAATCGAAGTCCACGAAAATTGTTAGAACGCATGATTGTCAATAGAGGCCAAAGCGATAATTAAATATTCTAACTCACAACAACTACCTTATTACATAGTATTACAAATATAATAATGCTCAATTAATAATTAAATGAATACAATAATTTTAATTTTTAAGTTGTTGCCGTTCTGCAGTCCTTTAGTAGATTTAAGAAATTACACTGTGAAGTGATGCTTTGAGATATTATTTTTTAATTTATAACGTACAAGAATTGCTGTTCAGAAAATTCGTATAAAACCATAAAACCACCAGTAGACCTAATTTCTTTGTGATAAAGCACTTAAGCGGAGCAGCGTGGACTCATCTCTGTGTAAAGTTGTAATTCTGCAGCAACAAAGTGTGTCAACAATGTGTTCAAGAACCTAAAGCAAACTGAAGTGTCTTCGTTACTAAAAAATAAAAATCCTAAAGACTCTTTGAGTCCCTGAAACGGATGTGCGTTTTCCAATGCAACTTCTCCAATGTTTCTGAAACATTTCTGATCATTTGAAAAATATTCTAAGAGCACAAAATGAAGGGTTCGTCTGAGAATAGACCGTGTCTGAAAAATTGGCTTTAACATATTTGACTTTAAGTCTAACGTAACATAAAATAACGGCACACTGGGTCAGGAAGCACTAATGCTTGTTTAAGGCCCATTTCCTCTTTTCTATCCATGGTTGACACGTTCTAGGGATAATACCACACGTTAGGTATCCTCCTCAAAGCTTAAGGGACTCTACAGTGTGCTGTGAAAGTCAAGTGTGGGGCGATATAATTATGTTTATCTATGCATATGTATACATGCATATATTTGCATACGGATGCAGCCAGTGGCGATGTCAGTAAGATTTTCGACCGCGGATCAGTATGTTGCGGGGTTCAAATCATATGCTCGCCCATCACTGACATCGCTTTTGAGTGAAGAAGCTGACGTTAACCCTAGCTTTATCAGCTTTTTACATGTATATACATGAATACATGCATTAGATATTATATTTATCGTTGTCAGAATTAATCTAGTATCAAGATTAATTACTAACCATTGAGTATTTATGAAATTCAGTAAGGGCTATACATCCTATACATCGGTTTATAAAGGATTGATTATAAAGGATGATCATTCGAATGATTAGCTCGGATGATTTTATAACTACTGCTATAGATTAATGAGTGCGAAAATATAACAGTAATAGAATTATTGAATTATAGAATTTTGTTCTCTATTAATAAGTTCAATTGTCACTTATTGAGGTATTGTATATAATTGTACAGAACTAATTTGTAGTTTTAAACATGAAATTGCTTTCATTCAAGTTCAATTACATGAATATAATTAAAGGTGGTGCTATTGAAGATTACGATTTTCATTTTCGATGAGAATTTTTTTAATTTTTGCTTCGTTTACGAGATTAGGAAGTTACTTTATAGTTACAGTTTTTCGCATCATTTGATTATTTCCTTAGCATCTATTTAAAATTAATACTGTAAATATATTACAAAATAAACGAACCAGAAAACATAATTTTAAAACGTTTCATAAACATTGCCTGGTGTAATTTAGTAGACTGAAGTTCTAACTTCTTCACTGGTGTGAGACAACTTGTCAGATTTTTTCTTACGGTTAGACATATTATATGCCACAATTGTTACAAAATTTCTTTCCTCAGTTTCAACTTTTTGTGTTTTTATAACTCCTTTCACTCCACGGTGCTCATTAATCAGTGCCTTTTTAATCGGGTAGAGTGCAGCTAGCGCAGATTTATGAATAACCTTCCATCACTCTGGAATTATTTTCGGCGCATTGGATCTTCCTAGATGCTCGCCCCTTTAAGTACTGACCAACCACGGCGTTGTTTAACTTCATTTATGACGCGCACGGTCTGTCAAATAGACTATATTATAAACCGTGCCCTTAAACATATGACAAATAGCATCCCATTGGCAATCAATAAACTAAATGTTCATTATCTATACTCTGACCTCCAAGAGCAACTTTATTCTATATTAATTTTTTGTACAGGTACATACGTCAGCATATACATGTACTTGATAAGGTTGTTGACTGATTACGGAAATGATAGTTTCGGACTATGGTTGAGAATTTTTTATCAAATTCGTCCATTAACTCACATCTAGTTCCGGGATTAATGCCTTTGTCACGTAGCTTTAGCACCATAGGTCTGAATTTTCAGCACCGGATGTTTGGTGACAGAATGATGGAGTGTGAAACATTTTAGCGGAAATGCATGCTGATGCTTCCTGATAAATCGTGCACAACCTGCAGACATTTTAACTAATATTCTAGACTATTGATTTAATTACTAGTTTTTCATTTTAGAAAAATAATGACTAATCAGAGTCATTGTAGACGCGTAATATAACCTATACGACGCTATAAGTTAAGTCCATTCAATATGGAACAAAAACCATTATTAATTTTTAAACATTATACATGTATATCATTCTCATTTGATTGCGCATTCCGAAAAAGCCTCAAGAACTCGGATAAGTTACATAATAGCTGCTACCGAAGAATTAAATGCAAATGACGTAAATGTGTAAAGGAGGTAAATATTTCTTAATCCGCAAGGCTCAGAGTGTGTTATCATACCATATCTATAGCTTACAAGTATTCCTTACTACTCAGAGTGTGTTAAAATAAATATATATATATATATATATATATATATATATATATATATATATATATATATATAGGCCCTATATATATATATATATATATATATATATATATATATATATTGGGCCTATATATATGTATATATAAATGTATGTATATATATATATATTGATATATGTATGCATATATACGTATATATAGGTATATATATATATATATATATATATATATATATATATATATATAGTATAATAGGCAGAGTATGTTAACATATCAACTTCGTTTCATCACATATCATATCGCTTCTTCATATTAACAGAAAAGTACCATTGTTTTCAAGAATAGCCGATGATTAAGTGGAAGCAACTAATTATAGGGGTCAAGTGTTATGATAAAATCCACAGTACGAATAACATTTGTTAGAAAAATGGTATTTTCCATTTTTGAAAAAGAATATAAGCTTAAGCTTTATTAGTAAATCATTTTAAAAGGTTAGCAAATTCTATGTTATATACGAAAAGAGTTAGAGGACACTTATTAGACAAGCTTTAGTCATACCATCTGGAAGAGCGAAAAGTATTGATACATAAATAGACTATACTTATTTTTCATACAAATTCACTCTTAGTGCACTGCCTACTGGCATGGTATATAGCGCCTCCACTCTTCTCTGTCGTCCGTTTTCCTCTTCATGTCCACATATTAGCGGATCTTTAAATCATCTAACATATCTAATCTCGGCCTGCCTCTTTTCCTACATTCTACCTTTTGTGAACTTCATTAGTAAGCTCTCCCCTAATAATATGTCCAATTCTACGTCCTATTTCATTTCGCATTCATTGTATAAGCCTACAACATGTAATAATAGAACGGGCCTTGAACAGTTATTGCAACTACAATTTACTCCAGTAAAATTATTCCTTATTATTCATGTATTCACTGTTATAAGATTATGGTTTTGTCACCCGTTTAGTAAAATTAAATTTAGCTTGATGACTATTCATTTTGCACGATTTAATGTCCATGAAGGATGTTCTTGTTCCATGTATGATTTGTAAAAGCTAAAGCTAAAAGCTAAGGTTAACGTCAGTTTCCTCACTCGAAAGCGATGTCAGTGACGGGCGAGCCCAAGATTTGAACCCCGCACATACTGATCCGCGGTCGAGTATCTTACCGACTTCGCCACTGGCTCCAGCCATTTGTTCATCAATGGATGTTTTTAAAAAACAGCTCCAGAAGGCAACTTCCCGTTTTCATATTCACCATCGGAGTAGCTGTCAATTCATTATGTTCACATGATGGAAGAATCCTATGGATAACAGTTGGTCAATTTATTTTCTATTTTTCTCACACCCATTGAGACCCCAGTGAAGTACTATTCTAAATCGTTCATATGAATTAAAACCGTAAGTACATCACAGCATTCAATATTCAACAAATTTAGAAGAAAAATTAAAATAACTTATTAACTAACAAATTTACAGTTTACATTAATATTATATATATATATATGTATATACATGTATATATATATATATATATATATATATATATATATATATATATATATACATGTATATATATATGCCTATATGTCGGTAAAAATCTGAAGACTTACCGATTCAGTTGACTCAATTTTCAATTTCTTATATGAATCTTTTTCAGAAAGAAATGAAACTACACTTTTAGAGTATGATTTAATTTAGGATAAGATATGATAGACTTTGTTAACCTTTCTGATCGTACGGTTTAGACTTAAATGAGTTTAGAAGCTAACGTCTCGAGTGACATAGAGTGCAAGAAGTACAGCAGACTGCATGAGCTGTAGCTGCTGACGAAATGAAACCCGTAGCTGTTGATGTAATGAGAGCTTCTAATACAATTTCGCAGCTGATATACTTTTTAGGCTGCTTCAGGTGGCTTTCGTTTAATACTTGGTAATCCTGAGAAATCTTAGTTTCGTTTATATTTCTCTCTTCTCCTATATCTCTCCCCCTCTCTCTCTCTTTCCTTCTCTCTCTCTCCCACTTTCTCTCTCTCTGTCTTTGAAGTTATGCCTCTATCTTTTCTCCTATCCTTACCGCTTCTGTAGCTGCCTAGACCAGAGAGAAATAACAAATTTTTCGCTGTTCCTATTCCAATCTTTACCCGGAACTGACTGCAAAATTGATCAAAGATGCTATAGTGGAAATGAAATAATTATATTACCCATTTTACTGACATGAATGTATTCATTAATAGTAAACGCAAGATTGTGTCATCTACTTGCGCTTGAAAGAGTAAATCCTGCGCATGATCGAAATCAGGTTATAGAGTTATAATCTTAGTTACAAATAAAAACTGAATTCATTGAATTACGGCTAAAGCAAAAGTACTACGTTGTCATGCATAATAAATAATACAAAGTAACTGATTATCACGCACTCTTGTTCATATGATTATTAAATTCATGAATTCAAATAGTTTAAAATCACTCTCTCTATCTCTCTCTCTTAGTGCACTGCCTACTGGCAGGTCCATGGTACATAACGCCTCCACTCTTCTCTGTCATCTGCTTTTCTCTTCGAGTTCACATATGTGTGGATCTTAAATCATCACATACATGCAAATCTAATGTATACATGCATTCATGTATATCTAATCTCCGCCTGCCTGTCTCTCTGTTTTATTCTTTTATTTAAAAGCAATTTAATTCCTTTTCTAAATTTAAAAGCACTCTCATTTTTGGCAATTAGTTCATACATTCTTGAGCTCAGGTAACAGTGATTTCTTCATTGCATATTTAAGCGTATTATTTTAAGTACATTTAACAAAATACTCCTATTTTTTATCTCTATATTTATTCAAAACACGGATTTAACTTAGTTCAAGTTGATAGCGTTAAACGCACAAATTGCATCTTTGTGATTGAATAAATTCTCGGCGCTTCGCATACATGTAAGGTCATGTATAAACTGGTAGACCTAACTATCACATTCTGAAGCTGCCTGGTAAGATTTCTTTACTACATGTATGTAGGAATGTTTTAGTGCTGAAGATACATGTATGCATTTTAAGAGTGAGCCGAAATACTGACAAAAATCTTTACAATTTATTTCAGAGGTCTTCAATCTATTGTAAAAGGGTTTTAAATGTATATATGCAAAAAAGGTTTTAAACGTATACAATAATGATACATAATTATTCTCAATAATGATATATCATAACTGAGAAAAGTTGCTGCAATATGTAATAATAAGAAGAATGCAAGAGAAAACTGTAAGAGGCATTATAATTATCTAGACAATATCGTAGAAAGGTTTCAATTCTAACATAGATAAAGCTACACTTAGTCTGTCTAGTAGTATTGTTTAAGGAGACTTTTAAGTTAAATTAGAAAAGTCATTAAGAGCAATTTTTAGAGAAATGTTAAGTTTCCATTCAATAATTTTTTTCACTTTCCACATCACTCAATTGTAGTCGCATTCGGCTTCACTGCTATCATTACATCATTTTAGCCTCGACTCAAGTCTATCCTAAGAATCCTGGAAGGTGGATATCTCGGAACTCTAAAAATTCTTAGAAACAGAGAAAGCGAATATATATATATATATATATATATATATATACATGTATATAAATATATATACAGGGTGAGTAAAAAAAGATTACACCTGCAAAAAGTTTGAATATCTCAGGCTACTGTTAATATTTTGCAATAAAACTTTTTGCGAATTAAAAAAGGACTAATTTCTGATGGGGTGGCCAACTATCATCCATTTTGGTACATAGATTGGCCAGATATGCAAGTTTCAGCAGAGCAACCTCCCATTTTTACCTAAAAATGGCGTTTGCTGCAACGGTAAGGGCAGATTGCAATTCATTGACGGGAAGGTAAGGGTGAACTCTCAGTATTACGTCAATACTTGGCTTAAGGAGATATTTGATGATTGTTATGCTCTTCTACCAAATGTTTTCATCTTTCAGGAGGAAGGTGCTCCGGCTCATGCATCTCGTCATGCACAGGAATGGATCAGCGAGAGAAACACGTATTTCATCGAGAAGAATGAATGGCCTCCAAACTCTCCCGATCTAAATCCTCTGGATTACCATGTCTGGGGAACCATGCTGCATCGCTATCAGAAACACCAGCCGTAGCCTAAAAACAAGACAGAACTGCAGGAAGTGCTACAATCAATCTGGGAGAGAGTGCCGCAAGCTGGAATCAACAAGGCTGTCCTAGCGTTCCGAAAGCGATTGCAGTCCTTCGTAGCAGAGGGAGGAAAGCATATCGAATAGTCAGTAATGCTAGCAGATACAACTGGTTCTTTCTGAACCACTACAACAGCCCTTTTCAGAGCCATTACAAAAATTAAAATTAAATATAATTTATATTTACAGTACATGCAAAAATGGGGGGTTGCTCTGCTAAAACTGGCATAACTGGCCAATCTATGTACCAAAATGGATGAAAATTGGCTACCTCATCAGAAATTACTCCTTTAATAATTGGTAAAAGTTTTATTTAAAAATATTTACAATAGCCTGATATATTCAAACTTTTTGCAGGTGTAATCATTTTTTTACTCACCCTGTAGATATATAATATATATAATATATATATACATAATAATATTATATAATAATAATATATGATAATATAAATTATATACAATAAGATATGCTTGTCTCAAAGATTAAGCCATGCATATCTAAGCATAGACTTTACACAGTGAAGCTGCGAATGGCTCATTAGGCCACCCATGATTTATAAGATATATAATATATATATATATATATATAACATAAAATAATATATATATATGTATATATATACATATTATATATATAATATATGTATAATTCATATATATATATCTATATATTCATATATGATTTATTCATATATGTATTATAAACGCAACCAGTTTGCCGATACCAAGTCGCAAAGAATGAAATTGTAATATTGAAATGAGACTATACATAGGCCTATAGGTGTCATACTGTAGTGTGTGTGCATGCAGGCCTATATATATATATATATATATATATATATGTGTGTGTGTGTGTGTGTGTGTGTGTGTGCATGCAGGCCTATATATATAATATATATATATATATATATATATGTGCATGCAGGCCTATATATATATATATATATATATATATATATACATGTATATATATATATACATGTATATATATATATATATTATATATATGCAGATGTATATATATATATGTGTGTGTATGTGTGTTTGTGTGTGTGTGTGTGTGTATTGATCTTTACCCACACATGAGCCCATATATTATGTGTGTCATATTGATGAAAACCTTGACTTCAAATCTCGTATCTCAACTGTCCGTCGTACTGCTTTCTTTCAGATCCGTCAAATCAGAAAGAAGCGGTCATCTTTCGGGAAAACTGCATCCATAATGCTTGCTAACTCAGTAATACATTCTAAACTTGACTAATGTAATTCATTTGTATATAGCCTACATCCTTCTCTCATGCGTTTTCAACGCTTTCAGAATTCTCTAGCACGTGTTGTTTGTCGTCCTCTATGCTTCAGAGTACATAATTTCATCAGCGCTACACCAGTACGATACAAAATACTAAATAGGGCGCGAAAGATTATATTAACTGATTCATGCCGAAACATAATTAATTAGCTCAACTGGCACCCCATTAAAGCCTGGTACACGTGTATGAAAGACTTCGTTTTTAATAAGCTACCTTCTTTGGCTGATCAACATTACTTTCGGCTTTATTGCTATAATTTATAAGAGTATTGAATTAAATGCTTACTTTTCAGATACAATTTGTTGCAAATGAAGATAATACGGAAATTAATGAAGTTTTCGCATAACAATAGTTCTAAAATGTAACTACTTTGTTTTAGATATTGACTTATAAGGTTGATGGGTCTTTTCGATCCGTTGCCTATTAATCAGTCCTATGCATGAGTATCAGTATCAAATCAATTCAAATCAATGTTCAACAATTACATGTAAAACGAGGATAAATTAAGATTTAGCTAGTTTTAAACAACTTTTGCACAACCAAATGTGCTTACGATTAAGCAAAAAATAAATAGAAAGTAAATTGCTTCATAGGTGTAATCTATTCTACGCAAAATCTTCATTTAATATAGCCATATGTATTTATTAGTAATATTTATCTGAAAACATCTTTCATTTTAGTATCGTTAGCTCACACGATATTTTACAAACGAAATACTAATTAAATGTGATTTAATTAATCTAGATTGAAACACATTTTAAATTTTCCGTAGACATCAATTAATAATCCGATATAAAGACAATTTAGTCAATTTAGATGTATAATGACAAGTGGCACGTGCATTTGGATCGGCCTGCATAAGATAAGCACAAATAAATGATGTTAGAGTTTCTGTAATCCAATGATTTCACCACAACAGAGCTGGTGAACAGTTGATGAAGATTGATTTTCTCGTTGCATTTGAAAGCGAATTTGCAATAAGTAGTCCCCGCTGCTGCTTACTTAGCCTGATTCAAAAAGACGTGTCAAAAGTTCACTGAGTTTATTCTTCACTAGCGTCTCCTCAGAATAATGATTTCGACAAATATTTCTCATCCATCCGCCTCAGGACGAACAATCGAAATAGGCCATATATCTAGACCAACGGAAATTAAATAAAATCCTTAAATAAGATGAATTCTTCTGAATTGACATGTACAAATGGCTGAACTAGAACGCCAAGTATTAGCCAAATTTATTCCTTAAATTACATTGAGCATTATTTTTAAACGATGGTGCACGGTGGAGATAAATTCGCTCTACTTGAGAAAATGTTTTAAAATAAGCAAACAATGAGATCAGTCTACAGGAAGCAACCGTAGATATTTCAATAGCCCCCCACCCCTCAAATCCAATTTGTCATTTTCCTCCAGCTGGAGAAATTTGTCATAAAAAACAGCCTGGTTTTGTTCCAGTGTGATGTGATAAACGATTAAACTTTGGCTAACGTCATTCAATGGGCCCCTGGAACTTAATCAGTTTGTTTATAACGCAACATTAAAACATTTAATTAGTAACTCTGAGTTAAACATAGCGATTCGTACAATGGTAAAAAATTTAGTTGCAAGTGCTTAGATTTTCATTTAGTTCATATAAATGCCATCATTTTAATTATACACTTATCTTTCACTGAGAGTGAGATGTTTATGAGTTTGAAATTTAAATTTCGATAGCAACATCTTTTCTATAACCTACATTCGGTAAGATACTCGACCGCGGATCAGTATATACGGTGTTCAAATCCTGGGCTCTCCCCTCACTGACATCGCTTTCGAGCGAAGAAACTGACGTTAACCTTAGATTTACCAGCATTATCAAACTAACTAACAACATCTAACTCGCTCGTCATTTACGAACAGCTTTTCATTTCTAGTTTCATGAAATGTGAGTGTCATACTCAGTTTCTTTTCTTCTAAAGTTCTCGATTACATTTACTACAACATCCTACAGTCCATCATGTTCAAAGACATTTACAGCAATCAGCTTTTAGAAAAGCTCCATAAAGCTTGCATTAAAGTCATTACCCGATCTTAATCCAACTGGCATCTGTATTTACACAGGTTGTTCATCCCGTCGATCCCTGTGCTTGTGCTGACAGTGTATTACGTACATTTCCCTCGCCGAATCCTCAATTAATCATTGCCTACAACGATGTCGTAACAGACTTCTCTCCTGTGACTAGGAATATCAATGGATTCCATTTCGAAAAAAGCATTCGTTTTTAAAGATCATATCAATCGATACCATTCAGAAAACAGCAATAGTTTTTAAAGATCACATCAATGGATACCATTAAGAAAATTCATTAGTTTCTAAAAATCATATTAATCCAATCAATTTAGCAAAAAGCATTAGTTTTTAAAGATCACGTCAATCGATACCCTTCAGAAAAAGCATAAGTTTTTGAAGATCGTTTGAATCAGAACGTGTTTATGTGATATAAAGGAGCTGTATTAGCGGAAGTTGCTCAATGGCAAGTAATATTTCTAAGTCATCGCGCAGATGTTATAAGAATATATGAAAATTTCTGGTAGCCATTAGAGCAGATTATGTAGAAAATTAGACTATATATTCAAAGTAATGAATCTCATTCTGTCTCTGTCTCTATCTCTGTTTCTGTCTGTCTGTCTCTCTGTCTCTGTCTGCCAGTCTCTCTCTCTCTCTCTCTCTCTCTCTCTCTCTCTCTCTTACTCTCTTAAACAGCAATTACAATGTAAAATTACTGCTGACTCTACCTTTATCTTACTAAGGAGCACTTCAGCTGCTGTCAACGTGATACGGTCAAAATGAGGCTGTTTCGATACTAGGTGGAAGGATATAACCAATAAACGAAAGTTAAATGGTCGACAGTGGAAACTAGTAATAATGTACAAGTAGATGGCTGACACAACTGATTGTTAACTAAACTACAAGAGAGCGAAAGTCATGAGGATAGTCAGTTAATTGGGTGCTACGTAAAAAGAACTCAATGAAAACTTTGAACTTTATCTTCGTCCTGATTAAGGCACTGCCGCGTAGAGCTATAAATTGACGTTAAATGTCTCTTTCCGTACATAACATCACTTTCACAACCGATCCAGCTTAATGTCGAACCCTTGGCTGCCGCTTCTATACCAGGCAAGAGTTCTACCAACTCAGCCACTATAGCTGCTACAGGTACAGAGCAATATTTGTTCATTCCATTTGTTCATTTTTTTCAGAGCGATATTTGTAGCACATGCATATTATGCACCGTGTAGTATATAGGCCTACTGTGTCAATTTATGTAGGATGACCAAATAACCTACAATTGAATACCAAATAACATACAATTTCCTAATAAATGTAGCAAAATTCCAATCTAATTGGCATTGTAACTGCTCGAATGTCATGCTAATGTTATCGTGTATCTATTTCAATCCAAATTTAAAATAAAACTTCCATTGCAATAGTGTTCAGTGTATTTCTTTAACAATGCAGTCATTAAAATTTTCTCATACTTTTTCTATTTAAACTGAATAGACTGTCCCTGGCGACTAGTGCGTTGAATGTGAAGGCTATATGATGTGATATGTGATACGGCTTCATTCTATCTCATGTCATCTCCATCTTCACCAATGACTAACTCGCTCTTTCAACTTCCGTCATTGTAATATTATCTTTTAACAAATACTCTAACATTTTATACACAAATGACATCGCAAATGTTCAGACCTTCATTTTTTATTTCACATGACATTACTGTAAGAGAAACGGGTATATCTAGATAATTTTATTTTCTTCAATAAGGCTCATTGTTTCTCTCGCTCTCTCTCTCTCTTTCCCTCCCTCTCTCTCTCTCTCCTCTTGTGCTCTGCAGATGGCAAGGCAACATGGCAAATTCCTATTAACAGTTCAATATATATATATATATATACATGTATATATATATATATATGTATATATATATAAATGTATATCTATAATATAATGTGAGACGGAAATATGCAGTAGGATTGCACAAGCAAAAGCGGCCTTTGATAGTAGAAAAGAACTATTAACAAAAAGTCTAAAGAAAGACAAAAGGATAAGGATAGTGAAAACTTTGGTTTGGACCACGCTATTATATGGGTGTGAAACATGGACCTTAACGAAGGAAGATATTAGGAAACTGGAGGCATTGGAAATGTGGATTTGGAAAAGAATGGAGAGGAGTAGCTGGAACCAAAAGGTTACAAATGAGGAAGTCCTGGAGAGAGTTGGCACAGATAGACAGTTGAGAAATGTATTAAGAAATAGGAAAAGGTTACAAATGAGGAAGTCCTGGGGAGAGTTGGCACAGATAGACAGTTGAGAAATGTATTAAGAAATAGAAAGAAGAGATGGATAGGACATATTCTAAGGGAGGAAGGTCTATTAATAGAGGTCTCAGAAGGTAGAATGGAAGGAAAAAGAGGCAGGGGTAGGCCGAGATTAGGTATGTTAGATGATTTAAAGACCCACTCATATGTGGAAATGAAGAGGAAGGCGGAAGACAGAGAAAAGTGGAGGCGTTATGTACCATGGACCTGCCAGTAGGCAGTGCACTAAGAGATATATATATATACATGTGTATATATATATATATATATATATATATATATTTAGGTAAAAATAGGGGGTTGCTCTGCTGAAACTTGCATAACTTGCCAATCTATGTACCAAAATGGATGAAAATTGGCCACCCATCTGAAATTATTCCTTTAGTAATTTGTAAAAGTTTTATTGGAAAATATTAACAATAGCCTGAGATATTCAAACATTCTGCAGGTGTAATCATTTCTTTTACTCACCCTGTATACCAGCTAATAAAATCAGCAAGCAGGTCTTCACTCGAAATTGTGACCTTTTACAGTAGAAAAGCTTTCGCATTAGAGATAGTTTCTCAATGACTTTTAGTTTGTAACTTTGTCGCCTTTAACAACATGTGCAGTAAGTTGCCGACTTATTTTATAGACTATTCTAGAATTTTATGTATATTCTTGTAGAAAAGATGTTATTTAAAACATAATATATTCAGTATAAATGTTTTAGAGACTATATTAAAAGGAAACTAATTAATATAAAGTCTTACTCTAATTTCTTGTTGAGTAAAAATGCAAAAAGTAGGGCTATACATTTTCATACTTTCATAACTTTTATCCAATTAGTTATTTTATTTATCTGATATAAATAAATTGTCTTTGTTATTAAATGTTTTGTTATTAAATGTTTTGCCAATATATACTATAATTATTTTAAGTGTTTTGTCGCATTTGTTTCTGGTTTTAACTGTAGATTTTTGGATGCCACTGGTCCTATTATAAACAATAAGTTTAATTCATATCTAGTTAGTCTCTTCTTAATATATAATTAAATTTTAAGGAGCCTAATCGACAAAACATGTGATTGGTTGAAAAAGAACGAAATAGCGTAATCGGATCATCAAGTATTTCAAATTAAAGAATCAGTTCTCAGAAAGTTGTGCTTTACGCACAAAACACGTATTTATGATGAGATAATATTTAAAATCTGTGTAATGGAGATTCATAATATAGGAAACGAATATTCTTAACCTCAGGGAAGAGTATTTCTAATATTTTTTTCAAGAAATGCAAAGCGTATTATTCCGCATTAAGACTCTGTCATCATCACATCCCTGGACACAATCACGATATTGCTTCCGGATACACGTCAATGATGTCATGGAGTCTATTGGATTGATGTGAGCTATAATTGTGGCATGAAACTATGTTTTATAGCTAAATGAAATATATGTATAGATATGCATCAATAATGGGGCAATCAACTGCTTTCTTTTAAGGAGATTTGTTCTCTCTACATTGTATTTATGTGCAATTTAATTGGACAAGATGCATAACATTTCACAATAGATTAAGTTTTCAGATCACCGTAGAGCATTTCGTAGATAAAAAGGTTGACTTAATAGCACACGAAGAGCCATATCGTATCTAAATAAAGACTTAAGCAGAGCTTGGGAAAATTGCTTCAGAAGCGAACAGTTTTGCATTCCTATTTTGTATAAATGCTTAGTCGCCTCTTACAATAAATACCGAATGTTTTGTTTCATTGTTGTGATGATGAGCCACAAGAAACTAGAATAAATTAGATATACATCGTGCAAGCTACAATACCTATTTGACTAAAATGAATAAGAAAAACACATTATTAAATTGATAGCAAGCATAGGATTGCTTCCACTGCTAAAATTTTTATTGGGAAATACATATTAATATCTCTCTTAGTGCACTGCCTTCTGGCAAGTCCATGGTATATAAAGCCTCCACGTTTCTCTGCCTTGCGCTTTCCTCTTTATGTCCATATATAAGTGAATCTTTAAATTACATAATATTCCTAATCTTGCCCTGCCTCTGCCTCTATTTCCTTTCATTCTGCTTTCTACGACCTCTTTTGGCAGACTTTCCCCCTAAGAATGTAACCTATCTAACTCTACTTCCTATTTCTTTATACATTTAGGAAGAATAGTTGGATAGGACACATACTAATATAAGATCGCAAATTTCCAAGAAACAATTGCACAGTAGAAAATCTCAGCACCAGGTAAGAAATTGTCGTCTTGTCTTACAAAGATATTGCTATTACGAAGTGAAATAACTGTAACGTAAAACTGAAGTACACTTAATAGCCTGGTGACATTCAGTGATGATGATAGTTTTTCTGCAGCAGATAGTATGCGGCACAGTGTGGGTCTACAATAGTATAGAGTATGTACATAGTATAGAGTACAAATTAACAATTGACTTAATTGCATACATGAACATTTGAATCAGCATATTGCATATTGTTCATAGCTCATGTTCTGCATATTTAGCTTTATTTTTGTATATGTAGGCCTATGCCATTTCGTAGGTACGTTTATAAACATTTATGCTTTATGCTACTTTCATCAAATAAGCAATTATATCCAAGTTTATTTGTATGTATATGAACACCCACATACATGTATATACATGTATATAGTATACATTAAGTTTTTTAAGCTGGAATTGTTCTTAAGTGAAACTCGTATGTATACGCTATGCTCATATGTCAGCGCCTTCGGGCCTTAGTGTTCCATTTCACTTTCTGTATAACTTGTTTAGGGTTGTAAATTGGCTTCTGTGAAATAGACATACTCATAGAATAATCAAAGTAATATTTGTGAGATAAACATGATTTAATTCTGAAAGTAAAACATGTGAAATAAACATGATTCTGATTCTGAAAGTAATCCATGTAATATAAACATGATTCTGAAAGTAATCCATGTAATATAAACATGATTCTGATTCTGAAAGTAAAACATGTGAAATAAACATGATTTAATTCTGAAAGTAAAACATGTGAAATAAACATGATTCTGATTCTTAATGTAAAACATGTGAAATAAACAAGATTCTGATTCTTAATGTAAAACATGTGAAATAAACATGATTCTGATTCTTAATGCAAAACATGTGAAATAAACGTGATTCTGATTCTTAATGTAAAGCATACGGTACTTTAAAGGCCTACATGTGGACTCTATATCTCAGGTGATTGAGAACGATACAATGATTTTTAAAAAGAGACAATTCTATACATAATAGTAATTTCTTTACTCACTATCAGGCAGCGATATACCTGAGGGTGATAGTGAGTATATACAGTAAAAAAGCTGGTAAAGCTAATGTTATCGTCAGTCTCCTCACTCGAAAGCGATGTCATTGACGGGAGAGCCCAGGATTTGAACCCCTGACATAATGATCCGCGGTCGAGTACCTTACCGACATCGCCACTAGCTCCAGCCACAGAAATTTCAATAGGAGATTACATTAGAATGTTTTCAATGTGTGGACATTTGTCCACCACTAGTGGCCCAGAATCAGCATGGTTGTGGCCCGGACACACGCATACACACGCACAAGTACACACATGCACATACAAATAAACATACTCGTAGTCAAAGCATCCACGAGGTCTGTGAATGCTGGAACATGTCAAATCATTCGTTGGGTTTTGTTCGGTTTATCCGCTTCATCGATAACCGAATTATGATCAGAAGATTTTAGCAGAGACAACGACCTACATAAAAGCCGGTCCAAAGCTCTTCCGGTCCAGTTTGTCAGAGAAATAAAATAAAACTGGTTGTTAGTAAACAAGGTAGAGGCCAAGTTGTTGTTGTTGTTGTTATCTCATAGAAGCAACCGATCAATCTACATTTACAACTAGCCAGTGACCCAATGCAGCACGAATACCGTATAAAAAACTATTATACTGTCACCCTCCTACGCAGAAGAAAAGTAGCTAATTTCGCGACACCAGGCTGTTCGTAGTTCCATGAAAGCAACCAAGCACAATGGCAGTCCGATTTGCTTGTTTAACTTGCTCTCCAGTAAAGTAAAGATTAGAAGAATTTAAGAAGTAGTTAAAAAGTACAAAAATAAAACAGAATAAATTTCAGTTAAGCAATAAAAAAATGAAATAATTATAAAGAATATTAAATGGAATTTATTGAGCGTACTAACTCACTGATTCACTTCATTTAGAAAAGTTCGAAGCTTAATCCATCAATTTCGGAGATGTTTCTTATGCAAGACAGGCTCCTAAGTATATTTACAATAAATCACGTGACACAACTGATATTCCAGACTATGATGAATTAAATGCCTGGTATGCGTTCTTTGACAGCCTTTACAAAATCAGTACAATAATCATTTACTGCTCGTATCGATCAAATGGCTACTAAGCTGTAACTGAAGAAGCTAAGAGGAATCACTTGAGTATCTTGCATGCATGAGCTGAAATCTATAATAAAGTTTGGATAAAGGTGTAGCTATTGTTGTTTATTTATAATTGGTTGTTCTATTGCAGCATTAAATGCGTCAAAGTAACATTTAGTGGAATTATTTACCTTGAACATTTGTGTGAGTCGGATTATGTATCTTGACCTGCTAGTTGCCAAAATAGTAGACAGAGAGAGAGAGAGAGAGAGAGAGAGAGAGAGAGAGATAGAGAGAGAGAGAGAGAGAGAGCGTGAGAAAGGTAGAGAGAAAACGAGAAGAACGTAAAGTCCTACGATTGAATGCTCTACACATCTCTGCGTCACACAATCTTCCACACGTGCTTTCGAAGTAAACCTGGTAAAGACACTTTGACGTAGACATTCATTATAAAGAGTTTACTGTAGTCTATGTAATCTCTTTTTAAATTAGGACTTTTAGTTTTAGTTTTTAGTTTACGCTGAAAACTAAACACTTCTTCGCGAACATCCAATTAAAATATATTGTTACGAGAAAGGCTTAATAAGTTCTAAAATTTAAAAGCAGGCAAAGCAATCGAAAGAAACTGTCAGTGAAAATATACAATTTGGGTTAATTAAATGTAGATATGTAGCGCAATCTATCATGAACTTATTATTTTTGTCTAGACTGAGGGCTGAATAGAGAGAGATTGGAAAGGTATTGGAAAGTTATTGGAAAGGTTATGAGTTCGCTTATTATGAATTAAAAAGGGATCATCTAATTAAAAAGAGATCACCTAAGACACAGGATATTAAAAATTATATTAAGTGAAAACGAATACGGACCTTGTTGAAATTTATTGAGAGCATCTCTTCAATTGATTCAGCATTCTAATATCAGTGACTTCTTTCGTAGTTAATATTTAAAACTTTAGAAATATGTGACACTGTTAGAATTTTCTCAATTTTATATTTTATATCTTTGATAATTATAGTGCCAGATACATTCCCTTAATCTTCACAGCTGACATTTTCTCAGCTGGGTGAGTTGCAGAGGAGACACTTTTATCATTTTATACTTATTTTAGGTTACCTTCAATTTTCCTGCATTGAAGTACTTTTCTAATTTTAAGTCTTAGTCGGCTTAATTTCATTAAGACATTAAGAAGGCTTTCACATTTATACCATCTTTCTCTCTCTCTCTCACTCTCTCTCTCTCTATATTTATATATACTGTATATATATATATATATATATATATATATATATATATATATATATACATATATATATATATATATATATAGACTGCGTCAAAAAAACTGACCCCAAACAAAAAAATTTCTATAACGTTTTATCTTATGTCTCTTTATCATGTAAAATTAAACACTTATTCATGGTCTAATTGTACACATACTGCTGAAAAAGTGATTGAAATATTTCTACCACATTACGAGTTACAGGTCTTTTTGCGCAAAGCCCCAATCTTTTGTAGATTTTCTACTTAGAAATTTCTATAACTTTGGTATCTGATATCTCCTTATCACATAAATTGAAGAGATTATTTATGGTCTAATTCTACATGTATGCTGAAACATTTATGGAAATATATGCACCACATTTCGAGTTACAGATCAATTTGCGCCATGCCCCTACTTCTAATATATTCTCTAAGCAGTTTATCACTAAAAGTACTATATAAGTTGCGGATACAAATACTCCATGAGCAAGGTAACGGGATGAAAAGAATAAAGCAAGCCTATCCGCTGAAAGGATGGTCCTTGTCAACTATTAAGAGTATTTGTCGGAAGATTGCAAAGAGAGAGAGAGAGAGAGAGAGAGAGAGAGAGAGAGAGAGAGAGAGCAACTGATAGAAAGGCGGGCAGCGGCTGGCCCAAAAGTGCCTGAATTCCTGCTAATATTGCTGCTGTTTTAGACGGCGGGATTAGCGCACTTGGTTTAGTTACGCGTCAATTATCGAAGTTAAGCTGCATCGACCTCGGTTAGTACTTTGTGGGTGACAACCTTGGAAGACTGAGTGTTGGTAAAAGCTTATGAAGGAAAAATCCCAGAGTGATGGAAGGTTATTATTAAATCCGCGCCTGCTGCAATTGATGCGCCATCAAAAGGCAACGATTACTAATAACCATGGAGAGGAAGGAGGAAATGGGTCTTAAACAAGCATCTGTGCTTCCTGACCCAGTGTTCCGTTATGTTATGTTATGTTGAGGAACTAATTGGTTCTGTTCTCAGGAAGGAGAGCCTGGAACAGGTCGCAATACACGTCATATATCTCAAGTACTAGGGGTTTCTGCCCGCATCAGTTCTCATGATTGCTACTACCAAAACAAAGAATCAATGAAGGGCTCTAATCAGGCGTATTCGGTTACAAACTGCTTGGAGAACCAATAAGAGGTAGGGGCATGGCGCAAAAAGATCTGTAGCTCGAATTGTGGTATATATATATATATTTCCATGAATTTTTTAGCATATGTGTAGAATTGGATCATGTATTATCGCCAAAATTTGCTTGATAAAGAGACATCAGATACCAAAGTTATAGAAAAATTTCTGTAGGGGGTCAAGTTTTTCTGACGCAGTCTGTATATACATGTATATGTGTCTGTCTCTGTATCTGTCTTTATCTCTGCCTGTCTTCATCTCTCTCCCTCTGTCGATGCCTTTGTTGCTGTCTTTGTTTCTCTCTCTCTCTCTCTATGTTTTTGTCTCTGTCTATAGCTGTCTGTGGCCCTCTCTCTTTTTCCATCTCTCTTTCTCCTTCTCTCTCTCTCTCTTTCTATTTCTCTCTATTTTTTTGTCTTTGTCTCTGTCTCTGTCTATCTCTCTTACTCACTCTCTCTCAATCTCTCTCTCTCTCACTTTCTCTAACATCCTCCTCTTTAGTCTTTGCTTAGCTCTGCCGCCATTATCGTGTCCTACTGATTATTATGTTCACTAAAGCTAGTCGTATTTTTCAGCCGTATTGAGGACTGATAGCTTTTCAGACGAGCATTTTTCTATTAAACATGCTAATCAAATGTACAATTTATACAATTTAAGATGACTGTTACTAAATATTACTTAAAAAACTAGAAATGTATGGTTTTAGGGAGTATTTAATACACTTTTAAAAAGTTACTTAACTAATAGTCAGCAATATGTGGCATATAATAATTCAGAATCAAATTATAGAACTATTCAATGTGGTGTCCCACAAGGTTCAATATTGGGACCTTTGTTGTTTCTGATTTATGTCAATGACATATGCGAGATTAGTAAAATTCTTACCTTCATATTATTTGCAGATGATACAAATATTATCTGCACAAACCCTGATATTTTGAAACTAATGAATTCAACTAATACTGAACTCCTAACACTCTGACTGGTTTAAAGCGAATAGATTATCCCTAAATATACAAAAAACTAATTACATGCTATTTGGGTATAAATACAAATATAACAATAATTCTGAAAATTTTCAGATATACATAGATGATATCAACATTTCTAGAATAGGTAAGACTAAATTTTTGGGAGTGATTCTTGATGAAAAATTATCATGGCAATATCATATTTCTTATACTGCACAAAAATTAGCCAAATCCATTGGATTACTCCATCGGGTTAAAACTAAGTTACCTAAACATTGTATGTTAAATTTATACTACAGTCTAATATATCCGCATCTAATTTATTGTAATATTGTTTGGGGGAACGCTTCTAAAACCTTGCTCAACGAATTGATAGTACTCCAAAAACGAGCAATTAGAATAATTCAACATGCAGAGTTTCGTAGTCATACGAACAATATATTTAAAGAACTTAAAATTTTAAAGTTAAGTGATATTCATAAACATTGCTGTTGCGTATTTTTCTATAAACTTATTCACAATGATATGCCTTTATGTTACAACTATTCGTTGCTATTAAATAATGTTGCAAATTCTGTTTATAAATTTCGACAAGTTTTGGAATTTACTATACCATCGTTCAGAACTTTCTGTCGCGAAGAGTATATCGCTGTACAAAGCCCTAGATACTGGCTAACCCTTTCATCTAATTTACGATCATCTCGTTCCGTTAACTGTTTCAATATTAATCTTCGTCAGTACTTAATAAATAGTTATTAATAATACTGATCTTAAATGTATAATTATGCCTACCTATTATCATTAATTTTCTTTATTTAAAATTTATTTATTTAAATTCTTTAATTTCTACTTTATATTTTCGTTTTAAGTTCACCATGGTTCACATTTAAATTGTGTTCTCTTATTGCATTTACTTGTTTGTTTGCATTGCTTGTGAACTGTACAGGGTTGAATGACCCTTTTTGGTGATCTAAATAAATAATAATAATAAATGCATGTTTGTGTCTTAAGCCTTTTATATTTCATTTCGTTATACTAGTATAATATTATACAAAATTGATATAAATAACTCTGTAAGATATTGTCAGGAGTATCCTACAATAGAAATAAATATAAAATTACTTTAATACAATTTCTTCATTGTCCACAAATTCCTAGGCAACTTATCTCATTTTCACCGCAATTAACCTGAATAAAAACTGATGAGACGTAACAACTCTAAAGGTATGCTAACGTCAGTTTCATCACTCGAAAGCGATGTCAGTGACGGGCGAGCCCAGGATTTGAACCCCGCATATACAGATCTGCGGTCAAGTATCATACCGACATACACCACTGGCTTCAGCCACTGGCCCAATGATAACTTGTTTTGTAATGACTGTTATGGAGCGGAAATTGTAACAAATTCGTTATGGTTCTTGGTAGGCTTCATAGGTGCACGGTTCATTTCTTATTTTTTAAATTTAGGTTTATGATTTTCTTTAAGATTTCAGTATCTAAAGCACGAGATTGAAACTAAATGTGACTTAATAAAGTCGCTTAATTTAAAAGTATGTATCTCTATATTGAAATGTCACAGACATGTTTTATGCCAGTAACTAAATAGAAAGTAACACAGCTCTATATTCCTTTATTATATTCTCCGTTGTCATAACCATATTGCATGATCATCTTTCCGTTGAGAAAAGAACTTTTGTAATCGCTGTTCAGTAAGAGCAATAATCTTAATTAAACAGCAGTATACCACGGCATATGTCGCTCTACTGTAATAAACGTTGCCTCTTACGTTACTTTAACTTCTATATATCCACGTTACCGATGCATCCATTAAATTCTCTATTTACACTCTAATCTACGTCTAGGTGTCCTGGGCATTTATGTTTCTGTCGCGTCCGCTTACACTATTTCCCCGAAAAGCTCTTGTATAAATCCCAAAATCCTTCGCTGACGTCATTGACGTTGAAACAGAGGCCTGACATCTCTCGAGTTTTTAAAGAGCGATTTTTAACGTCAGGTGAGCGAAACACCACGTGTTAATTGATGAATTATGCAGTGGAGTTAAATGCCAAAAAGGATTTTAGCTTTCAAATTTTAAATAGCCCTCTCAGTTGCGTTATATCCATTGACAGAATTCTATATATTCATCTTGAAACCTTCGACGGTAGTCTGCATTCTTATGTTAGTGATTAGGAAAATATGGTAGTGAGGTAAAATAAAAGGCAATTTTAAATACTTTTAAATAACAGCTTCTTATATATATATATATATATATATATATATATATATATATATATATATATTAACTTCGCCATAAATAAATTTGATCATTTATTCAAATTCGTCATCATCATCCTCCTTCCTAGAATTCCAGTTTAACTACAGTAGAGTTTAGAAAATTGTGCAGCAATTTCTGGAGCTTGGGCCCTTACCAGCCGAATGCCCTTTCTGAAATTGGTTTGGATCTCAGTGCCTTGTTACCATTTGCAACATGTTCAGTCCACTATTGTTCTATTCTTTGCCAACCCGGGCACAACACGGGTAATCAATCATTGTTTAAATTAATTGATTTAAAACTTTACTGGCCATATTTTTGTATAAGCAATTTTATTGACGTATTTTAGGTAGATGGCATGTTTTTATTAAATTAATTGCTTAATCATTGAGTAATTAGTAGGCTACAATTATTCAAGCAATATGTCACGATTATTCAAAGAGTAGGTCACGACGTGTTGTGCTCGGGTGTACCCGTGTTGTGTTCGTGTGTGGTTGGACCACTGCAGAATAGGGCAACCGAAAACAATCTGCTGCGCGTACGTAAGAGGCGACTAAGACAGGAGCTGAGGATGACAAGAAGGGACCCACCCCACCATGAAATATTTCCCCCCCCCCGGATTAAATTATACTTAATCCATCAAACTGAGGAAAGCAACGGGAAACCACCTCAGAAGCCATACTTTTCTCAAGCTATGGGCTACATAGGATATGGATAAGGTATAGACTTTGTGAAGGAATTAATTTGTTGATCTAAAGAGTGCTCTTATGGAGCGAGATAGCAGACTTTGTGTATGAATATATACCTTGAACCTGCCACTTGGGAGTGCACCGAAGAGAGAGAGAGAGAGATGATTACAATTCAAGCAATGGGACACTATGATTCAAGCAGTAGGACACGATGATTCAAAGAGTATGACACGATGACTCAAAGAGTAGATGACTCTGATTCAATCAGCAGATCACGATGACTTGAACAGTTGGCACTATGATTCTAGAAGAAAGGCAAATGGTAACCGTAAGTTACAGTAGTAGGTTACGATGAGTTGAGCTTTTCTATTTGGCAAATCAACGACTTCAAATCGTTGACAATAGTTAGAAAGATATATCATTTATATACATGCATATCTTTTTCAAAGTAATTTAGATCTAAACTAAGTAAGGATGAAAAAGCATTAAATTTTAACGAATGAACTAATTCTGCTATAAACACTCTGTCAGCAACAACAGAGATTAGAGTCTCTACAAGTGCTATCGTCGTCAATGACTACATTAACCGCTGTGGATTCCACAGTCATTGATATACTCTTAGTCTATTTCCTCAGTGTGAACCAACGCCAAGTCGACTAGCAAATGCAAAGAATCCAAAACTCTGCACATATCAACAGAACCAATCCAAGGAAAAAGAGAACGGTTATAAAAAATTAACAAGGACGAATTTTTACCTAAATTCCTATGAAATAGTAACTTCAATCCCGTCAGTTACAATCCTTGACCTATTTGTTCTAGTTTGGAAAAAAGTCTGAAATAATCCAACAAAAATTTCAATTTGATGCTCTGAAGTACAACTTCAGTTCACACGAAAAAGAACAAGCCAATTACTTGTTCTAATTATCATGTTTCAACATTTCTTTTCGAGAAAGGTTTGACGGTAGTATGGATCTTGAGTCAGGTATCTCATTTGTAATATTTAGAAGAGCCTGTCTCGGAATAACTAAAATAATTTCTATAATGTCTTGGTATGGACACCAGCGAAGTTCAACTTCTGAAATAGACTGAGCAACTGTAATTCTTCCGGAACTTTGATTTGAGTGGATTAGTTTAAAAGCTATAAATTGTACATTTTATTTTGTGATACTTAAAATAAAATAGGAAGAACTGCTTATAATGAGTATTCCTTATTTAAAAAATTTTTTATATGATCCTAAATGACTGAACTAATTATGCTGATATACGATGGGGATGATATTTAAAATTAAGCTGAATTATAAAACAATTTCTTTTCGAACTTCCATCTATAAGTGAATCTTAATTAGTCTCTTAGGCAGTCATGCTGTCAAACAGTCAGGCAGTGATTTGACTGACTAAATAATTCAGATCAATTTTTAAACAAATGTTTTTTAAATATCAAAGACAAAATTTTATTTCAAATTATGTACATGAAAGAATATCAAAAGGAACATAAATTCCCGGTTGACGATTTTTAGATAAAAGTCATCAAACTAACGCTTAATGAAAGTTTAACAGCACGGGCAAATAACGGAGGTTGTTAACTTGAGAGTATTATAGGGATAGCCTAACGTGGAGGCTAATTAGAGCATACTAATCAGAGCATAAAGTAGAGAAGAGAACCTAAGTAGAGCATGATATGCATAACCTAAAGTAAAGGTTTATTAGAGAATAATAATCAGAGCCTAAAGTAGAGGTTAATTAGACCACGTTAAGAAGAGCATAAAGTAGAGATTATTTAGAACACGATATTCAGAGCTACATTAGAGGTTAATGACAGCTTGATTGGTATAGCACAAAGTGTGAATTGTAGAGGGCTTAACGAACAGAGCCTAAACATCATATTGATCATCATATTGATCATCATATTGATCATCATATTTATCATCATATTGATCATCATATTGATCATCATATTGATCATCGTATTGATAATCATATTGATAATCATATTGATCATCATATTGATCATCATATTGATCATCATATTGATCATCATATTGATCATCGTATTGATTATCATATTGATCATCATATTGATCATAATATTGATCATCATATTGATCATCATATTGATCATCATATTGATCATCATATTGATCATCATATTGGTAATCATGTAGTGTATCACTGTTTGATGGACGTATGTAGTCGTGTACTCAAGGCCATTGTCATTTATAAGTTTCCTGATATATGAAGTGGCAATTAATAAATAAGACAGGCGATCGATACATATGGCAGTCACGACTAAGATAGATTACTACTAATAATTCTCTACAAGAACTGATGTAACAAAACTGGTATTCTCAAGGCTGAACCTGTCAATCACTAGGCCGGTTTATGATGTAATCGTTTATCATAGGGAAAGATTTATAGTTAATCATCTATCATGAAGCAGAACTGTAATATCTCAAGTACGAAGAATATATTGTTGATATGTTGATGTATTAATGTGGGAGAGCTGTGAAATCAGTTCGTTAGTTTTCTCATCAGTCTTCATTATTCTTGTAGCAACCGAGTTTGTTTACCAATTAATCTTTAGAAGTAATTTCTGCTTTATGGCCGAGTTTATGTAACAAACTTTAGTTATGGATTATAGCCAAGTTTGTAAAATATTACTGCTATTTATTTATGTCATGATGTGACTACACTACATGATTTGGTTAATGTGCTTATAGTGATGATTAATACCATATCTCCGCATATGCAACTAGCTTACTCTATAAAGAGCTGGATTAAAGCACGGGTTTAAGTTAGTTAAGTTAAAGTCAGAAGTTAGTTAGTCCAGACTCCGTTCAAGTTCGCCCAGCTGTAGTCAGAGGTAGAGATCCGCTACGACCGGGTTTTGTAAAGCTTAGCTAATACTTATTTAACTTATGGGAAGTAAGTCATTTACTAATCCAGTTTCGTTTCGATTTAATGCTTAACAGTTATAATATCTTAATTGTATCTGTGCTTAATATTAGATATTTAAACAGTGTGGTTTGCTTAGCATTAGTCATTTAAAACAATTCACTTGTACGGATTGTCCAATTGTTAAATAAAGCGTTCTGCATATTTTAGAAACAGTAGTTATTTTGATAAAGATATAGCTAGTGTTAGCGTCGGTTTCTTCACTTAGGATCATTTGTCATTAACGGCCGAGCATGGGAATTGAACTCCGCGTATGCTGATCTGAAACTGGGTGCTCTACCGCCATCGCTATCGGCACTAGCCGAGAGAATCAATCAGTCAATCAACAAGTAAATAGTTGTTATCAACAGTTGAGTTATTATTTGAATACAATCGGGATAGAGCTAGTAATTTATCAATTAGAGTTACCTCTCGCATAGGCCAACCGAGTAGCTTAAAGTAAACAACATTGAGTAAATAAGGTCTAGGTCATAGGTGATTAAGCTATATATCTTCTCGCTTCCAGGGACTATCTGTCTTTCAAAGTACGATCCCTGCGATTTAACTCATGGTTAAGTCGACTCTGTTTAATCATATTGATCATCATATTGATATTCGTATTGATCATCGTATTGATCATCATATTGATCATCATATAGATCATCATATTGATCATTATATTGATCATCATATTGATAATCGTATTGATCATCGTATTGATCATCATATTGATCATCATATTGATCATCATATTGATCGAAATATTGATCATTATATTGATCATCATATTGATCATCATATTAATCATCATATTGATCATCATCTTTCGATCAGTGGACTTGAATTCGTGAAATCGCTTTTCTTTAACCCAGAATAAATGACTTCCAGTACAATTCTCATCCAGTATTCTTTTTGAATTTTTTACTTCAGTGAGTCTGTACGACCCTGGGCTTCATGAATTACTAATAATTGTTGGCACACAGTCGGAGACGTGACCGCGACATTTGTTTGATGACGTATGAAGGATTGCGGACACCTTATTTTCATTCCGAAGAATTTCTCGTCCGTCAGATTCCTTCAGTTCTAAAAAATTTCTATCATCATTATTAAGGTTACTGCACGAAATACTTAAAGACCTATGAGTTATTGAAATTGTAGAACTTTAATTGTAACATTAAAATTAACTAAAATTAAATAGCTCTAATAGTACAAACAAAGCGGATACTTCTCTACGTGAAACGTTAAATAATTTTACTGTACGTAGTTCATTAATTTCTTCAATTTATTGTATCAGTTTATTGAGTTTCAACTTTAACGTAATCTTAGTCAGCCTCCCAAATAATAAATTGACAAAATTATGATCATCGTGAGAACTACAGTCTATAATATGGTACACCGCTGGTACAGATTTCGAAAATAAATCGAGTCTGCTACTTCAATGAAATACAAATATCGTGTATGTACTATAGTTCTTATCGTTAATTTACTTAAATTGAATTTCATAGAATTCCTTTAATAAGCTTATATTATATGAAATTATAAACAGCAAAGTAAAACTTAGGGTAATAAGAAAAAAGACAAGAGTTTAAGTACTTGTTAAATAGTATTAGTTAATAGTACTAGTAATGGTATTTATTGCTGAAAAGAAATTAAGTATACATAATTTTACAATTAAAAGTATGAATTAATCTTCATATGAATATCTACGGTATCTCAAAACGATAATTGTATATTGAAATAATAGTTATCAACATTATGAAATCTTTCTCGGTACGGCTGGGAATTTTGTGGAAAACCTTAATTTATCTGTGCAACACTAATGAGATAGGATTTACATGTAAGCTAGAAGGAAAGATAGAGTAAAGAGAGTGAGAACTGATAATGGAGGATACTAGAAGATAGAATCCGAATCCCTTCATGACGGATGCGGTGCCTGGAGTGTCCTGATATAAGATCTGCTCTATTAGCTTTACTGGAAACAAGAAATCACAAACCTTCACGTCGACAACCATACACTGGTGGCTTCCTGAAACTGCTCGAAAAATGGGGGGGGGGGTGCAATAGTTTTATTTGGCTGGAGCCAGTGGCGATGGCGGTAAAATATTCGACCACGGATCAGTTGATGCGGGTTCAAATCCTAGGCTGGTCCGTCACTGACATCGCTTTCCTGTGAAGAAACTGACGTTAACATTAGCTTTTTAGCTTCTTTATTCATTAAGATACAAAATTTAAAGATTAAATGAAAGATGTCAGCTTGCTAAGAAATTGCAAATCTTCTTTTAATTTTTGAAAGTGGAGAATAGGCCTATATTGCAGGTCTTGGTTTATTAATCAAGAGGATGGTTAACATCCGGCTGAAAAATTAATCCCCCATCCCTGTGTTGCAACTTTCAACCACGAACTTCCGTTTAGCTCATTCTCTAAACTAACAAATCATGAGATAGGATGAATACAATGATAGTTTAAAAGAATTACGTCAAGTTCCAAATAAATGGCACCTTTGTGTTTCATTTATTTCAATTTATTATAATAACTGTAAAATATAGTGATTCAATCTCCTATTGATTAGAGGACTATAGCAGAAAAAAATGATATTATATAAAATTAACTGCAGACACAGCTTTATCACCTAATGAATATTAAATTTTCATTAGATAATAATTAAGTGACGTTATTGGGTTGGCTCATTCTTGAATGTGGTCCTGTCAAGTGGTAGGAGGGACGACAAACATGTTGCATTTCAATACTGCCTTTCAAGCTCTATGCCGAGGTGATAATGATTGAGGAAATGGATGGAATTGAGAGAGGAAAAGGACTAATCATTGGAGGTAAATGGTTGAAAATTGCGCGATTAGCAGATGATCAAAGTAAACATGCTTATAGTGAAATAAGATTACAAAGGGCTCTGAATTATTTTAATGGCAATACATTGATGAAATAAATGGTATAGCATGAAAGTTAGTATTAAAGGATGAAGGTGATGAAAGTGTAGAGGATTTTCTCTCTTTCGCATTCTGCAATAGTGGCAGGTCCATGGTAAATATTCCTACTGATATGCTGCTTTTCGCACTCCACAAGGAGTATGTCATCGATCAACGAACTAATCACTGCGCGGAAGACTAATCCTTATGTCTTAATGTAGTCTAGTGCTTGGGAATAAAATGTCACCTGATGTAGTTTCCCGTTACATTCATCAATTCTTGTTCAGTGGCCTCTTGCATTACGTGCATTTTACCGTTGGTCTATTCCTCATTGTCTCGGACGCAAAACAGTAAGATAGGATATGCGGATTGGGAATTATGTATTGGATTACAGAATTGTAAGAATCGTATTTAACAATTCACGATTAGAACAGATAATAAGCCTAAAATACTACATGTAATACAGTTTTAATGATGATGGAAAGTGTGAGGCTGACGTAAGACGTAGATGCATTTGCAAAAACACCTTGGCAAAGAAGAAAGATAATAAGAAAATTATAGTGGTATGAAAGCCTCAAAGAAGAGGCTGTGAAAACATAGACGTGGATGACACTCTAAAGCGGATGTGAAACTTAGACATTAAAGGAAAAGGTGTCAGGATCTAGAGGTATAAAAAATGTGGTCATTTTGAACGATGGAAAAGATGATTTTGACTCACAAATATACAAATGAACATGTATTTGACAGAGTTGATCAGATAAACGTTACAAGAAATAGAAAGATGAGATTGGGGAATCCAAAAACAGAGTATGGGTTGTTGAAAAATGCTATGGGAGGAAGAATGCAAGAAAAAAGACCTAGACAAAAGATATTAGATTACATATAAGAGAGTCGTATATACATGTAGAGATGTAAAGAAAAGTTGCTGAAAAAACTGGTTGCACAGTTATGTGCCTAATACATGAGTATCACCAGCCATCGGTACCCGTAACAGTGACAATAATATTCTTTCTATCCAATGAACCTCAATTTAAAATCTTACTTACAACATGTTATTTAGTTAGCTATTTTAATTTTATGTTTAGCTTTAATCTCTTCAGTGGAATGAAATGTATAAGTAAATATTTGTTTCGTCAAGAGATGTCATGTCCTGGATTTCCGCGAATCCTTTAAGCAAAAATAATCCTTTGGGAATGTCTGCAAAAATATTTTGACCTTGATAAAAAGGTATCCTGGAAAACCATTCGTAAAAGTAAATTGTATAGCTTTAATCAAGGCCTCTCCGTCGTAGGGAAGGGCCTTACCATAAGCGGATTTGTAAATCTGTGATATATGGGTAAAATTTTGAATTAATAGAATCCAGACGTCCTTAAATGAACTCATTTTTGGATTCCAACAGGAAACTCTTTTTTAAAATATTTAAACAAGCATGATAGCGTAGATGGTTAGCAATATTGAACAGGAAATGGCTGTAGTAAATCGGTGAACTGTGAAAATCCAAACATAAAGCCCTTACTAAAACAGTATTTAAGAGATGAACATCTAATACAAAGAGATACATGTAGCTAAGTTACAATGCTAAGTTAAACTTTAATTGTCAAATATATAAATAACGTAGTGAAAATATTTATTAATTTGACATGTCAGTTGAGTTTATGTGTTCTCTAATTCATTCTAAAATTAGCTAGTTAGTTTCAAACTAATTAATTCCAAATCAATGTAAACTAATTAATTTTTAATCTTGTATTCCTTAGTTATTGTGTATCTGCAAATATGAATTTTATTGCAAATTTTAGAGGTTCTCAAGAAATATTTGTGTATATGAATGTCCGTGCATGATGTGCGTATGTAT
This sequence comes from Enchytraeus crypticus, assembly GCA_905160935.1. Taxonomy (NCBI): domain Eukaryota; kingdom Metazoa; phylum Annelida; class Clitellata; order Enchytraeida; family Enchytraeidae; genus Enchytraeus; species Enchytraeus crypticus. The sequence continues at coordinate 338,745 of CAJHZI010000718.1, forward strand.
GGATTGATTTATTGCTGTTTATCTAATGTATAATTATGATTACCATTCAGTTGATATAATTTAATGGATAATACCGTTAAACTTGATTAAGGGTCAAATGAAGGGCCCAGAAAGCAAAACTGTGAATAATAATTGTAGTATGAACTTTAAATACTTATACTATACAGCAGCATAATTAACTATAAACAGTATCGGAATGTGATTCCCTAGAAAACACAAGCCTAGCAGAGTATACTCCTTGGATAATTCGATAAATTTGGTTAATTGCTGTAACTTTTCTCATAAATTTACGAGCCCATATCTGCTTACAGTTCGGGGCTATTTTTGTGACTATCAGTAATGACCTACCTGAGTTTTGACGTTGTTAGACTAAAATTTTTCGAAAATCTCTTTAAAAATCGTATAAGAGATATTTATGTAGCTATATAACGTAGCCTACTTTTATATAGGCCTAACTTTTTTTTAAACAGATGTCTAAAGCTGTTTTTCAATATACTTTTTCCGAGCCATAAGAATAAACAAAATGAAAGCTTCACAGTCGTAAAAGTTGACTATAAAAATGCTGATGAAAGCACTGAGAAGCCACCTCAGAAATAAAAATGTCTAAAGTCAGAGGAGCCTTCGTTAAAGTTTGGAAAATCCTTATCCTTTACCATGAAATCTACTTGTTTGTCTATAAAATGTCCTTATTAGATATTAGAAATCAGACTCAGAGTAAGAATATGCACTACATGTATATTTGCCAAGTATTTCTTCATTTTTTAATAGAATGACATCAAATATGTTAGAATTAAATTTTTTATTTTGATTGCTTATCAAATGATAATAACATAATGTCGTAATTTACATTAAGTATATGTCAGGTAAAGTATCTAGAGAGGATATCTTACATTTCTGGTATATCTTACATTATAAATGACATCCATAAAACAATCAGTTGATGATTGCACAGTGCGCCTCAAACAAATGAGAAAATATAGGCTACAAGGTGCTTTTTCAAAATAATGAATTTGTACAAAAGGTCTATGATATCGATCTACAATAAACGATATGAATATCATTCAACTTCATATATGCTCCAATAGTTAACTTAATTAAAATATGCCCAATACTTACATATAACTCAGGAAACAAACTTGCAATTAAATTGTATAAGATATTACTGCTACCATCTTTCGAATAACGTTTTCATCATTTTGTGGCCACAGTAGAACTTTACGTTAATCGCCAGCTGGCGCCATGTTACTTGACTTATACTAAAGTCTTCATTCATATAATCAATCTATTTTAATACGGTCGCGTTAAACGCGACGCGTTTACGTCTATTCTAGTAACTTAAGGTGCTGAAAATAAGCGGTTAATTATTATAGTGTTACTGAGCTTATATATCCTCTTACAAGTGACATACATACAGCGGTACAAGTATAGGCCTACAGCTATAATCGATCCAAACACATTTCAATAATGGATCCAAATATCATTAATTCTATATTATCCGGTGTTCTTCATCCTATTTCTGCTTGCCGATCACGTGACGCTAGTGAACAGCAACGGCTGTATTGCTAGCCAATAGCCGCAATACGCTGACGATATCAGCCTGAACCATTTCCCTGTAAACCCCCAGGCTGGTACGTAAGCCTTCGCTGAAGAATATCAATGCATCCGGGTGAAACATAGGTCCTAAGTTAATTTGTCAGGTTCCAAGCATTCACAAAATGTATCAGATGTAAGATAGGAAAGCTAACCTTCCTTGAACAAACCATCAGTGAAAGAAAGTTCATAAAAATGCTTGGAACCGAACTCTTTTCTAATAGATCGATCACTCACAAAGAGGAGTTATAGGACAAAGATACATGGAAAAACCCTCCTGAGTGAAATGCTGTTAGGAAGAGACTGGGAAATCAAATAATTACAGTGACTGTGCCGAATCTGTATAAATGGCATATCGATTAATCGTCTTAAGCAGAGAGCAACTCAAAGCTCCAGCTCAATGATCATCTTCAGAAGTTGGCAGAGGATAGAGCATTACGGGAAGCCACAGAAATAAGAAAGTTCACGTCAGACTCCAGCCATGATTGTATGAAAGAGTTAAAGAAAAAAGACACTCGGAGAAGAAAGAAATATTAAATTTATGTAGACCTCTATATATATAGGCCTATACATATATACAGTGTATATATATATATATATAAATTATAAATAGTATATAATATTATATATACTATATCATGTATATATCATATATATATATATATATATATATATATATATATATATATATATATATATATTTAACAATAAAGGAATAAAAATATGTTTTGCAGTTCTGAATTACATAATATAAGGAACTCGCGTCGCTGATGCTGCCTTCGGTCTCACAACTCTCCGTTGGAGCACAGCATAGGACGTTTGTTCGGTCCATGACTGTAACTGAATGCCTTGGCCTGCTCTAACTAGAACACCTGAGATGGTATTTCTCAGAGGTGTGTGGGACTTCGATCTGTAGTAGCTGTGAGGCTCTCTGTGATTAATCCTTACTGATAAAATATCGAAGTCAAGGCACGGATTTCTAAATAGCATCTCACAATTTAATAGTCAATAAATAACAGCACTATAACTCAATATAGACTAACACTGCGACATAAAACTGAATATAAGATCTAAACACACAATCCCTGAAATGTCAATAATCCGGCTTCAACTGCGGTTTCGGCCCATGGCCTACGGTGTGTGGACTTGCCCATCTGTCCTCCACATCTTGAATAATCTTCGAATCTGCCAGTATTCTACCATAAATGAACCTTGATCATTTGGTAATTGACCAATCAGATTCAATTACTCTGCAGCTCTGACCACTTTCTGGCCAATAGCAGACATGCATGGTCACTACATAAATTATATCCAGAATAATTAATAATATATTAATTATATATGTGTAGGGATTTCTAGCTTCTTCACACACGATTCGTGTAAAATGTAGTGGTATTGCTAGTAGTTAAGATACTTCTTTGATTCGTTTTGCAATTTGGACATTATTAAGCAATGTGAGCTTGGCTGATTTTGCTGGTCTATGGTGGCGTGGCCTATCCCGCGTGAAATAAAAAGAAGCGACGCGCGGGAATTTAGGGCAGTCCGATAAACAAGCGTGTGACTGTCGCGTGTGCGAGGAAAGTCTCTACATTAGGCAGTACGATAAACACGCGTGGACTGTGGAGTAGTTATAAGCGTGTGCTAATAGTGCTTCATTAATAGCGCGGTGGCGGCTTCTTGCAGATAAAAGCGTATACGTATATATTAAGAGAGATATTAAGATACATTAAGTGATATATTAAGAGCACCGTACGTGATGAGATAATAGTTATAGTTGTAGAATCTGTAGTATAGATAATTATTAAGGGAAAAAAGTAAAACACGCATTATAGTGAATAATCAACTAAGTTGATATCTATCACTTTTAAAACCACATGTTTAATCCGTTAGGCAATTTAGACCATTTTCCGTATAACCAGTCCAGTGAATGTCCGAGATTTTACTCTCAGATCAGCGCGGTCGGGATTCGAACCCACGAGGATTCAAATCACCTCAGGATTTGTCATTTAAAATTTCATGACGTTACCCCTACGCTATTTAGACATTCACCAAAAAGATAACGCTCGAGGAGCAGCCTTCGAGAATTACAAGGGACGTGTCGGTGAGAAACCCGACGAGAGATCACGAAAGGACTGGTCGGGCAGGAAGTAGGGAGTGCAGAGAGGACATCAACGTCAGGCGAGGGTAAGCGTGATCCTTCATAGTAAGTACCATTGAGTAACTCGCAGGACATCGTTGTACTAACTAGGAACAAAGTCGTGAAGAGACAGCTTTCCTAAATAGACGCACCAGAAGACCTGTTTCTGAACTCCGGCGAGTGCGGCGGTCTACAGTTTCTGGACTCCGGCGATTCCGGCGAGTGAGCGGTCTACATCAGAAGACCTATTTCTGGACACCGGCGAGTGCGGCGGTCTACAGTTTCTGAACTCCGGCGAGTCCGGCGAGTGCGGCGGTCTACAGTTTCTGGACTCCGGCGAGTCCGGCGAGTTCGGCGGTCTACAGTTTCTTAACTCCGGCGAGTGCGGCGAGTCCGGCGGTCTACGTCAGAAGACCTGTTCCAGGACTCCGGCGAGTGCGGCGAGTCCGGCGGTCTACAACAGAAGGTCTGTTTCTGGAGTCCGGCGAGTGGGGCGAGTCCGGCGGTCTACTTCAAAAGATCTGTTTCTGGACTCCGACGAGTGCGGCGAGTCCGGTGGGTGCGGCGGTCTACAACAGAAGGTCTGTTCCTGGAGTCCGGCGAGTGGGGCGAGTCCGGCGGTCTACATCAAAAGATCTGTTTCTGGACTCCGACGAGTGCGGCGAGTCCGGTGGGTGCGGCGGTCTACGTCAGAAGACCTGTTTCAGGACTCCGGCGAGTGCGGTGAGTCCGGCGGTCTACATCAAAAGATCTGTTTCTGGACTCCGGCGAGTGCGGTGAGTCCGGCGGGTGCGGCGTAGTCAGCGACTGAATACAATGGAAGATGTTAACGTCGTATGGCAGTAGGACTCTGCACCAACCTCTGCCAGTGTAGAGTCTCTCAATCAACTGGTCGATGATCCGCCAAGTCGCGGTGAATCGCGACATTCTTTACCGGTCTCCGTAACAGTATATGCCACTAGGGCACCTGATTCTCTCTCGATATATCAAGGAAGCGTTACTCCGACAGAGCGAGAAACTTTTCTCGCGCCCGAGGCGGACGCCCCCCACCTACTTACGTCGGCCGCCGGCCCTCTCGACAGAGCGGCGCCGTTGCGACCGACGGCGGTGACGACGCAGCGGCCGCCGACCGGCGACGGCGGCGTCGCGCCGCACCACATATGTATAATTTCAAGTTCTCAACACTAACATAACGGCACACTGGGTCAGGAAGCACAGATGCTTGTTTTAGGCCCATTTCCTCTTTCCTCTCCATAGTTATTAGTAATCATTGCCTTTTGAAGGCGCATCAATTGCAGCCGGCGCAGATTTAAGAATAACCATCTATCACCCTGGGATTTTTTCTTTCCTAAGCTGTCAACATTCGGTCTTCCAAGGTGGTCACCCACAAAGTACTAACCGAAGTCGATATAACTTAACTTTGATAATTGACGCGCAACGAAACCAAGTACGCTAAATCCCGCCGTTAATTAAGCTTGAACCGTTTGGCAATGTATTGTAAATTGACCATAGGTTATCGATCCTGTTTTACAGTGTCCTATATTTCTTTCTTTTAGTAGCTCAATAATTAAGGAATGGATCTCAGGGCCTCAAGAACCTTGCATTTAATGAGTTATAAGCCTGCGTACTAAAATGTAACTATTTTATTAATTTAGTTAAGCTATATAATTACCATAGAATAATGAAAAACCATAGAAGTGCCAAAGCAATCTCAACAATTGTAAACATTGAGTTCAAGAATTGCACAGATACCAACAACTAATTTTGGTAGCCGGAGGTAAACAATATCAGCTGATCGTTATTTAAAGGCATAAAATAATGTAGTTTTTGAATATTTTAAAATCTTTTGAACGATAATGAAACACTTTAGGAGCACATTTAACGTCACATCTATCTTACATGACAAAAAGTTATTAGAAACGAATTCCTATTAATTGGATTTATATTTTTATAATACACAATGCAAACAAATTTTATTCAAAATCTCTTAAAGGATATTCCCCGTTCTTTAGTTTCCGGATTTCTGGAATTTGTATACCCAAATGCGCAACAATACATCATCTTAAAACCGTTTAGAGACCGAATAACATGAAATAAATCTGAAATTACAGAAATTACTATTAAATACACATATGTCAAAGGGGCTTTGTTTACCCTTTCGATTAGATGGAGAATGTTGGAATTAAAGTCGCTCTTGTTACAAAACTGGTTTCGCTGAAACAACAGTCATGCCATATCTACCTATTGTAAAGATCTTTGATAATTACCACTACTAGTAAATGAAACATTAAAATTATGGGTTGTAATGGAGTAACCCTACTGATATAGTAGCGTTAGCAGCATCTAGATATTATTTTTACGAAAATCACGACGACATGGATATCATGCAAAGAACGACGTGAAAATGGACATACGGGTCCTAAGGATGATATATGCTATAACTTCGTTTTGATTATGGCATTTTTGAAGAAAACGTGAGATCATTTCTGTAGTTAGACACAGGTGAAGTAAGCAAACCCACAGTGATTTTATTTGTTTATCTTTGGATCACATTGATCGTAGGTGTATGTTAGATTATAGTCGCTTCAAAAATCAATCAAATTTGTTCACAACTTCTTTATGACTATTAGAGTTTTTTCATCTATACACTCATTCACTTAGCGATAATTTTTTCCTGATTTTTCCTGGTCGGAATATGCTGTCAAAATAATAGAATTGCAAAATAGAACAACTTTAGTTCGGCCTATATTGCTGTATGTATTACGTTGGCTAATATATCGCAGTTTGATGACCGGTTTGAGACTTAATAGACATTAGATAGGGATCTATTTTGATGTTAAATATTTTATACTAAATATTGGCCTACTTTAAAGTTTGAAATTTTTCTGTCACTGAAGTATAAGTGTTAGTACAACTTAGTATAATTATGTCGTATAGTTAGAGTTAGTTGTTTATAGGATATGTTTAGAATTAGAGTTACTAATGTTTCAGGCTCATATAAATGTTTTACAAAATTCATTAATTAATGTTTAGTTCTTTTACACCCTTACTTGCCACATTTTGTAGTAAGTGTATTTACCTATTAATTTAAAGTTTAAAATGTCACAGTATTTACAAAAATCATTTGCAGTTGCAAATAGATATTTACATATATAATTCCTAAAATTTGGCTACTTTTGGCACATTTCTTTACTATCTGTTTTTTCTATAGATGAATTCTTGTCGTTAAATTTAGGCAATCACTGTGACAATAAAATAAATGAAATATACAGCTTATCACATCCATAAATTAAAGAATTGTAGTCACCCATAAATCTTATGGGCGTAGTTTAAAAAGACCAAAGCCAACTTTATAACATCAGTTTCCTGCTCGATACCAAATCAGTAATGAGAAGAGCACTGGATTTAAACCTTGCGCTTTCTGATCCACTCTCAAATAACTTCCTAATGTGCCACCAGCTCTACCCAGCCTGTCCTTGGCTGGAAACATGACAGATTAATCAAGATATTTTTTAGAGTATATGTTCTTCTTTTATTAGTCTAGACTATCTGCATATAATATGAATATTATTAAAGGAACTATAACAATTAAAAAAGCTGGTAATTCTAAGGTTAAAGGTTAACATCAGTTTCCTCACTCGAAAGCTAGTCAGTGACGAGCAAGTCCAGGATTTGAACCCCGCACAAATAAAATAAATAACATAATACAATAGTACTGTAATGTTTATATCTATTTAATGGCTACTTACTTTCGGCAGCAATATTATTATATGAATGTTTATTAATTTTAATTTCAAATACAGTTTGTAAGGAATTTCTTTCTTTTCCGCACAGTTTATGCATATTCACTTTATCCAATATTTAACATACATTTTTCGAAAAATCTAGTTTGAAATCTAATTCTACATATAGAAATATTGAAGATAAGAACTCAGATGTTGCTTGATAGGGTAAGTACAAGTCTTATAGAATTATGTTGATGAAGTGGCTGTGTAACTTAAATGCTAAAAATAGTGATTTATAAATTGGACTTTAATAAATTTTAAAACTTAGTCTTTTAGAAGCTGTAACTAAAATAATAATTATATTATTTTGAATTAAATAATTGTATTTAACTTTATTATTTTATTTTATTTTTTGTTAAACTGGGATTCAAGGGAAGATGATGAGGATGATGATTATTATTTTGAATAGTTAATCAGGGAATTCAATGACATAGAACTTATATCATTGAAGTAAAGTATTTGTTAGTGTATGTTTATGTTTTCGGGTAAGCAGGATAGTTTTCTCAGGGAATGACGCCCCCTGCCCGGTAAATGTCAGTCAAAACTGAGGAAGGCATAGGGGGCCCACCGCGTCAAAAAGCATATCCCCCAAGAAAATAATGGTATATCACGACAAAATTGAACGCCCTGAGTCCCGTGCACCCCTCAAATGTGGAGGGGATGGTAAGAATCCCACGGCCAGACGGCACCTTGGGTGCCCCATAGATATACCAGGAGGACATTCCGTGCACCCCAAAAGGAGGAAATCCTGGAGAGAGTTGGCACAGATAGACAGTTGATAAATGTATTAAGAAATAGGAAGAAGAGATGGATAGGACACATTCTAAGGGGGGAAGGTCCATTAAAAGAGGTCATAGAAGGTAGAATGGAAGGAAAAAGAGGCAGGGGCAGGCCGAGATTAGGTATGTTACATGATTTAAAGACCCACTCATATGTGGAAATGAAGAGGAAGGCGGAAGACAGAGAAGAGTGGAGGCGTTATTTACCATGGACCTGCCAGTAGGCAGTGCACTAAGAGAGAGAGAGATGTTTATGCATTAATTTTAATAAATAACTACTAATATTTCTAGCATGTCAATTGTTATCTCTATAATATCAAGCGTTTTTCTGTTTAAAGCTTTGTGTGTTTGGAAGTAACTCCTTTTTGGAAAATTTTATACAATGACAAAAAAATGTCATCTTGAGTGAAATATAATGTCTTTTTGTATCTTGATACTCGTGTTTGTTTACTAATTTTTCAATTCATGGTTGCAAATTAAATAACATTTAACTACAAAGAAATCTGAGTTCGATTTCACAGGTTGTAATAGCTAAAGTCAAAACTAAAGCTCCAAGTTTAATGTCAGTTTCTTGCTCAATAGTATGTCATTGACAGGTACAACACTGGGTTTAAACTCTGTATCTACTGATCAGCTGTCAAATATCTTTCTAAATTCCACTGTCTCTTCTGGCTGTTTTAAAATTTATAACAAAATTTATATCTAATCATAAAGAAATTTGAATTTGGTTTCGTAAATAGCAATAGCTGTTTCAGAATTGGGAATGATATTTGTAATTATTTTATTGTGAATTTTTCCTGGCTGTTGTTAGTCCTATAGTTTTTATATTGTAAGTAACTTTCTGCCTCTCTGGTGGGTAATTGTGTTCATTAATTTTTGATCAGACTTAGTTATTCTTGAGCATCATTGTTATTTATCCAAATATATAGTAGTATCATTTGATTTATATAAATATTTCAGTAGTTATATCCTTGTAAGATTGAGGAACGCCACCTGGTGCAGTGGTAGAGAGCTCGCTTCTTGAATGAGAGGTCTTAAGTTCGAGACTACATAGTTACGTACGTTTTTCTTTTCCGAGGAGCGAATAAAAACCTAGTCTAAAGCGGAAGTTTTTAAGAAATATCTTTATAAAGTTGAGGCTAATTCTAGGGTATTTGTGTAATGGATTTTTTTTAGGGTTAGGGCTTAAGTGTATGCTTAGATTTAGGCCCGCAAGTTGACGGACTCTGCAGCTAGTATGGAATATTTTCATAGTCGGGAACACTGTTGTCTAAGCAAGATACAATTTATTTACTCTTTTAAAAAGAAATCAGAAATTAAGCACACTGCTCTTTATGGAGTGCAAAAGCGCAATGCTATTAGGAATATGTACCATGGACCGCCAACTTGACAGAACACTAAAGAGCGAGAAAGATTTGGCCTTAATGACGAGTTCTTACACTGACCGCTTAAAGTTGTTGAATTATTAATTTGAAGAGGTTTAATTGCTTAATTAAAAAATGATATCCGACACTATTCCACCTTTTATTGTTAACTGTTTAGATTTCTATTTAAAAGGTGATAATTTAAGCGTATTATCCTCTCAATATCTAAACCAAGTCACCTGATAAAAATTAAATTCCTTATTTATATTCAGTCTAGTTTAGCTGACTTAAAGAAAATAAGGCGATTATTTTGTTTCATTTTATTACTTTGTAATTGAGCGCGTATAATTGATGTCTAGCACACACAATGGTTGAATAGCTGTCCAAGTCTCCGTAAGCTAATCTCGTGTATCGGTTATCATGACCCCATAGTGTTGTCCATACCGAGTACCTGCGTGTGATTATGCTGCATATCTCTGTATGCTACTGTACGGCATGTAATGACATGATTCGTAATGCCTAACCGCTGGATAGAGTTATTTAGAACTCTCTATCGTGTTGTGTTTATGTCGTCTTATATAATACGATGGAGATATTATTGTAGGCCCCTACACAGTATTCTTGCATTGTACCATAGACTCGCAGTGCTGCTTTGCATTTAGTCTTTGTATTGATTGATTAATGGACCGCTGAAGCCCCATGGCTTTCAGTTGACTGGGTCTTTGCTGTAGTAACTGCACTTACTGAATAACTAATTACATTCACCAACTTATATCGGCTATCATAATGGATATGCTGTACCGTGTACAACATTTTGGAATGAAACTTATTTGGCAAAAACAATCGCTGAGTACTAAGTGCGAAATAAATTAATGCATCTATAAATAGATGGATAGATTCTAGCAGCTAAGGTTCTAAATACTTGTTATATAGTAGCTTAAATATAGTAGAATCCATTTCAAAATATCGAACACATTTTATCTACAAAACAGTAATTTAAATATCTGCAATAAATGTATTATTAATATAAATAATAATAAATGATAATTAGTGCACATAGTATATCAATAGTAATTAATATTAATATAAGTAGTAACTGATATCGCTTTCGAGAGACGAAACTGATGTTAACATTGGCTTTTATATAGTTTTTAAATACTGCAATTTTAAGTAGGTCAAATCAGAATCCGGTTCCGGCCGGATATGTGTTTGAAATCCGGTTCTGTCTTTGAAGAAATCTTCCGATTTTGAAGAAATCAAATCCGGTACAGCCCTAGATGCAATAGAATTGAATATATTATGACTATAATTAATGCTTAGATATAATTGGGCCAAGTCAGTGTGACGATCGACTGATGATCATTAGATGCTGGGATCAGAGCCAGTCTTTGTCGCGTTACTGATGTGCTTAGGAGAAAAGAGAGTGACGTTAAACTAGGTTTAGCCTTTTAGTACTTGTAGCACTGTAGATAAGTAAGGTGTAACATTATATATCTACAGTGAAATTACGACGTCCCTGACATCATCCTTGGATGAGGAAACGGACGTTAAACATTTATTATTATTATTTTTATTATCATTATTATTATTATTATTATTATTATTATTATTAGAAATGTGAACCGAGCTCAATCGCCTGCTAGATCTACATGTACAATTAAAGTGATACTATTGTCCATGACAACATTAAGCGTGAGGTTTTTTAAAGAATGTTAGTAAGAGAACTCTGCATTGATAGAATATGATTAAACATGACATCTGGTGGTTGTATTTACTATTATAATTAAATAAATTATTTGGTTGTCTGCAAGTAAATGGCCGATAGTTAAAGCAAAAGAACCAGCAATATTGAAGAATTGAACTTTGACCTCTTACATTGAAACTGGTCGTAACGTCAGATTAAGCCAGAAGTACGAAGCAGAATTGAACTGAGTATGTAGGCAATGAAATTTATCCGAAATCCGTTCAGAAACATTGATCTACTTGTGGCAAAAATTTAATAATTCTATAATCATCAAATTGTTTGCAATTAAAATACGAGAGATAGCCCTATTTCTACATTATAACCACCTTGATGTGCTGTGTAATAATTTATATGTAAAGATTCAAATAAATCTGCAAAAGCAATCTGTGCGGCTAGTACAGTTTCAATCGTAATGGCCTGTGTTGCATCAAACAGTTACTTGTTTTATTGTTACTTATTTTATTCAATACGTTAATCCAATGAATTTGCCAATCTGGGACCCGTGTCATTTATATGCTGATCCATTATGTAGAAAGAGAAAATCTGCTACTGGAGAGATAGGCAAATATAATTAGAGTTTTACGCCTGTAAGTTGTCATTAAGCAGTACACTGAGAAAGAGGAGAGAGAGAGAAAGAGCAACAGTGAGAGAGAGAGAGAGAGAGAGATAGAACTATTATGTTGACTTCTTATTATAAATCTATTAATGAGATTTTTAGGAAGTTTTTTAACTTATAAGTTAGTTGTAAAATGCAAGAAATTGTTTATAGTAGTTTTCGTATTATTGACAAAATAATCCGTTTACTTCTGTTTACTCTGAACTACATCTACATATGTATGATACTTTTAATATTTTAGTCAGTTGAGATTATTATCTCAGTCTGCATAAACATTTCAAATTAGGCCTAAATGTTAACAATTGTTTAGATATACAGCTTTAGAAAAAATAAATTAGCTAAACTACAATGATAGTATTGTACGAGCATTAGCATTAAAATCAACCTGTATTTAGTTTGCGTAATTAATGCAAAATTGTGCATAATTACTGATACAAAATAAACATAACATCTTCTGCTTCGCTAATTAAGGTTTATTTCACGTTGTTTGCTTGTAAATGTCCACTTTTGAAATAAAATATGTCAATAAATTTATAAACGCTGTTATACACATTTATCATCATCACGTCATGCAGAGCTAGTCGCTAATTGTGCAGATAAGTGTGATCAGCTTGTCTGTTTACACTACATCAGTTATTCTCAATAGCAGTGAGTTGATTGAGACAACAATAAGTATCTAGAGATTAATAAAGACACTCAATTATCTTATAACTAAATTAAATACATAATACCGTTGCCGAAGGTTTTTCACGTGATTTTTCATCAAGCGTAAAAGTTTTTTTACAGAGAAGTTACATTCACAGAAAGCTCTTACAGACAACTCGTGATACTGGAATCTAAAATTAAGCCGATGGTGTATTAATAGTTTGCTCTTGTAAGCAATGAATGGTCTAATTTAGTACAACATGAGCGGTCAATATTGTATGAGTATGAGTCATTTTCTTGTGCGCCTAATGCTCTGTGTGTTACTCCAGGTTTGCTAATAGCATGTTAATGATGATGTCATGAACCTAAATAAACCAAGTGTAGGCCTACTTAACTGTTTTGATTTACTGTACATATTCTTCACTGACGTGATGCATTTTTATTTGGCTTACTTCATTAGTTTATTAGCTCTAATTAGTACTTAATGCGTTGCTTACTTGTTGAAAATTTGCTTGTAACCGTATAGCTGAAGAGCTGTTGATATGTGTATGGTATCTGTGTTTATATGTTCTGGAGTCTGTGTGGAACTACTTCTCGATGTTTGTATTTTTGTTTGTTATGGCGTAAACTTTATAAAATCTTAAATACGTGTAAATAAATATATGTAAAAACTAATAAAAGAGCTTTTATGTGCAGTCTGCTATAAAAATGATATCATATTCAACTTTGCTTTCAAGAACAACATCTGAAGTTAAATAGTTATATTTGGATTAACGTGTGCGCACTGTGAGCAGTACGTGTACCACATGTACTGTGACTACTGCGTATACATGTACGCTGTGTACTTTTGCCGTGTGTACTATGTGTACTCTGTGTACTGCATGTGTGCGGTGTGTACTATATGTAGTATACTCTGTGTACTGCATGTGTGCGTTGTGTACTATATGTAGTGTACTCTGTATTGCATGTACTGTGAGTACTGTATAACTGGATTGCGTACTGCAAGTATTGTGTCTATTATGAGAACTGGATAAACTCTGTGTATTTTGCGGTTATGTACCACGTGTACTGCTTGCACTATGTGCACTGCTTGTACTATGTGTACTGCGTGTACTATGTGTACTGCTTGTATTATGTGTACTGCATGTACTATGTGTACTGCTTGTACTATGTGTACTGCTTGTATTATGTGTACTTCTTATACTATGTGTACTGCTTGTACTATGTGTACTGCGTGTACTATGTGTACTGCTTGTACTATGTGTAGTGCTTGTACTATGTGTAGTGCTTGTACTATGTGTACTGCATGTACTATGTGTACTGCATGTACTATGTGTACTGCTTGTACTATATGTACTGCTTGTACTATGTGTACTGCTTGTACTATGTGTACTGCTTGTACTATATGTACTGCTTGTACTATGTGTACTGCATGTACTATATGTACTGCTTGTACTATGTGTACTGCTTGTACTATGTGTACTGCTTGTACTATGTGTACTGCTTGTACTATATGTACTGCTTGTACTATGTGCACTGCTTGTACTATGTGTACTATGTGTACTGCTTGTACTATGCGTACTGCTTGTACTATGTGTACTGCTTGTACTATGTGTACTGCTTGTACTGTGTGTACATACACAGTGCACTGCTTGTATTGTGTATACTGTGTTGTGACGAGTGTGCTGCTGCGTCTCTACATAATTCATGCTGTGTACAGTGTACCGTATAATAGTCCTATGTAAGAATGTATATATATATATATATATATATATATATATATATATATATAATTATATGTATGCATGTATGTATATAATTATTTGTATATATGTATACTGTATATGTGTATGTATACATATATATATATATATATATATATATATATATATATATGTATATATATATATATATATATATATATATATATATACATAATATTACATATATATATATATGTACATGCATGTATATATATATTTACAGGTATATATATATATATATATATATATATATATATATATATATTTACAGGTATATATATATATATATATATATTTACTGTACGTTATAAGTGTAGTGAGTGTATTATGTATACTCTGTTTTACTGTTTGTACTTGCGTGGACAGGTGCATAATCTAGTACTATAAATACAGCACTCGGTTTCAATTAGGTATAGCATGATGATGCATTATACTCTTATCCAAAAGCCTTATTCAAATAGGGATGTAACCTATCATGTAAGGTTAATGTTAGGTATAGTAGGCATATACCGGATATCTGCTAAGATTATATTTTATTGGCAGGCTAATTTTCTATGTCTCACTCGAGATAATTGCTCTACAATGTAGGCGGCCTGACTTGTCCAGCGGTTTGCTGCTGAGTTCTACTTATATAACGCTCAAAGCGATTCAGTAATACCAGTGACAACATTCGAGTGTGCAGTGAAAAGTAAGAGAGTGGACAATAAAGTGGATTATGTTATACTTATGTTCCTTTTAGTCTAATTATTCTTTTTAGTGACTATTCGAAATGAAGCAAAGAGTGTTAGAGTAGATTACGGTAGCTAGACTAATAATGCTGTTATATTTATAATAATGTAAATATTGTGAAACTCAAATATAAATACTCGGTTGATTTTTCTCTTAAGTTATGGCTCTAGCTTACTAAAATAGAAATAATTAAATAATTGTACATTCAAGTACATTATATGCAAATTCAAGAGGTTAAATAAAGAAATAAGTAAGTAGATTAAATAGATTAAATTCAAACACATCAGATTGTATCATGAGGTTGTATGTGTATTGATAATAAAATATATCTCTGACATTTGATTTACAATATGTCATTGATAGGGATCTGCTAGTACCTTAAGATCAAAAACTGACGTTAAGCCTCGCCTCATTTTTGTTTATGTATGTTTTATATCCTGTTGTACTGTTAGGATCCAACCGTAAGTGCAGACTTAAGTTTTCCCGTCTATTCGAGGTGTGTTTGTTAGCACAATAGTTGGCGAAGGGTCTATTCCCATTTTTTTCAGAATCAGCTTAATTTAGCTGATTAGCTTTATATTATGCAAATCACGTAGTATAATGTACCTTGAGCAATTATAGATAATTCTGCAATAGAACTCATATTTTATATAATTGTTGCTTACCTCATTTACATATGAACATCCGATCTCACGTTCCCTATAAGTGATAGTGATTAACAATTGCTACTCGTGTATTAATTAAATAATTAATTGTTAATTATCAATATGTAATAGTAAAAAATCGGAAATTTCTTCGATCTGTTATTATGGCTCAGATGATAGTTATCAATAAATGTATAGTTAATATACTTCAGACTGCTTTCAAATTTATAAAGCAGAGTAGATCTAGAGCTGTATTTGATCTATTTATTGACCTACTAGTGTGTCATACACGAATCTGATATTTAATATAGTTAAATGATATTCTGACGTTTAATTAAATTCTGATTTCCATGGAAAAGTTTGCCTAATACATATAGTTTGTTTAGCATCGATGACTCGTTAAACAATTTTTCATCAAGGTCTAGCTTCTGCAAGCGATATTGCGTAACTTAAGCTTAAACTTAAACCTAGCCACATGAATTGTTATGGTTTGTCGGTTTGGCCGAGCAGGTTCGATATAATTGAGAATAGGACCTGCCAACAACTGCGCGAGTTAAATACTGATGCAGATATGACAGCGAAAAGGTGTCGTTAAGATTTGTGTTATAGATGAATGGGTCGCTCATATTCCAGATCTGCAGAAGACGCTTTGCTGCATCTATTGCAGCTTTCAGTCTTTTTTCAGGCTATTTGACTTTCCATCTGTCCATTTAGCGCTGCTGTGACATTACGCATAGACTAGAGCGGCCCTTTATGAATATACTTATTGATTAATTGATTGATAGTTTAGCGCATTGAAAGAACTGATGTGCTTGCTACCTCTTGAGTTTTATCATATGGCACTAAAGCTCTATGGCACTAATATGCCACTAACAGAGCTTCTCATGAAAATCATATATTAAGGTTTGACAAATCAACGAAAATTGTTAGTACTGCAAAAAGCAACGTATGAAATTTCAAGTTAGGATTTTCATTTCGAACCTTCGAGAATGATCTGAACGTATATGCATTACAGAAAGTTCATAGTGTGTGGGAATCGGGTCAATGCGCGCCAGTGCGTGCTCTGAATTTATTACGGATCATAAGGGTTGTCTCTATTGTGTCGCTGTGACTGATTTTCTCTACCTGAAAAGAGAAAGGATAAAATATGTAAAGCATTTTTAGTCTAGAATCCAGATATTTCTTTACTGACCGATTTATTTTATATTGGTATTTTCTTGGTTAAGATTTTAAGTTGAACAGACAGGTTTGTTACTGATAGAGGCAGTTTATTAGAGTATGAATACTCAATTGTCGAAGAGTTAATTTCTTGATTCTCAATGAATTTTGATTTGTTGTAGTTTGTATCATATAACTACGGAATGACTCAATGATATTTCTTTTAGGTACTATGGTGCAAACTTTTGCAAAATTCATTTCACGCATGAGTTTATCTATTAATTTATGACAATATTTGGTTTTGAAAATGTCGGGTATGATTTGGGATTATTTCCAATTTTAGTACCAAGAAAGAAACTTTTAAACAATTTTATGTATTTCGCGATAAAATCGGCAAATGCTTACTAATGAACAAAGTTTTAGCCGCTAAATTGCTCGCACGGTGGCTTGTCTCGTAAACAGAGTGTAATTAAGTACATGTCTGGTTGAATTAGATTAAGTATTTTTAATTCGACGAATCTGAATTCATTGCTGTGTTTTGACGGCTTGGTCTGTTAGCTAAAGGTAATACATAGTCAGCCTATGCAATGCGCACTAGTTCAGCAGTACATTGCGAGCTACGGAGTCACGTAAATGTAATTATGAATTATCATCAGCTTGCTATGAGGTCTGAACGCTGGCCTGCTTGCATTCGCTCGTGACTGTTTTAGTTTTGCCTTTAAGCTCATGTATATTTTACTTATTTGTGCATAGTGTAGCGTTAGAGAAATTTTGATGGACATATTGAGTACCAAAGATCTAATTCTGCTTAATATGTAACCTGTTCAGTTATATTCATAAGTACATCCGTTATATAGTTAGTGCATCAGAAAGTATATGGAACAAAATGTGCTTAAATTATCTAATTACTTTAGTGAGAGGACGAAGACTATATGGTTTAATGCTAATGATCTTGAATTGATGTAAACGAATTTAAGATAATTTAACGAGTAAAATATTATTAGTAAGCAATATGGCTACACCGCAAAACCATTATTGTCGATGATAATATTGGTAGATTGCTCAAGCTGGTGTGGCAACTTTTATCTGGGTTTTAAGTGACCTGTGTTGAAGTGGAGTATTCGGATAAATTGATGACTGATGCTATTGGTGATTTTATCTGCTAATAACTCGTACTTCGTTGTTTACTGACGCCGCCATCAGTGGGAGTTTTGTAGTGTACTTACTCTGCAGACATGGTCCTCATACGTCGCTGTATATCTGATATCTGTTGACGCAGAGCCCACTCTATGTGAACTGTTCGTGTGCTAACAATAGCTTAAATGTATTCTCTCTCACTCTCTCTCTCTTTCTCTTTCCGCCTCTGTCTGTAACTCTCTCTTTCTCTCTCTCTCTCACTCTCACACGCTCTCTCTCTCTCTCTCTATCTCTTGTGTCTTTCTTTCTCTCTCCGTCTCTCTCTTTCTCTTTCTCTCTCTCTCTCTCTCTCTCTCTCTCTCTCTCTCTCTGTATGTATACATACATACATATATATCTCTCTCTTAGTGCACTGCCTACTGGCAGGTCCATGGTATATAACGCCTCCACTCTTCACTGTCTTCCGCCTTCCTCTTCATTTCCACATATGAGTGGGTCTTTAAACCATCTAACATACCTATCTCGGCCTGCCCCTGCGTCCTTTTCCTTCCATTTCTACCTTATAAGGTAGAATGGAAGGAAAAGGGGGTAAGGTCTCTTTTAATAGACCTTACCCCCTTAGAATGTGTCCTATCCAACTTTTCTTCCTATTTCGTAATACATTTATCAACTGTCTATCTGTGCCAACTCTCTCCAGAACTTCCTCATATGTAACCTTTTGAGTCCAGCTAATCCTCTCCATTCTTCTTTGTATGTTTATGTTTTGAACATTCTTTCTTGTTTGTGTATTTTCTATTATAAAAGGCCGCTTTTGCTTGTGCAATCCTACTGCATATTTCCGTCTCACATTTCCCGTCATCGGTTATAATATGACTCAAATATTTGAAACTTCTTACCTGTTCTAATTTTGTACCATTTATTGTGATATTAGCATCACCTTTATTATTGGACACTCTCATAACCTTCGTCTTTTTTATATTAATCTTCATGCCATATCTCAATGCCGTATCTTTCAGCCTATCCATTATCTTCTGCAGTCCAATCTCTCTGCCCGCTAGCATTCCTTGGTCATCTGCAAATCGTACATCTTGTAATATATATATATATATATATATATATATATATATATATATATATATATATATATATCATATCTCATGGACTGTTACTCTCAGGGTAATCCTGTCCAGCTTCTGAGATGACTATTCGTTTGCTTTGTCAGCATGTGCTTTAACTTAAAATCTGCAATTCTTTTTGTTGATCAGTTCTAAAGTTTCATGCAATCATTTCAAGAATATAAATTTTTATGTCAATATTTTACCACAATTTTCATATTTGTTTGTTTAATATTTTAGAGTGGAAACGAAGCAGAAACAGAGTTGAATGTAAACGGTAGCGCACTTACTATTGAAATA
This sequence comes from Enchytraeus crypticus, assembly GCA_905160935.1. Classification (NCBI taxonomy): domain Eukaryota; kingdom Metazoa; phylum Annelida; class Clitellata; order Enchytraeida; family Enchytraeidae; genus Enchytraeus; species Enchytraeus crypticus. The sequence goes on from CAJHZI010000718.1 coordinate 358,251, forward strand.
AGAAATGGCAGCTAAAGTTAAGGCCCTGCAGCAGTGGTGTAAGATCAGATGTGATGGATATAGGGATGTGGAGATAACGAACATGACGAGCTCATGGAAGAGTGGACTAGCCTTCTGCGCCATCATACATCGCTACAGACCGGATCTCATGTGAGGGTCTTCTCATTTAGAGCCTGATATAGCTTATCTATCCACTAGTACTGCTTATTATCTATCACTGTTTAATTAATAATAATAGAGATTTAATGTCCGTTTCCTCATACAAGGATGATGTCAGGGACGCTATCAATTGTTTCATCATTATCTGCCAGGCTTCTCAGTATATATTGATCTAATCGCTTCATGTATCTATTGATCTAATCACTTTATGTATCTATTGATCTCATCACTTTATGTATCTATTGATCTAATCACTTCATCTATCTATTGATCTGATCACTTCATGTATCTATTGATCTCACCACTTCATGTATCTATTGATATAATCATTTTATCATGGTTTTCTCATTAGCCATCAGTGCTTTCGCTGTGTACTATGCAGTCTGTCTACTGTAAGTTGATACATTACCAGAGATTATAAATTTATCTCTCTCTTTAAAATTATTTCGTTTAAACCAACTATACGGCGATTTATTTATTTCCTAACTGCTGCAATTTAACTGAATTTATATCTGCTAATAGAAGCTGATCAATTTTATATATTGTTTTTTTATAAGAAATACTCGTTGTAATTTTCTAATAACGGAAATCGTTATACTGGGTTGCATTTAATTAACTAATTCGTATAAAAATAGAGTCGTTTGTAATTATTCTCCGTCTCGTATGTAGGATACACTCAACGACCGTTGTGTCTGCGCATATACATGTATATTGCTGTAAATTCTGCTGATTGAGAAGTAGACCTTAATACTTTATGTCCACACATGATTTCTAATTAAATAATTGTATTTTATATTCGGTACTTGTCACAGTCTATTACTTATTTTACAACTGAACAAAGCTAGATATGTTTTTTTATTATGCGATATACTTTGTGGCATGGGCTTGAAAAATACGTCATTGCTTCAGTGTTAAAATTGAAAATATGTTTGGTAATATGAATACTTGTATTTTAAATCGGTTTAATTTTATAGCAAATGAGATTGGTAGGTATACTTCATAAAATCACTTCAGTTCAGTGAAATGTTCTGTACGGTTGATGACTTATTGGTCAAGTATAATTAGCAACTGCATGTGACTACCACAGTTCGCACTATTCGATAAAAACGTCAACACTCTACACAAAATGTAAAATTAACGACTAGTAGGCTGAGATTTAGTCGCTCGGACATTTGATCGTGTATATATGTATATTTAGATACACAAATATTTTCTAATTATATTTTAACTGCATATACTCAGCTCCTTGTTATCGTTGTCATATCATAAGTAGGCCTACATAGTTGTTATTTATTCCTATTGTATCGTGCAGTAATTACGATGCGCTGAAGAAAGAAGATACCTACGAAAACTGTAAACTGGTTGGTTAGATTAAATAAAATTATAAGTTTATTTGCTTTAAATGCTTAGTGTACGTTATACAATGCAATAATTAATTGATGATTAAAAGCATACGTGTAGCATAAATTCCTTGTTGAGTAATGGGTATGTATGCAGACTATATCCTAGATTTGAAATCTGAGTTTCTGTTGTTGTATTAATATAACGATCAATCGTAGACTCTCAATCTTGTAAAGTTGTGATTATCATCTTAAGAATTAATATTTGTAAGATTTGAATATTATTGTTTCTAAGTTATTAATATTACACAATTATTTCGTTATCGACTAGCTTTGATTTTCACTTTTTTATTTTTATCCTATTTCCTTCCGGAGAAAATAACATTTTTCATTATATTAAATTTAGTTTCCTGTTTTAATTTACTTTAGCTATTAAATCTTTTTAGCGGCGTGTCTTTACACTGTCTTCTAATCATCAATGTTTAAACTAATGTTTTCAACTGGGCCTAATCCTATCCGTAACTCTACTCAACCCTAGTCCAGACGTTGACTGTTTTACTAGAGCACACTTAAAATGTCAATATATGTATGTCAAATTTCAAATTAAAAGTAGAAATTACAACATGCTATCACTACTCCGGATTCGTAGAACTATGCAATACGACAATTGTTGTCACATGTGTTTTATCCTGGGCTCGCCCGTCACTGACATCGCTTTCGAGTGAGGAAACTGACGTTAACACTAGCTTTTTGCTTTTTACCTACCGTCACTGACATCGCTTTTGAGTGAGGAAACTGACGTTAACACTAGCTTTTTACCTATCGTCACTGACATCGCTTTCGTGTGAGGAAACTGACGTTAGCACTAGCTTTTTGCTTTTTACATACCGTCACTGACATCGCTTTCGAGTGAGGAGACTGACGTTAAAACTAGCTTTTTGCTTTGCATACTGAAGGCGTTTGACGTTGCGCTGGATCAGCTTGGCATCCCAGCCCTACTGGATCCAGAGGACATGGTTACCATGACTGTTCCAGACAAACTCTGCATCGTCACCTATGTGGCTCAGTACTACAACTATCTGCATGACAAGCCAATGCGTTAGTACTCACTGTAACTCATTCTTCGTGCTGTGATAACATTAGATATAATTGATAATTAATTGCTTTGAATGTTTGCGGAGGTCGTAGGATCCGCTAGTTAAGGTCGTAATCAAGTTTATTGCTGTAGTCTTGTAATGTATTACTGTAAAATTGTAATCTAATGCTGTAATCGTGTAATATATTATTATAATCTTGTAATCTATTGCTATATTCTTTAAATATGTAGTTTTGTTATTTAATATTATTGTTATTGTTTATAGTAGAAGTATACGCCAATGAAGGTCTTAAGAAATTTTATTGCCGTAGTCTTATAATATTGCTGCAATCTTGTAATATTTTAATCCATGGATGTAATCGTGTAATCTGTTGTATTATTTTCATTTATTCCTGTAATCTTATAATCTATTGATGTAATCTTATAGTCTTTTAATCTATTGCTCTATTGCTGTAATCTTGTGATCTATTGCTGTAAGCTTGTAATCTATTGCTGTAATCATGTTGATGTTGGTGTTTATAGTTGGAGGACCTGATGTTAAGGGCACTCCGCAGACGAGAGCAGTCAAGAGGCCGTCCATCCAGCCATCCATGCAGACATCGAGCACCGAGGATAATGCTACAAGTGGTCCAGATGCTAAAAATAAGAAAATTGCATCAGGAATTAACCAACCAAATACAGTAATACTTTGTTTTGCCAATTTTGTTTTGTTTTCTCAGCAAAATTCTTTATTTAATATTTAAGGTTATAATGTAGACCATGATGTATATTGTAGGAGATACTATGATTGAAAGTAAATCAAATCTCTATTTCACGATAGACAAAATTGAAGCAATACGCGACATACAGAGAACTTAGATTTGAACTGAGGCTCTGGCCTAAGCTATGCGGATATAAATATTTACGGAATAAACTTCTCTAAATGTATATAGTGATTATATCAGCGATTTGATGTAAATTAATCTAGTAGCTATCGATGCTTATAAATTGTCTAAACTGTCTGTTGGTTTATTAATTAATCGATGCATCTTTTTTTGTTAGTTGCACAGATATCATGTGAAACTATTTCAATCATTGTTACTAGTTCTTGTCATAAATAAGAGCAGTATTTCTGTCATACAGTAATTAATTCATCATTATCATCTTCCCTTAAATCCAAGTATAATTAGAATCGGGATACGAATAACAAATTACTATAATTAATTACCATTTTAAAATTAATAATTGAACTAATTCAGTATTAAATTAATTAAATGTATATTGTCTCTATGTATGTTAACAGTATCCAAATTATTAGCTAGTAATCTGTTACTATTTATTCCAGAGCGGTGACGCTAAGAGATCAACGATGGATGACAGCTGCCATATCTGCAGGAAGAAGGTTTACCTGCTGGAGAGACACTACGCTAATGGGAAGCTTTGTCATCGCTCCTGTCAGAGAGATGCCGAAAAGATTTCTGTCTCACAGAGAAACGCCGAGCGCCAGCAAAACAAGGAAAACATCTCAGTCAGTGGTAACGCTCAGAACCAAAACGATCAGGGGAAGATCGGTTATAATAGTCACGAAAGAAGTAATCAAGCCACTGTAAGGACTGAAGATAATAAACCTACAGCGTCGTCTTCTGCTATGTTAAGACATCTATATCCCTCTCCGCCAGCGTATAATTCATCTCAGAATAACGATGCGGGCAGGTCAGCTTTAGGCAATTCTGCTTTAAGCTCTGCTGGCAGAGGCGATGTTTCCAATACGAATAACTCCAGATCAAACGATTCTCAGTCAAATGTCGTCTCTAGGCCAATAGAACAATCAAAGCCTACTGCAGACTCACAGCTAATGATTAATCGTAACAACACGCCATCGTCGGTGTTGCCGTCGTCTAAACTAATCACGTCGACAACGCCTAACACTAGGGCAACTGTTGTCACATCAGTGGCTGTTACCAGTCCTACACCCATTACGAGAACAACTGGTGGAGCTGGTGCGTTGCCTGGTGGAAAAGTGGGTATTACTGGTAGAACTGTAGCTACGACCAATGATAATGCTTCTAATCGACCGAGTTACGCGCCTACTATAATAAAGCCTGTTAGTACTAGCACTCCTGCAGTCATTTCACATCGAACAACCACCACGGTCACAACGACGAAATCAAGTGGAGCTCCACTGAGCTTCGGTGTTGTCTTCACCGTGTCCACCTCTTCTCAGACATCTACTGCTTCAAAATCTCTCGTATCCAACAATAGCAGTACTTCTTGTATAACATCGACGAGTTCAGTACACACATCTTCTGCTACCAAACCACTTGTTCAAGACAGTACTAACAGCTTCTCTGCAGCGAATTTTACTAGTAATATTAGAAAACCGTTCATTATTAAATCACCAGCTCAGACTAATGAACCAAAACTTGCCTCGTCTGCAGTTAGCGACAAGGAAATGGTAACTGGTTTATTACAGAATCTGTCAAACGCGGTTGAAAGAAAGAGCACTGCGTCTTCAAACATATCAGGTGAAGGCACTAAGCTGACAGGCACTGAACCTCGGAAGCCTCCTCGTCAAGGTGTTGACTCTTGCCACTCTGCTATTAGTCCCGGTGGCGCTGACAAAGTGCCGAGCAGTGCAGTCCCGCGCTCTGTTGCAGATAAACAACACTCCAGTGAGAACACGCGGCCTAGTTCAGGGTATTTTGCTGGTGGTTTAGCAAACAAAGCTGACCCAGCGACGAAGATACCTCCCAGACCGACCCACGCCGAAGCAAAGCCTTTGTGGCAGCTGGAAGCGGAAAAGAGAATCTCTTCGAGGAACGGTGTCTACGTTGATCCCGAGAAAGTCCCTCGATCAGCGAGTCCCGTAGTGAAACCTGGGGAGCATGGAGGACCCCCAGCTAGGCCCCCTCCCCCCAGGGCAGCCTCCCCTCGACTGAATGGAAAAGTTAATGATGTTCCGGCGAATAAGATTCTTTCATCAACCAATCACGTAGTGGAGATTCAGATCTCAGAACCTGCCAGAAAGATTGTAGTAAGTCCCACTTCTCCTGGAGGTCAAACGAATAATAAATTCAGTCATCAGCCACCCTCTACGACAACTTCCACAGTGGTGTTCAATATTTCTGGTATTAGTTCATCCGGTGGTGCTGGCGTTAAGGTTGTTTCGAAAAACGACGACAATTTTTCACCTAATCCAGCAAGGCCTGGTTATCTGTCGCCTCCAGTGGCTGCACCTAGGAATAGTAAGCATATTGAGTCTAATCTGAATGATTTTTTTGTACCGGGTCTAAGAGATGCTGATAAATCAAATGTCATCGGAAGTCCCGATGAGTCCAGGGCGAGGGATTATCTGCATGACTCCACACCTGAGTCCGGTAAGAAGAAGAAAATAATTCCTGCGCAGAAGTTTAGCTTTGAAGACGAGATGGAAAAAGATAGGAAGTCTCAGATCATTCCAGGGAACGTGTTCACCTTGTCACCTGCTGAGGGTGTCGAGAGTAAACTTCCGGAGTTCGAGGACACGACGGAAGAGGTCAGGAATTGGTTGGACTCGAATAGGACTAAGATCGAGGGAGGATTCAACGTTCCCATGAGACAGGTAGCCATTTTTATATGTGGATGTCGGTTAAAATTTGTTTTACGTATCCAATATCAAAGTATGCAAGTACTCTTGTAACGATCTAATTTATAGAATCTGTTGAGTGTCTGGTAAAATGATAAAATGAAGGCTGGTGGACAGTGTGTGAATAGGATAGTATTATGTGATGTTAACCACTGTTGTTTGCAGCAAATTAATTGCGATTTTCCCGTACAAAACTGACAAATTCTGTGTAGCTTGTTTACAACTGATTTAGTCAATTTCACTTATTGACAGCCTGATGCGATTATATTGTGTTATATTGTTATGTTATTATATTGTTTAAAGCTGATAATATAGTTCAACTTGTCAACTTTAATCTATTTGCATTCGATGAAATATGCTAAACTTGTTTGCTTCTGATAACTTTAGTGTAAATATTTTACCGTTGACATTGTATTTAGCTATTGTATTTAACTCTTGTTCGCGGTTATGAAGTTTTGTTTAACAAAGGAAACTTATGACAGAATTACAACTATTTGTTACACATAACGAGTTATGATGAAGGACTGCTAATGCAAATAAGTCTTTGCGTCCAATGATGTTTTATTTTCCATTCATTTATTGCCGGCACTATGTAGGCCTATTATAATGGGTGCACAAATTCTACTTAAGACACTTATCCATAATCCTCAATAACTATCTGAAAATAGTGTTCCATTTTTTGTTATCCGTTGTGTTACTGTGCATATATACGTTTATATATGTACATGTGTGCGTATATATATATATATATATATATGTTCAGGTATATATATATATATATATATATATATATATATATATATATATATATATATGTATATATTTTATATATGTATGTATCATCATCGTTATTTAAATTCCCCTTTGATGATGATGATTATCGCTCAAACACATAGACATACATATAATATATATGTCTATATATATATATATATATATATATATATATATATATATATATATATATATAGTGTAAGTCACCTATCTGTATATAACACATGTGCGGCAGGTGAACGCGGAGAAGCGCATGGCGGCGACGCTGATCAACACTCGCCTGGAGAAGCTGGACGAGAGTCTGAGGAAGGTGGAGATGGAAGGAAGAGATCTGGAGGAACAGATTAGAAGCAGTGCGTTACACACTCTAATCTCATATTCTCGTTCTGTCGTTGATGCTGTTGTCAGAAGGTTTTGGTAGTTAAATCTGAATAGATGCAGTCATCACTGAATTTAGCGTCCTTTTTGAAGCGTTAAATACCTCACAAGAAAGCTCTACCTCGAGAATGTTCTGTCGATAAAGTTTGGGCCTATTATTTATTGTAACTCGTATGATTTTTATATTGTTTATTATATTATTATAGTATATTATGATATTATTATATTATTATAGTATATTATTATATTATTATATTATTATAGTATATTATTATATTATTATTATATTATATTATTATAGTATATTATTATATTATTACATTATTATAGTATATTATTATATTATTATATTATTATAGTATATTATTATATTATTATATTAAATAATAAGCAAAATATTAGCGATATAAGTTTGTATGGTTCTGCGAATGTGTAGTCAATACTCCGGGTTCGAACCTGCTAAAGGTTTCGTTTATTAAAGTGACTTCCACTAAGATAGATTACAAGACCAAGGACCGTTGTATCAAATCAACAATCTAATTTACACTAATTTACATTCACGCATTTACAAGCGACTTCCTATAGTAATAATATCCAATATTATTGTTACATTTACTTTAATCTATATCACTTGCCTCTTACAACCGTTGCACTTCTTAAATGTTACCATTACATAAAGAACTTTATATAAGGTTCGTTCTACCTTTTCCGTCACCTTAGTTATCCGGTTACCTGTTGATTTCCAAATTAGAAGAAAACTCTAGAAGAAGTAAAAATGTTTAAGTGGAAGAAAAGACTATAGGAGAAGTAGACATGTTTAAGTGAAAGAAAAAACTAGAAGAAATAAACATGTTTAAGTGGAAGAAAAGACTAAAAGAAGTAAAAATGTTTAAGTGGAAGAAAAGACTGGAAGAAGTAAACATGTCTAAGTAGAAGAATAGACTAGAAGAAGCAAACATGTCTAAGTAGAAGAATAGACTAGAAGAAGTACACATGTCTAAGTAGAAGAAGAGACTAGAAGAAGTACACATGTCTAAGTAGAAGAAGAGACTAGAAGAAGTAGACATGTCTAAGTAGAAAATAGACTAGAAGAAGTAAACATGTCTAAGTAGAAGAGACTAGAAGAAGTAAACATGTCTAAGTAGAAGAATAGACTAGAAGAAGTAGACATGTCTAAGTAGAAGAAGAGACTAGAAGAAGTAGACATGTCTAAGTAGAAGAATAGACTAGAAGAAGTAGACATGTCTAAGTAGAAGAATAGACTAGAAGAAGTAGACATGTCTAAGTAGAAGAATAGACTAGAAGAAGTAGACATGTCTAAGTAGAAATTTAACTAAAGTTGAACTAAACTCAACTCCGAATAGAATCGAACTGCTACTAGCACCGACTTTCAAATAGCCCACCGTAGAACAAAAACCAGAACCCTTTAACCGGAAACATAAGCCACTTAGATCTATATGGTATAGCCAAAGACTCGTACAAAGAAGAAGACTAAACGTAGAGAAAGACATACTAACAGAAGTACTATTGCGCCATAGGATAAACATGCATGCGACTAATAGATAATATGGAAAGCTGCTTCTGTTTGAGCAAAGGTCAAACGTCAGTAGGAACTAGAATATCAACTGCTTGGAAACATCGTAATCAACTGCCAAAGTTACGTAAACGCGATGTCTATAGCTGGCACGAAACTGACGTTAAGATACCCTTCCATAACAAGTGTGTAATTTTATTGTTAAAATTAGTTTTACAATTTCAGAATGACATAATTTTATGATGACATTACAATGAATTAGTTCGATATTTTATATTTTTACTGCAATATATTTCAGCCATTTCAGTCCATTTCTTTACAGCCATTTTAGTCCTTTTCTAATTACTTCTTGGTTGCTATTTCATGATTTTTGACAGCTTTTATGTGTTTAGTGAAGTATTGTCACAGTTTTATACAACATTTCTTTTGCCTTTCTACATTTCTTTGGCGCTTAGTATTTATTACAACATGCCAGTATTATGTTGAAGTATTATACTATTTATACATATTTGTTATTAGTTGTAGCAATTTTTCCAGTGTATATTATTTTAGTAACAAATGAAATATTTATCTAGATAATAGTTGCGCTTAAGTTATTTTTGTATTTTAATTTTTTATTTTTATTAATCTATGTCTATATTAATAAAACAAATATACAACTAACGATGTTCTCTGTAGTTCACTGCTGTCTAGTCTATCTTTTGACTGTAATTGATCTCTTTAATCTGTAGAATTGTTTCTCCCAGTTGTAGTTGATGCTACGCACATGCAAATTCTATTTTTTGACTTGAATGCCCTGTAGCATTAGGTATATGTACAAAATATTTCATGTAGTTTTACTTTTTTGGCGCTATCTTTAATTATTGGTTTTCTTTTGTTTGGCATTTTTAAAAATACCTCAACGTTTTTTATGCGCTCGGCATAGACATATTCGCTGTGTTCGCTTTTGACTAATTTAGGTGAATTATGATATTAGTATAGGTATTTTTTTGTTATTGTTGCTGTTGTTTTTGTTATATTCAGAATTAGATACAAGTATTCTAGAATTTGAATGATGGCTTAAGGAGTTTATAAAATATTACAAGGATAATGGAACTTTTTTGTATATACGTTTGGCATAAAACTGTTGTTAATTCCTGATTGTCCAAGAGCTTTGCTAGAGAGCTGTTAGACCAGCTAGCATTCAGTTATTTCTAAATAGAACAATAATTTACAATTCGTTGCAAATTTACGAATATGTCAAATACTAAAAGAGAAATGTTGTCGTTTTAAACTAATATGTGAGTTTTTTTTGCACGATATTGTATGGAAATCAAGAAACTGGCTGCTTTGAAAGCTCAGCCTATGTGACATTTTGTTACGATGATACGATGAAGATATTATATATCGAAGATCATTGAATAACTGCATGTAACAATTACTTAAACACATATAGGGCCTACTGCAGATTTTGTGTAAATTATGTATTTCCCAATTCTATTATAGGCCTACATAATAGTTTCAACTTACACATGACGTTCACAATTGCACATACGCAATTTTACATTGACTGAGTATGGCCTTCGTGATGTTTGCTTGGTATTTTATTATTTTAGGACAAGTTTATGAAGTAGCTAAATATTTTGAGTTTTGATAAAAATTCCATTGCATTAATTATAATTGCCATCCATACGAATGCTCACCGCCATAATAAGGAATTTGGCATGTTTTTCTATTTTGTTTATATCTAAAGAATTCAGCGTATCCAACTTAATGCTTACAGTTTCTGAGTCAAGAAGCACCACATGCTTGTTTAAGACTTAAACTACTCCAAACCATACAATTAACTTTCAATTATAGTTTTTTCAAATTAAACAATGTATATTTGCTAAATTTTAATAAATAAAACTTTACAACTTTATAAAATTTTAATATAGATATAATTTCTGTAAACAATAAACGACATGTAACAATGGTCTTTTAGCGCTAAATTTAAAAAAAAATTAGCCTAATGCTGTATATCTATTTTACATGCGGCACTGGCTGAATCTGACCACTAATCTAATTGCCAATCTTGACAATGAAGGCTTTTCTAGCTCGTTAATAATTGTTATGTAGCGTAGTTTCCTATTCAGTCTACATTTATTTCACAATTTAATTTGCCTGTAATTCTTTATACTACTGGTTGCGTATAAAAATTTATGATGTACATGTATTAAAGAATATTATTATTAAGCCTTTAAAGCCGGAACTCATTGTTTTAATTATTTCACTTAATTTGTTCAAATGCGCACTTGTAATGCGTTAACCGTATGCGCACCTGTAATGCTTTAACCGTATGTCTTTCAGCATCTCCTAGTACTATAAACACATAACGAAATGTCACATAGACAGCGCCTCGAAAGCCGCTAGTTTACATCTATTATTTTGACGAATTTTACAGAAACGTTTTGCTTTCCATACGATATCGTGCACAAAACATTCACATACTAGTTTAAAACGATAATATTTCTCTTTTAATATTTAACGTGTTCATAATTTTGCAAAGAATTGTTTAATCATTTCTGTTTTTGCACAACATGTGGCTTTGAATTATCAAATTAAAATAATCACAAAATTATGCTAGATTATTTCTGATTAATTTTGTTTACTATTGGTTACTAAAATAAATTACAATTGAAATGCTTACAAAGATTCAGAGTAATATTTAGATGCTAAAGCAGATGCTAATGTTCATGATTTTGGTGCTTCTGCAATACTCACTCACCTTCTGATTAAATAAATAATACCTAATCATGTCGATTTGTTTTCAGTAGACATTTATTTGAAAAACAGTATAATTAGTTAGAATGCGCATATCTGAAGGTCTTGCTCTTCTTTGTCTAAAAGCGAAGGCATTTTATTTTTTCTTTCAATATTTTATATTCCTGAATTTCTCACGGTAGTGCTGTGACGAAGCGATGTCAGAAGAATCGACGATTACTAATAATGATGTTGATAAAGCTGGTCAAGCTTATATTAACGTCAGTTTCATCACTCGAAAGTGATGTCAGTGACGGTAGAGTCCAAGATTTGAATCCCTCACATACTGATCCGCGGTCGAATATCATACTGACATCGCCACTGGCTCCAGCCAGTAGCGATGTCGGTATGTTGTTGATGACGGTATTGTTAATAATGATGTTGTTGGCACTGATGTTGTTGGCACTGATGTTGTTAGTAATGATGTTGTTTATAATGATGTTGTTGATAATGATGTTATTTGCTCTGATGTTGTTGGTAATGATGTCGTTGATAATGATATTGTTAATAATGATACATTTTGCACTGATGTTGTTGATAATGACGTTGTTGGTAATGATGTCGTTGATAATGATGTTTTAGGAAATGATGAGGCGATGGATGATGATCAAGATGATCTAATGATTAAATGGTTCCTATTGGTTAAACAGCGATACGAACTTATTCGTGATGAAACAGAACTGCTCTACAGGTCTGCTCTCTAGCTTTATTCTTCTTTAAGTTTAAAGTTTAAACTACAGTTATATTGTATTTGCATTACTGTGCCATTATTTCCACGTATGCATTGTAATTACATGTATGTACGAGTGTTCCTTTCTTATGTTCTAATACTATCTGCGGTTGTCAGATCTTACTATACACATACTGCTGTTGAATATTAATCGCTGTTGATAGCTTAGGTCCATTTGACTGGCCTTGAGTGGGAATGCTAGGGTTCTGTCCCCCGCCCACAACTTTACAGTATCTTGAAATAGACTTGAAAAGAAAGCTTGATTTATTGCTAGTATTATTTCTATTTAACCTTTGTGTATTTGTGATGTATAGATACTAATATAGAAACTAATATCAAACTAATTCGAAGTATCTATTATATCGCTTTGCTTAGCTATTGGTATTTTCAATAAAAAAGCTAAAGCTATTATAAATCTCTGTTTCCTCACTTGAAAGCGATGCCTGTGACGGGTAAACCCATGATTTGAACCCCGCACATACTGATCCGCCGTCGAATATCTTACTGACCTAGCCACTGGCTCCATCCAGGGGCGATGGATATGAAGTATACCTCAATATTTGTTTCCAGTTCGCAATTTAGCTACGCAGAAGCACTAATCTACATGTACCTGTCAAGGATTGCTATGAAGAACATATATTAAATTCTGCTTGTTACAATTTGGAATTATGTATTGCACTCAAAGGTTATTCTTGGAGTTTTTAACTACGTAAACTAATATCAAACTAATTTATTTTAACTCCAACTTCAAAATCCTCCAAGTTGAATCAAACATTTCACAGGACGTAGTTTATTTCGCGCTTCATGTGTAACATCGGTGAAACTAAAATTGGCCGACCGTTTTGCTAATAGGTAAGATATTTACGGGACAAGATAATATACTGTACCGAGGGAGGAAGAGACATGTTGCACCGAGCCTAGAATAGACACTAGCTGTTTAAATGGAACTGCTCTCTGGCTACATATGTGTCTGGTTATACTGTTTATATGTTCTAGTCTCTACACTGATTATGGAAAATGTTATACCACCAGGCTAAATGACATTCACTGTCCATTCAGTGGTATTGTGGCATGTAGCATAGGGCGGCGCTTTATAAAAAAATTGTATTATGATGATGATTATTATTAGTATTATTATTGTTATTATTATTATTGTTATTTACATTGTTATTATTCTATATTTATTTTTTTAAATATTTTATTATTATTATTATTTTTATTTCACCCCGGTGTAAAGAACCTGGGGTTTGATAAAAACGATTCAAGCAAATACGTGCTGAATCGCCGCCCGGCTACTGGAGGTCATCAATCGGCTTAAAAGAATTATTGAAGCAGACTGCATTAAATCTTTGCAAAGTCATGAAAAGCCTTTGCCAAAGAAAATAAGTCTCTCGCTTATCGCCGGTTTGCTCTGCAATAAGTCTGCCTATGCCATTAATAAAGTCAGCTCCTTCGGGATTCATCGGGCCCATGGTTTCAATGGCCACCGGAACAACTTCATATCCTAAAGACAGATCACGGTATTTATCCAACTTCCTAGAGGCGGCATGAACAGCAGCTCCGCCGGCTGTGACTGAAGTCGTATTCAGGTAGGAGTTCGCCATAATGTCAATGACCGTGACGTCCCAACGGCACATTTACCGTTGCACCAGGGCACTAAAGTCAAGCCGTCCGGACGCTTGCCGTCTGATCTGGACAACCCACTTGGTTCCTTAGAGGAAGGGATGCCTACTCTTGAAAGTGCTCGCCATATTAAGTCATTTAAATTGTGATGGCGAGACATTCTACCTGAGCTTATTATTATTATTATTATTATTATTATTGTTATTATTATTATTATTATTATTATTATTGTTATTATTATTATTATTATTATTATTATTACAGACGCAGGGCTCAGGAGCTCGAAGACAATCATGGTGAAATTGAATATCAGCTGAGGAGACTGATGCAGAAACCAGGTTTCTACATTCTCGCTTCTTTTTACTTAATTTTTGTACTGTGTTGTTTTTAATTATCATTTTATATGTCTTCTAAATTTAAATGTTCTAATTAGAGTGTTTCTTGAAATTAATATGCAGGTTAGTAATTACTGTTATTTCAAATATTGACTTGTCTTAGACCAGACAAATAAATCTAATAATTCTATATTAATAATATTAATAATGATGATACTAATGCTAATTTTCTTTTAAATTTTTATCCCGATTGTAATAACCCGGGGGTTTGACAAAGACGATTCGAGCAACACGTGATGAATGGCCCTCCGGCTGCTTGAGGTTATCTAGCGGCTTAAAAGAATTGCACAAGCAGACTGCATTAAATATTTGCAAAGTCACGGAAAGCCTTTGCCTAAGAAAGTCTGTCGCTTGCCGCCAGTTTAAATTAATTTAATATTATTATTATTGTTATTTTTTCCTCATTGGTGAAAAGATTAACTGTAACTTGAATATATATATTTAGATTATTTGAGAACAAATGAAGACAAAGAACTGGAAGAAGTTCTGCTGAATTTACTCGTGAAAACGGTTACTGACAGAAATAGTATCGTAGATTCGATGGAAAGCGACAGATTGAGGTTAGTTCTGACGTTATTTTTATGAAACTCCCAATTTAGCTGCCAGTAAAAAAAGTAAAGCCGACGTTGACGTCAGTTTCGTCTCTCGAAAGCGATATCAGTGTCGGACGAGCCAAAGATATGAATTCACACATTCAGATCTGCTGTAGAATATCCTATCGACATTGTTACTGGCTCCAGCCATCTTAAAATTAGAATTTATACTAATTTTTCTCATGGTTAGTCTATTGCCGTTGTGGACATGCTTAAACAATGTTTAATTTTAGTAGAGTAGTAGTAGTATAGTTGTTGATAAAATTTATTTTACTGTCTGAATTATTTCATCAGGGATTACTTTTCCAAGATCATTTTTGTCAACCTTACTTCAATCAACTAACCTTGCACGTTTTAGGATTATGAAATAAATTCTTGAATATTGCTCTAGAGTTTTATTATGTGATTTTATTTGCAATGGACATTAAGGAGATGAATGCAAATAATATTTTCAATGTTAAACAAGAACCTATTTTTCAACAACGACAATATAGACTTCATTTCACCAATGCATGGTAGATTTAAACAAATATAAAAAGGAAAGTTAACGAAAAAGATATAACACTTAGCATACATTGACAGCTATGTAACATAGTAATTTACAAATGACATATAAAACAAATCAATGCAATTACTCATTAGAATATTCAATATTTAACAGTTTTTCAACGAAAATTCAATTTTAGTCTTGTTTTAGCAACGGAATCAGCAGATGAAATATTATACTTCAATTGTAAACTTCCAAGATCTAAATAATGTGGATGATCTAAATCAATCCCTTTGATTAATTTACCATCCTTTATTATTTTAAAACTTGAATCTAGTGTATTCTTATGAAACATTCAAAGACCAGAACCAAAATGATATTGACACCATATAAAGCCGAATTACTTCCTTGTCATTTGTGTGAAAGATCTTCATAAAATCCTATCATTGACATTCTTTCTCATTTCTTTATAAATGAATGCTAGTACTGTAGTTAATTCGAAACTCTGAATGCCTTCATTGAAATAGTAATCATTTTGACATTTTCGGATTGCTACGAGACGGTTACTAATAATAATATTCATTTTGTGTAACAAATTGAAAAGAAAATGCAGCCTATACTGTTAACTAAGTGAAATGAATTAAACATTGTGAACTAAAATTAAATATGTAATATAATGTATTCTGTTTATTTTTGGCAAACTCGTAGATATCTCGAAGAAGACAAAAACATTGACGAAATGCTGCGAGTCACAGGTTTGAAAAATTTATTTTATAGGTTTCATTTATATATAAATAAAATATTTAGATTTAGATTTATGTATAAACTTATGGTTTCTTTGTTAACTTGCAAAATGTGTAAAAGTTTCGATTCAAATACCTAATATCCTAGTCGTCAAATGGCACACTTATTTATGTATTAATTATATTCAATTTGCACAATACAATATCATAGCATAAATAGAAAGAATAATAGTGCAAAATCAGGTTTATCCTAAGCACTTATATGGACTCAAAAAGTTAATGTGCAAAATCTTCCATATGTAACATTCAAGTCATTAAATGTTTAGCTTTAAAAGATATTGACGCTCATGTAGGCCTATCAATATACAGTAGCGTCAATATCTACTAAAGGTAAATATTATATCATACACCTCATAGGAAATAGAAATTACCCAATTTCTACATCTGTGGATCTTATATATTAAAGATTATGATTTATAAGTTTGCTTTGAATTCATCATCAACATCATCCTCCCATTAATCCCAATTTAACTGGGGTTGGGATATGAATAGACCTTTTACACTCCTCTCTGTCTCATACCAAATCATCAGTCAATCCCCTCTAATCCCTTCCATTCGTTTTATAAAATTTAATAGTGCTATCTGAAGGCTAGACACTCAACACCCAATTGCTCTTTCTGACGTTAGTTTTGATCTTACAGCTTTAGTCGCCTTCTACGACACGTGCAGGCACCGGTTGGTCCATTCTTCAAATAACCCGGATATAGCACGAAGATATATATATATATCTATATATATATATATATATATATATATATATATATATATATATATATATATATATATATAACTATTTATTTAACTATTTATTTCCAGGCTTATCGACTCCCGTTGCTCTATATGGAAACGATCGAAAGAAGCAGAAGAAGAAATCTAAGGAAGAAGGAGATGGAAAATCAAAGAAATCTATTCTGCGGGGTTTGTCATTGAGAAAGAAATCAGTCCCAAATATGGAAACAAATCAATCTTCAATTTTATTATAATATATTGTCAACGTGTGAATTTGGACTGTTGCTCGCCAGTATTTATTTTTTCTAAGTAAATAATAATAAATAATAATAATAAATATTTTATGGCCATTCATTATTCATTCCATATTACTGCTATCATGTCATAATACTGCTATCATGTCATATACTGCTATCATGTCAGAATACTGCTGCTAAGAAATACTCACAAGAAAGCGTTAGACACCACGTTCCAACAAAGTGCATACAAGCCGGATTGGATTTGTAAAATTTTTCCTATGGGTTCGTTGGGGAGTCGGAGGTTTGATATGGTGGGGTTAAAAGGTTTGTCAGATCAGGAGTATTGCCGAACCCCTAGAAGGACTTTTGCCTGGGTGCAAAAACCCATGACACCACTGCAAATCTATCCTTGCTCAGAGGTGCCAAATGTATTTAATCTGATGAAGCAAGTTGTTTCAGTAGATATTAAATATCTACTGAAATATAGGCCTACTGATTATTTCTAAAGCCGAAGAAGAACTGAAAGTCAGTCAAAAGTTTGAATAGATTCAAGTGTACTCTTAGTTATCTTGAAGCTAAGCAAATAGTATTAAATTCTAAGTGGTTCTTGCTGCAGAGTTATCTAGTCTATCTAGCGTAGCTTTTCAGAATTTATTTAAAACAATTACAAATTCGTCCCGAGTTCACCGGAAGCTTTCAGTGGCCGTTTCCCAGTGTAAAAATTATTTGATTTTCACTAAGTTAGGCTATTTAGTTTCTTGCGCTTTGCTTTACATTGCTAATATCACATGCTTTGCTATTGAAACAATTGTTAAATCTTAATATATTTTGCAGTAGTTTGTAATTTTTATTTTGTTTTATTTCCTACAAAATTTATTATAGTCTCTTATTATTTCTTAATAACATTGATACTGTATTTGTAGGCATGTGTATATCTTTAGAGAAATCTTTTTATATATTTCGATTATCAAATTTTTCCTGCATTTAATTATATAATTTGCATTTTAATGTTAGTCCATGATATAACAAATTTATGCCTCTATATATTTTGTTTTAATTACAACAAGACTTAACAATTTTTGATTAGTTTTGCATATTGTAAACTTTCTTGTGCTTTATTGTGATATGCCACAAGACTGAATTGTGATGTACATTACCATTGAATTTTTATCTCTGCAACTGTGCTTACGTGTATTTATGTAGGCCTCCATATACAAATATTTTATTTTTGTTTTAGCCTTATATCTACTTTAACTTTGCGTCATTTTAATCTTCAAAACCGTTCTGTGATTTCAAATCAAGTATCCCCCTAGAATGTGTTCCATCCCATTCTTCTCCCTATTTCATATTTCTATTTTCCTATTTTTTTATGACGTCCCTGACATCATCCTTGTATGAGGAAACGGACGTTAAACCTTTATTATTATTATTATTATTTCTTATTGCATTTATGAACTGTCTATTTATTTTAGAAAGTAAGTAAATATAATTAGTAAATATTTAAGGTATAAAATATAGCCTCTGAATTCTTCTTAAAGTATCAATACTTGTACCAGGCCTAGTCGGTCATGGTCGAGATCCCTAGAGGATGCAATCGTATTTTATGTCGGTATAGTGTGTCAGAAGCGGATCACTGAGGGGCTTGGACTGGATTTGAAGTCTATCCATTACGTCTCCATCCATTGTTGCTCTGATTTCATTGTTGCTCTGATCATTTCTGTTTCCGTTATCTGCATCTATCTACTCACCCCGTAGTCAACGTTATCCGCGACCTCCCCTTGCTTCGTTTTCCGTCCTGCAAACGTAGTATTTTCCGCATAATATGCCATAAAATCTTATCTGCTGGCGACGTTCAAGATTTGACGACTATTTGACAATCTTTACACAACTTTTTTTCTTTGGTTATCTATGTGTGATGTGCGTAAAATTCTCTTATAGTACCAAATGTTTGCTGCCTCCAGTTTCTTGTCAATGGCAGAAGAGAGTGTCCAATATTCACTTCGATTTAACAATAACGGCTTATTAGTATTTACCTTTCTTTTAGTAGCCTTTCGTAATTTTGCGTATACATGTACATGTCATACGAACTGTGTACGTTTAATTTCTCCTGCAGCATCTCGACAATATACTTGCACATGTATAGTAATCTACAAGTATATTTATGCATTTCTTTTGCGTTATCCTGCCGAATAATTGACCAACCGTAAACAGCTCGTATCGTAAGGGGCAACTAAGCAAGATATGAGGAAGGCTATTAGAAATCATTTTTGATACCATGTTTCCAAAGCCGTTTCAAGCTGCATTGAAACTTGGATAAGCCTTATGTGACATTAACTTCTTAATCGACGGAATGCTTTTTATGGAGCGGGACTGCAGACTGCGATTGGAAATATGTACCTTGGAACTGCTACTTGGCGGAAGATTAGAGATATAGCGAGAGAGAGAGAGAGAGAGAGAGAGAGAGAGTGAGAGAGAGATCGTGATATGTTGAATGTTAATTTTTATCACCTCACTTCTTTCATCATACTTCTCCTATTCTACATCTATTTTGCCTAATTTTGCCTACACGTACATGTTTATATGTTTACGTCTTCACATATTCAATGTCAAGCCTCTTGATAATAAGACACTGCATTAATGCATGAAGTCACTGACAGCATACTTGACTACAATGAATTGAGCTTAAAACTGCCACTTGGCAGATCATACACACGAGAGAGAGAAAGAGAGAGAGAGAGAGAGAGAGAGAGAGATATGTATATGATTCACCAAATCTATCAGTGTCTATCTGATATAGCCTGGCTACTGGGTATCTAACCTGTTTTGTTTGTGAAGCTGTTTTTACTCAACTTTTTGTTTGTTCAAGTTATAGCCAATCAACTGTATAGATCAAATAGAATCGACTGGAGTTTTTTTTATTTTACAAAAATTATGATTTAAGTTCTGTCCCAGAACAGTTTCAGTGTATTTTTTAAACATCGTTAGCGCTTTGAATTTTGCCTTGCATAGTTTTCTGCTTCTATTCTGTTAAAAAACTCGCATTCTGTGGCTCCTGCTATATGTGTACAGTTGTAGTGGCTCACAAGTAGCAAATTATAAAAAAGAAACAAAAAAAGGTATTCTGAAGTCTGGTATACGATTTCCTTAATATTTTCTTGATTCAAGAAAATAAAGAGTAGCAGTTTAAGGATTTGCTTCTTTTGGAGTATATAAAATGTCGGTTAAGTAAGCTTATCCTTCACCTTATAGTTTTTATGTAAATTTTGCTAATATATATATACTGCATATTCCATAATGTTTGTAGAATGATATACTGCATTTGCTCTGCTCAATTCATCATAGTTCTTTTGTGTAATAAAACTGCATAACGATAATTTTAAGTGAACAATTTGCTTCAGTCGAATGAAATTATTCTTGCAGTTATTCCTCTATCATATCATATTCAGCATAATTATACAGCAAAATGTTGTCGTAATGTGTTAAGCTAAAGCTGTCGAGTTAAACGCCATTTTCATCTTTCTAAAGGCTACCAGATATGGACGAGCTAGGATTTGGATCATAAGGCTGCCGATTCCCAGTCTTAAAAATCTTAACTTAAAAAATTAAACACCCATTATTTCACTATAATGCTTATTTACTTTTCTTAACCAATGTCTATTAGTGTACCATGATCTGATCGCTATCGTTATGTTGCTATATTGTGTTTCGTCATCAGCATTTCTGCATTCAGATATTTCGCAAATTTCGACATAATTTGGTTTAGTAGTTTGAAAAGAGCTATACGCTAATAGTACCTGTATAGGCCCTGTTCTGTATACTTGGGCTGGCCAGCTGCTATTTTATAAACTATAAAAGCAATATTGTAAAACTAACAAAATGGCCGCGTCAGTTAATGTTTCTTCTATAGGCCTACGATATTATTTGACTTGCGCATTCAATTTATGCCATGGATGAAAAAAACGTTCTTACCAAAAATAAAAAAACGTTAAAAAACGCGTTTCCAAAAAAAACGTAAAAAAACGTTGAAAAACGTTAGTGTCGTACACTTAGGCTTGCATATATATTACCATGTCTTAATTCCATAACACTAAACAATTTTATTACAACTAGACTTGATCTAAAGTTCTAAAGTATGTCCATAGACTCCATACAAATATAAACAAATACTTTCAGGTCACATACAGCCGAACTGTCAGTTGTTCATAATTATCAATACAAGACAATTTAAATCCGTAAGAAATTAAGAATAGACAATGTTCTAATAATTAGAACATCTGCTTAACTAGGTTTACGTTTTTTAATAGATATAAAAAACGTAAAAAAAACGCTTTTTCATATATGATTTATGCATGTACATATATCTGGCTGCCTATGTTGGTGTATACTATTTGTGTTTAAGATTTTAAGTGATATTTGTATGCGAATGTGATACATTGTGCCCATCAAACATTGACTCCAGATATTAACGTTATGAAGTACTTTCTCAACATACTCGTGTTTCGAACAAATCTAATTTTTCTCTATTGATTCAGAAATCATGTCTATATTGAATCTTCTGATGTTGATTGCCTTGTTAGGCTGAAAGCTTCTAAGTATCTTCTGTTCGATATATCACTGTGTCATATAATAAATTTTGTTTGATTGATGGTCGAATATTTTCAATTGTTCAGTTTTATTGATCACTATTTAGAATGTGAAGCCTTGAGTCAAATGTCAGATTTTCAACAGGCCTGTTATTGGCTCTTCGTTTTTGATAAAATCTGAAATAACATAAATGTAGGCCTATAGCGTAACGTTTCGATGAGGTTAGCAATCCTAACTTATTAATGTTGGATTGTTAGTTTTTATTTATTTAGAAGACTTTGTTGTTGATCAGTTTTTAGATTAACTACTTATCTTTTGTTTTATGTAACTTTTACATGACCAGTCAGCAATTCTTTGGTCTAGCTGGAATACAAAGATCTATAGTAACTCTAAAGTTAGATACTAATGAGTTATAAATATACTATAATTAATTACTGTCTATAATTAATTACTGTCTATAATTAATTACTGTCTATAATTAATTACTCTCTATAAATTTCCTTATATTTATTTATCAAATCATTAGATTTCATCCAATATTTTGATTCTTTTCATGTTGCGTCTAAACCCATTAAGAATTAATCAACCATAAACTCCACGCGTCGTAAGTAACGATTAAGTGGAAAATCTGGAAAGAAAAGGGAAACCACCGCAAAATCACATTTTCTCCACGCTAGGGTAACAATAAAGGTGGATAAGGCATTATCTTTTATGAAGAGAATTTGGACCTGCCACTTGGCAAAACTATGGAGAGAGAATATTTATGACATTTAAGTACATATCGTTTTATTATTCATTGAAAATTAGGCTTCTACATCTAAGGGTAATCATTTAATAATTAATAGTGCTAGCTCAATGAGCTAGCACTATTAATAATAACGTTAATTTATAACTTGACATGTTATAATTCTGACAGTGTTTATGATTACAGCCTCACAGCTGCTTTAGATAGATTTTACTACACGAATTTGATGGATTTTAATACTTGCTTTTTAAAACACCTATATTTTGATTTGATCCGTCCGGCCCTAAGCTTATCAAAGTAGTGAGACTTTCTTGTACACTTAGAGCATAGACTTAAAGACTAATTGTCCATAGCTCTAGTACGCACGTGTAACATTATGTTCTAGCGACGTTTTGTAACAGAAAATGAATACTATAAACTAGCTCAGAAGTGATCGCAATGGATGAATACATTGATCGAGGGTGTAGTAGCTACTTGACGCTAATTAAACTTATATTAATTTATATACTGTTAATTTAAAGAAAATGACAGTAAAATTGTGAATGAAGTAATTTATGATTTAATTCACTCATCTCGTTCATTTATTCATTTATTCGATCAGTTAACTAGTAGTTAGATAATTAAAATAGTAACTTATCCTTTCATTCGATTTTCAAATTTCACTAGATGAATATTAAGTAGTACATACACGTACAAATTGTAGCAGAATTAATAGTATTAAGATACGTACGTACTCTCCTTTAATTATTCTCTGCCTTCACTGGCTCAGACATTCACTGGACTGGTTATACGGAAAATGGATTAATTGCTTAACGGTTCAAACGTGGTATTAGAAGTGATATATACAAAGATATACAATTATATATATCAACATAGTTGATAATTTCACTATATTGCGTGTTGACTTTTTTAAAATAATTCATTATTTGCATACGATTAGAGACCATACGAATTAAAGGTTTCTATATATATTTTGTACGTTAGCAGTGTATATTACCTCTTTAAAAAAAAGTCGTTCAATGCCAAATATGCAGGTTGAAAATTGAAATCCTTCAAACTCATCTAAGTTTCGAACGAAGTTAAATATAATTTTTAAATAATCAAACAGTATTCATTCCTTTGATTTATTCACTAAATAGTTGTAGTTTTGTTGAAAGCTGGCAACCAGTGGGTTTGTTTACATTTTGAAGCTGATGGCGATGATTTCTAAAATCAAAAATAGTGATTTTATTCTTTTTTAGGCTGAGAGTTACAGTAATACAGTAACATTTTAATAATTATAACTTATGAAAGTCATATATGTGTATAGTTTAATTAGAAAATAATTATTAAATTAGTATTAAATTACTAAACTGTACTACTACTAACTTTGAATTCTGGATCATGCATGCCATTTGAAAGTAACTACACTATATTTACAGAAGTTACTATTGCTAATGTTGACAACAGCAACAGCGAGCATTTTTTTAGCTAAATCCAAACTTACGATCTGAAAAGATTCAAAAACTATGTAGATTTAGAAAACCAGTCCAAGGATATGTAAATATACGAAAGGAAATTGATGTTTATAATTTTCTATATAATCATTCAGTTATGTATTAGCATCATGCAATGTAATCCTGAAACCGCTAGTACTGCTTTATTTTAAAAGAATTTGTCTGCAAACTATTAAAACGTTAATCAAATATTAAAGAACATCAGCGTAGTTGAAGCCTCAAGGCAGACTGGCATCAACGGGTGTGATACAACCTGACCATCCGACTGAAGGTCTTAAGTTAGACGGCTATGATTCTGCGGAACTAGTCTACATCATTGCTTGAAGTGAAAAGAAATTACTCGGTTTAGAGATTCTCACTCCAATGCATAGCTTCGAGCGAAGAAGATTACTTTTCTAGTCATTATAGTAGTACTTAAAATGCTGTCCAAAGTGACAGTAGTGTACTGGTACACAAAATATCCATCTACAAATCTATCACGTCACAAATGGCTATGCAAAAGCATTGCAAAATGCATGCAAAAACCATTCAGCGCTACTTTGGCATTCATCATACAGCGGCGCGCTATAAATGTACTTATTATTATTATTATTATTATTATTATTATTATTATTATTATTATTATGCCTTGTTCACACTAATGTAACGTTTAACTTGAGCTTAGGAATATAGGCTTATTAGGTGAATGAGATTAGGATGCAGATATTAGAGAGCTTTAGAACAAATGGGCCTAAATTAGGTTAATTCACACATGATTTACCTAATTGCACTGAATGATGTCTTTAATAAATACTGGCTCAACTATAAGATAAATCTAGAAATTTGGCTATTTTCACGCTCAATGAATTATATTTCCATAAATCATATGGAATGGTAAGTTTTACATGTTCAGTTTTCAGAACTTGTCATTAGTCGTAGGAGGTGATAATACCGGATAAGGTGTTAAGTGGAGAGGTTGGGGTAGAAGCTGTATTTCAATGAATAACATTTGGTAATATCAAACAGCCTGGGAAAGATATTTGGTAATATTGAAATCAGGGCAATTTGATTACATCCAACCCTAAAATGCTGCCAAAATATCAATAGGAAGGTATTCTTTACTATAAGATCCTAGTAATGTATTTATATGTGTTGTCTACAGATAAAAAATTTAAAACGAGAGGCTTGCATTTTTTGTACAAGTTAAAATTCTGGATTAATAACTGGTCAACTATTTTCTAGATGCTGATAGTTAAGATAGTAATTTTTAATTATTGTTATGTTTAAACATGTATTTCATATTAATTGGAAATATTTTGAGAACTTCACTTCCTCAATCAGTTGTGTGAGATATTTGTCTGATACTATGGTCCGTGTACTGAACGTTGCAGAAAAGAATGATGCTGCAAAATCATTGGCTGATCTTATGTCAGGTGGTCGATATAATAAGGTAAGTCAGATAGCTAAAAATAAATATTAACAATAATTAAATAGCATGAGATTTAAATCCACTACTTCAGAATCCGGAGGCCGACATTCTATCGCTAAAGCTTTAAATTACCAAATATGACTCTTAGAATGCATTGTTAATGGTTAATATAGTTACATCGCTTAGTTGCTTGAATGACGTTAATTTGCAGTTATTGTCATTGGTCTTTTGTCATCTGGCAAAAATCTTGTTTTAGCCCATCAACCTGTCATTCCTTATTCAGTATCGCATATGCATAAATTCAATATATGCATGTGTATAAATTTAGATTTATAATATGTTAATATACTTGTACAGGCCAGGAATCATGTGTACATCTATATTTATAGATATTTTAATTAATAAGTGTGTAATAATGATATTTCAGAGAGAAGGTTTGTCACGGTTCAACAAAATATATGAATTTCCGTATCGGATACTGAATCAGAATTGTTCAATGCTCATGACTTCAGTCTCTGGTCATCTGCTGGGATATGAATTCACTGGACAATACAAAAAGTGGTCAGTAGTTTGGAATTTATATAATCTGTTGTACTACAGTTATAATTATTAAACTATTTCAATGTTAAGTAGTATGTTAAAGCTTAGATCATTGATCAGTGATTAGCCTACTTTTAATGCTTTAATAGTGATGTATTAAACTAAATTTTAATTTATATCGTCCCTTATAAACTTTCTTTTCAGTCATCCAGTCAAACTATTGTTATCGTTTTAAGACTTGTGGTATTGTACAAATTCTCGTTTATGATTGGATATGCAATTCAATTTTTCTAGAATAAATTTATAATCCAATTTTTTATTGTTTAAATATTTCAACCCGATGCTAGGCATGATGGATGTTTATTTGTCTTCTTCAATTGTATTTCTTATTTCATTTAAGAGTAATTTCAAGTTAATGTTTAGCGGTCAATTATATATAGCGTATCTTTCATAATCAAGTTCTGTGCTGTAATTTGTTTAGTATACATTAAATTATATATATATATATATATATATATATATATATATATATATATATATATATATATATATATATACATGTATATAGTGTATTTTTAAATGTCATTATTAAATTTGTTAGTGTGAATTCAAGAATACTTGTACTCTAACCTATGCTTGTACAGGTTGGGTTGTAATCCTGTGACACTGTTTGATGCTCCATTAGCTAAAGCTTGTCCTCAGGACTATCAGGATATCAAGGTAGTGGACAAATAATTTTCCTATTTCGTATTGCATAAAAGTTTAGCATTTTTAGAATTTGACTTTATCTGAAACATTGGTTTATCTGTTTTCTCAGCAGTTATATATCAAGCCTTGTTGTGAGATTCGCCTTTTTTTTTCCCACTTCAAGGGATCTATAAATGGTGGTTTGGCTTTCTATCTTAAAGAAACTTACAATTTTATTAATTAGAGTTACTTTCAATTTATTTATTTAATATAAATTTCAAACCACTACACTTCGCAAAATAATACAATTAAATTAATTTGAATAAAATTAGACAGTATTTCAGACAGTCATCCAACAAGGGTTATGTAATATGCTGTTTTTGCAAATTATTTCATGTAGAAAACCCTGGAGCGTGAGATCCGAGGCAGTCAGATTCTCATCATTTGGACAGATTGCGATAGAGAGGGAGAAAATATTGGCTTTGAAGTGATTCAAGTCTGCACCGCTGGTACTTAAATGTTGTATATTATATTTTACTATCCCTGACATAGTTGTTGATTGGAAACACTATTTAGATACAAATGAGCAATAGTACACTATAGTAATGAATTTATTGTTGGCAATTTTTTCATAACATTAAATTTAAATGAATATTTTTATTTGTACATTTGCAGAATATTAATTCTAGAGCTGTAATAAGTAATTTATAATTTAATCTGAATTGTTTAATTTAATGTAAGAATATTTTAATAGTTATTTACTATCTAATTTTTGTATAGTGAAACAGAACATTCAGATCTATCGGGCAAGGTTTTCCGAGATAACACCTCAGTAAGTAACATTTATTTACACAATTTCATTTAGTCGGGGCTATTGTTTCGGAGAATAATAGTGTCAAATACCATCTCTCTCTCTCTCTCTCTCTAGTGTTCTGCTAAATGACAGGTCCAGTTTGCGTATTTGTTCTCAGTCTGATTTTTTGCTTCACTTTAGAGATCAACAAGATATTTCTTTCACAAAAGGCTATGCCTTATCTATACACTATGTAGTCTCATGCTTTGAAAAATATAGTTTCTGAGGTGGTTCTCCAGTGCAATACTATATAATATTATATGGAGTACGTGGATATCTTTAAAATATTATAATTAATATATTTACTCGTGTTGTGTCCGGGTTGCTTACATGAATAGATCAAATATGGACTGCGCGTGTCGCAATAGGCAATAAAACACTAAAATCCAAACCTGTATCAGAAATTGCATTTGGTTGTTGAGAGCCAAGGGCTTCAGAAATTGCTACAAAATATTATAAAATGAGTATAATTTTCTCTACTTTTCTCTCTACTCTCGTTAAATTAACCATATGGGAGGATGAAGGAACCCAACGTATATAAAATGTATATGTTTGCCCAGAGCCATCACAAGAGCCGTTAATAACCTCGTTCAGCCTGATCAGAACACCAGTGACGCAGTGGATATACGACAAGAACTCGATCTCCGAATAGGTTCTATTAGCCTTTAAGTAAAAAAGGTGAAGGTGATAGATATCAACGTAGTTGATCATTTCGCTATAATACGTGTTGCTTTATAGTGAAATAATCAGCTATGTTTATATCTATCACCTTTAAAACCACATATTTAAACGGTTGGGCAATTTTGATCATTTTCCGTATAACCAGTCCAGTGAATGTCAGAGATTTTACTCTCAGATCATCACGGCTGTGAACCTCAGGATCTGTCACTTAAAACTTCATGACATTTCCCCAAAGCTCTGTTTTCCCGGAATGTTTTCTGTTTGCTGAGAATATTTTAAGATTTAATTTGTTGTCCTAAGAATGATGTCTTGAAAAAGCTTACAAAGTTTCCTACGTCTCACTGTTGATAGTCTCGAAGCTTGCTATAGATTTTTGTTTACTATACGTTTATATTTATAATGCGATAATGTAATATTAATAATAATATCATATTAACTTTTTACTGTATACATAATTAAGGTAATATTTATAGTACAACATTTTCATACTACTAGATAACAACTGATTCTAAACTAAATTAAGTTGTATAATTGTTAGATCTTACATTTTAAAATTTTATTTTAATTGAAAATGTTCGATATCAGGTTGCTCAATTTACAAAGGAACATAATGTAAATGGGAAAACGTTAATGGATTTAATGTTTAACTATTAGCTGTCTCTGGTCAGGTGCTGCATTCACCAGATTTCAGACATTACGACTGAAGAGGGTTTTTCCCGACGTTTTGGCCGATCAGTTGATCAGTTATGGCAGTTGTCAGTTTCCGACGTTAGGCTTTGTTGTCGAGAGATATAAACAAGTGCAGGCGTTTGTTGCTGAACCTTTCTGGAAACTGAAAGGTATCATCTTGCAATCACAAAAATCAAAAAGGTAAAATATTATGCTGAGTTTAATGTCAGTTTCCTGTCTCAAAGGAATATCAATGATGGGGTGAGCTCTGCGATTGAATAGTTCATCTGATCAGCAGACCATTAGATAAACGTAGTTATAGACCTGTAGCTAGTCATAGATATAGTCTAATGACTAATCAAAGCTCTACACCTATAGCTTATCATAGCTGTAAACCTATTGCTAATCAAAGCTAGAGACATATAGCTAATCAGAGCTATAAAGCTCAAAACCTGTAGCTGATCATAGATGTAAACCTATTGTTAATCATAGCTACAGACCTATAGCTAATGGTAGCTATAGACCTATAGCTAATCAGAGGTATAATACTCTAGACCTATAGCTAATCATAGCTGTAAACCTATTGCAAATCATAGCTATAGACCTATAGCTAGCATAGCTATAGACTTGTAGCTAATCATAGCAATAGACCTGTAGCTAGTATGGCTAGAGATCTGTAGTTACTCGTAGCTATAGACCTGTAGCTAATCATGCTAATGGCTCCACCATATTAGTTAATTATGATGATTTTACCCATGGTATTCAGTATCCTAGTGTGCTCATGCAGGTTCTGTGGTAATTACGAGTAATAAGTTTTAGATGTAAATCAGTATAGACTTAGGCCTATATTTCCTGTGTAGAATGTTCTACTGGATTAAGCTCTTGTGTAATATCCGCTGGCTAAATTTACTAGCTAAATTTATCTAACAAAACTAAGCAAATATCCTCTTATTCTTGTTGCAGAAGAGGTTGGGCATTTCTTTACAGGTGTTTGTTGGTAGTTTTGTTTAAGAATTTTTATAAATTCTGAACATTACTGAGCATGTATACGGATATAAGAGTAGAATTTCTAATAAATATCTCTTTTATATTTAATTGCATCTATTTAAAAAAAGAACTTGGTGCTAAAAAGATATAGTTGTGACTTATTTGAAAGAATTGTGACTAAATATAAAGTTTGCTATTTTTATTCAGTGACATATGACTCACAAGATGAAGGTCTCGTTGAATTCATTTGGAAGAGGTTAACTTTTAATTCACTTTATGATTTTAGTTAGTCGTCCATATTGAGTTCTAATGGATATGTCTCATTCAAATGTTTCAATTGCCTACTAGAGTAGCATCTATTGTTTTTTGCAACTTTTTTATTGCCTGCAGCAGTTATATTTTGTTAGTATTTGATTTGGATATGGCTGGTTTTATCGTTTTGGCTTACATTATATAACTGATACATTAAAATATCAGTATCATTTATTTTCCAATTATTGTGTCGATTTTGAGCCAAGTAATTTTTGTACAATTTCAAAATAACTGTCCATATGTAGACTTTTATGATGTGATGTTTTTAAGCGAAATTCTGTATTGAACATAATATAAGAATAAAAAAATAACCTTTAAATATTGTAGTTCTTTTAATATTATATTTCAATGCTTACTTTCTTTTGTGCAGGAATCGTTTGTTCAACTATTTAGCCTGCTTAGTTCTGTATCAACATTGCATTGAGGTATAGTCATCTGATATTCTTTACTTATATCATTAATTTAGTATGATCTGGAGTGACTTGTACTTGTAGTCCAATCTGGAGTGATTTTATGCCGGAGTTGCTGCAGAATCTTCAAATTAAAGCCTTTCAGTACCTTAGGGATCACCATGTAGGAGATTATAAAAGTCTCACCAAGAAGACATTTGATCTGCAATTTCAGTATTGAATTCTGCACCTCAAAGTGTGCAGACAAAGTTTTAAATATATATGGAGTAGCCTATATTGATAAAGTTACCTTTTTATCTTTCTTTTTCTGTGATTTGTGCATATATTGGTATACGTTAGTAACATGAAACAACCTATTGTTCAATTTTATATGTATATATTAGGTTATATGGGCAAATCTCGCTCTGTTTTGTTTTCTTATTATATGACACATATTCTAGACCTTCAAATAGATTTAATCTTGATCAATTTTCTCTGCTAGACATACAGCAAGCAGGTTTACTCTGTCTGCATGGGACGCCTGCATGGCTTTATTATCGCCGAATCAAACTATTGTATTGAATGATTGGTTGACTAATTTGATCAGTTGATGGCTTTTGTGTATTGGTTGATTCTGTTTTATTATTTCAGCGTCCCCTCGCAACAGTCGTGGATGTAGTCAGTAAACCAAAATCAAAATGGAGGCCAGTTGCTTTAGATACTGTGGTGTGTAGGAGTTTCATACTGTCGAAGAAACAGAACGTTTAATTTGACTGTTTCCTCCAAATATACACCTCAAAAATTTCATAAATGATATTTATATTATTGTGAAGTTTTATTATTTTGGAATGCTTTGGGAAAGAGGACTAGTAAATTGACAGTTTTAAATATGCTTTAAATATATTAAAAAAGATTCATAGAGATCATAATTAATCTCTTGCATCTGTGTATCAAGTTGTGTGCATGACATTTTCGTTGCCGTTCTACGAATAGTTTATTAATTTCATTCTGTGAACTTGCAGTACAACTTATATTGAAGAAGATATTTACATAAATTCTTTAACTGTATCGAATCGTATAATTAAATAAGTACAAAGAACGTGAGAATTGCCAAATACGTAATCTAATATCTGTGACATTGAACTTTTTCCGTTCTAATTATAATTACATCATCCCGCTGCAGAACTTGAAACAGTTATTGATCTATAGCTAACTAGTAGTTACTTTAATTCATTCTCGTACTGTGCACTCTTTGTAAAGGAACTGGAAAAGTTGGCTTCTCGTAAGCTGAGGATAGGAGCGAAAGAGACGATGAAGATAGCGGAGAAGCTTTACACTCAGGGGTTCATCAGCTACCCTCGCACTGAGACCAACATGTTCCCCAAAGACTTTGATCTGAGGACACTTGTAGGTCATCAGACCAATGATCCTGCTTGGGGAGGTTAACGTAATTCATTTCTCTCTTAGTGCTTTTACTAATCAGTTTTAGCAATAATAAAGATGTTTCTATCGTGTATGATACACGATTGTGTACACGTTATGTGTACAGCAAACACTGGACAATTTGTCCAGTGTTTGCTGTAAGTTCTACAAGATGTCTAAATAGTTGTAGTTCATTTCTTCTTAATAGCATTAACAGGTTTACTAATACATATAATTGCTTAATTTTCTATTCTGTATAAACTGTTTAATGTTAATAATATTTTGTGGTTTTATTGCTATATTATGATTTGTATTGTACAAATTAGGTGACTGTAGCATATTCGTTGTGGAATATAATATTTAATATAATGGAAGTTAATTCTAAAATTTATATTTTATATATTTATGCATTATATATATATATAATATATAGTACCATATTCATATGTCCAATCTTTATAATTAAGACATTCGAATGTACCAATTGGTGACTGTAACATCTCAGCTTAACTGAAAAGTTCAAACTAATGCAGCCAAGAAGCGCTGACAGATCTTTACACTTTCACGGACTCTCTACTGCAAATGCTAATAATTAATTATTTTAATGTGTCCTAAGACTTGTTGCTGATTTGAGAGTCAAATTGAAATTGGAGGATCATTAGAAACCAACTGGTCCTTCAGCTCTTGTTAATTGGGTTGTCACTTTTTGATGGTCAAAATAAATTACAAGTAGTTGTGAGCGCCATTAAGACCGTAATGTCCCTAAATAAAAGCAAGGAGGGAGACACACCTTTAACAGTGAGTTAGCTCCAAAGTTGAATTTCATATTATTTTCATCTGGGACATTTTAGCGACCTGTTTTGCAGGATTTTCTTTTCGAATGTACATAAATAAAATGCGTTGTTCTGTAATGCAGAGTTTGCAAGGAATTTATTAGAAGTTGGACCTCAGCCACGCAATGGTAACAAATCAGACCAGGCTCATCCGCCCATACATCCCACCAAATATACCAACAACCTACAGGTATCCATCCAATATATCTGTTCTATCAGTGCTGAGCAACAACCTACAGGTATCCATCCAGTTTATCTGTTCTATCAGTGCTGAGCAACAACCTACAGGTATCCATCCAATTGATCTGTTCTATCAGTGCTGAGCAACAACCTACAGGTATCCATCCAATTGATCTGTTCTTTGTTTGATTGGGGTTACTTGTGATTGAAATGGGTTACAGTGCATTTAGAATTTTGTTGTGGAAATTTGCGGTGAGTAAGCTAATTTGTAGCGGGTAATGTAGTATTAAATGCATTTTGGTTGCATACTCTCTCTGCACTCTGTGGTTCATCTACTAGAGAGGTTTATATTAATTGATCGCCCAGATTCTATAAATAGTCTACAAATGTTTGTTGGATTCTGTAAGTTAGCAGCTAATCTGTATAAAAGTTCTACATATTTAAGCTTACAATTTGGATTATGTACATTATATAATGTAACTTCCCAATGTTGTTCTCGGGTGTGGATGGACCACTGCATAATAGGGCAATCGCAAACAATCTGCCGCGTGTACGTAAGAGGCGACTAAAGGCAGGAGCTGAGGATGGCAAGAGGGGGCCAACCTCACCATGAAATATTTTCCCCAGGATCCCCAGGATTAAATATTAATTAATCCATCTAACTGAAGAAGGCAACGTGAAACCACCTCAGAAGCCCTACTTTTCCCAAGCTAAAGGCTACATAAGGTAAGGTTAAATGTAGACTTTGTGAAGGGATTAACTTGTTGATCTAAGGAGTGCTCTTATGGAGCGTGAAAGCAGACTTTGAGTATGAGTATGTACCTTGAACCTGCCACTTGGCAGTGCACTGAAGAAGATAATGTAACTATTTTACTTTAATGAAGCATTGCCATAGGAACATTGATTTATTCATTGATTGATCGTCGACAGGGTAACGAGAGGACGATATACGAGTTTGTAGTGCGACACTTCCTGGCGTGCTGCTCTCAGGATGCTCAGGGTCAGGAGACTGTCGTAGAAATAGATATCAACGACGAGAGGGTGGGCATTTCATGGCGTTCTTCAATAATTTAGCATAGTAGTTTCTTCACCACGAATATATACGACGAATATATATATGTATATATATATATATATATATATATATAATTATATATATATATATATATATAATATATATATATATATATATAAAATATATATATATGTGTGTGTGTGTGTGTGTGTGTGTGTGTATGCAGATTGCTGAATGTTTTATTTCCAGTTAGGTTTATTTACATTTACATAAGTTACTACGCGTATTGTGAACAAGCCACCGCAGCTTAGGCTGATCATTAATGGTGTGTCATAATAGATGACTAAGCAAGAACCAAGGATAGCCATAGAAATGATGTACCTCAGACGGTATAATTTATAAAGCTAATTCAACATTTGGTTAGAGCATAGCATTGGTGGCTTAATTTTTTCGTCAAAGGGTTGCTCTTACTGAGCATGAATGTAAACATTGCTTAAGAACATGTTCCTTGAACCGTCATGTAACAGAACATTAGAGTAAGAGAGATGTCTCTCTCTTTCTCTTAGTGCACTGCCTACTGTGGAAACGTTACATACCATGGACCTGCCAGTGCAGTGCACTAAGAGAGAGAGAGAGAGATTTATTTAACATATATTTGTTTAATTGTAGTTCACTGTCTCGGGATTGATGATCATTGCAAGAAACTATCTCGACGTTTATCCCTATGATAAATGGAATTCTAAGGTTAGTCTTTCTGCGAAAATTATATTAAAATTATGTATTATTGTTGATATCTATTTTACATTTATATTATTAGTATATAGCTTCTATTATAGTTACTTGTTATCTTTAATGTGCCTAAAATATTTTTGTAAATAAATCAAGTAAACGAAAATCAGAAATAAGTCTTGGTATTTTAACATTTAAAAAATAATTTTCATAATATTCTGCACATTTGTCTGATTTTTACAGGTTATTCCCCAGCTTCACGTTGGAGACCAATTTCAACCAAAATCAATAGAGGTTTGAGCTGCTACTTGTATCTGTTTATCAATATCTCCTTCCATACTGAAAGTTCTTAGTGGTTCCTCTCTGTTCTTGAAATATACTCTGATAGTTACTAACAAGATTGCAAGTGATATAAGCAAGTATAGTCCCCTGTTCTGACGTCATTTGTGTGTAGCATTTAGACTTAAAGCTATTAGCTGTAATATTATGCTCTATAGTTGCAAAAATCTATTCGTTTCGTTAAGCAACGATAGTAATTTTTGAATAACACTACTGCAGGGGGATTAATTTAATTTGACATATTATCTAGCCTAAAGAGAGAGTTACTATTAATTTAAACTTCTTTGCTAGATATTTAAATCTTTGCAAGCAGATATAATGGTATAGACAAAAGACTATTAATTTTACTTCTTTGCTAGGTATTTAAATCTTCGTAAGTAGATATAATAGCATAGACAAAAGACAGCTTATTTAATAGAAAAATATTCGCAAATATGTAGTTTAAGAATATTATATTCCTCTATGGCTATTCAGCCTGAGTATTCTCAAACTTTCATGAACTATCCTTTTCTTGCTTTAGATCAAGGTTCAGTTTCTGCATATGAAAGTTTTTGAAAAATGTCTGCTGTTGTTTAGTCTGCTTAAGATAAACCAATCCTATCGCTTTCAGCTGAAGAATGAGATTTAAAACTTTCATGAATTACATTGTCTCAGCAAATATTGCTTAATTAAATGCAAATGAATCATCATCATCATCTTCCCTTAATCCCAGTTTAACTAGGGTCGGGATACGAATTTAGACCTTCCCCGCTACCCTCTCTCCCATACCATATCATCAGTTATCCACTATACTCTCTTCTATTGGTTTTTTAAATTTTGTAGCAGTCGCCTTCCACAACACGAGCAGTCACTAGTTGGTCTATTCTTCATACAACCCGCACACAACATGGTGAACCCGCACAGCATGGGAGATTCGTGTGCAAATGAATAAAGATGAATAATTTTGTATGTTTACATGCAACTAACGATGACCAATGATTCCACTAGTTAGACTGGGATTCAAGCGTTGATGATGATGATAATGATGGCGATGTGTAATCAGTGATCCTCAGTAAATGCATATACTTGCTAAATGAATGATTCTGTTTGGTTTGGATATTGAACTTGCATTGTTTTGATCTCGCTTTCTCTTGTGGTCTCTGTGTACTCAGTCGTCATCGTGTGGTGCTTTGGCGCCTGTTTGTGTAGAGTCTGCAAGAGACGTCTCTGACATTGCCTTATGGCGAGGAACCGGACGTTAAATTCTTATTGATTGATTGATTGATTGACACTCAAATCAATCAATCAATATGAATTTCGATCGATTGATTGATTGATTTGAGTGCAGATGAACCAGGGGGAGACGAGCCCCCCTTCCCTACTCACAGAGGCTGACCTCATTGCACTGATGGAGAAACATGGTATAGGCACTGATGCCACTCACGCTGAGCACATAGAAACTATTAAATCCAGACTTTACGTGGGCGTCAGAGATGATGGAAAGTTTGTTCCGGGGGAGCTTGGAATGGGTTTAGTAGAAGGTATGTGCAATGAATGTTCATAATGAATTTTTATCAAAAAATCATTATTAACATTCACGATTAAGAGGTAGTCGATTAAGAGTCGTGATGAAGAGGTAGTCGGTCAGGTCACGACCAGCCAGGTCCAGACGTGCAATGAATGTTAATAATGATTTTTTCTGTTCCTTTTCTGGATTGGAATACACATATATTGCTTTAGTGAGTTAACCTTTTTTTGTAAGATATAAAATGTTTTTGGATATTAAAGTTTAGGTTGTTTTTGTAATGGATATTAATCAGCAACTTACATTTGAATAAATATCATTAACCATAAATTTCAGCTTAGAGCGCCAAATAGGCTGTATAAATGTAGACCTACGGTCATTAATGTTGTCATAGTTGCATTATGTATATTTTATGTTATATATTATAGCGTATTCATGGTTTTGCAGTAATTGTCTCTCTGTCAACCACTCTAAAACCGAATATCTTTTAATTGGCACTCCCCAGCAAAGAACCAAAATTGCCCATTCCTCCATCTATTTTCAAAATCTTGCTCTCACTCCTACTCCCAAGGCTAAAAACCTTGGTGTCATGTTTGATGAAAATCTTGATTTTAAATCTCATATCTCATCTGTCTGTCGTTCATCTTTCTTCCAGATTTGTCAGATCAGACAGATACGTTCATCTCTTGATAAAAATTCATCCATAATTCTTGCCAACTCTATAGTTCATTCTTGACGTGACTACTGCAATTCCTTGCTATATGGTTTACCTTCTTCTTCTCTCATGCGTTTGCAACGCGTTCAAAATACTCTAGCACGTGTTGTCTGTCGATCCTCGAGGCTTCAGGCCACCTTTAGTTCCTTGCTTAATAACCTCATTGGCTTCCTGTAGTTCAAAGAATTAAGTATAAAATTGCTCTTTTAACTTTCAAAACACTCGTTTTTGGTAAACCTTCTTACTTTTCTGATCTCCTAATCCAATATCAACCTTCTCGTAAGCTTCGTTCTTCCGATACCAAACTGCTCAAAATTCCTAATATTCTCACTTCGTTAGATAGACGTTCATTTTCTTTCTCCACTCCTACTGTTTGGAACTCGCTGCCTCCTGATCTTCGCTCACGTTCTACTACTTCCACTTTCCGTTGTAAGTTGAAAACACATCTCTTCCCACCATAGATTTTATTTCATCTTGCCTGACTGTTTTTTTTATCACCGGACTGGCACTGTTTAGGATCTTTTATTTCTCTTCAGCACGTGTTTTTTTCAGATCGTTTGGGGTGAATAGATTTGTAGTGACATGTGATGGGGGACGTCCCTGACATCATCCTTGTATGAGGAAACGGACGTTAAACCTTTATTATTTATTATTATAATAACTATCAATGCAATAACTGGTATGTATCAGT
The DNA here is from genome assembly GCA_905160935.1 of Enchytraeus crypticus. NCBI lineage: Eukaryota > Metazoa > Annelida > Clitellata > Enchytraeida > Enchytraeidae > Enchytraeus > Enchytraeus crypticus. Next base: position 396,295 of record CAJHZI010000718.1, read on the forward strand.
GTCAAACATCGCTGAAGAATTTCTTGTTATACAATATCTAAGTATCCATAGCTGTCTGTTAGCAATGCAATATCTATCTATAATTAGTGTCATTTGTAAAAAAGCTGGTAAAGCTAAGGTTAACGTCAGTTTCCTCTCTTGAAAGCGATATCAGTGACAGACGAGCCCAGGATTTGAACCCCACACATACTGATCCGAGGTCGAGTAAGATCAAAGATCAATGCGACATTTTTATAGTTGATCTGTTATTTTGTAATTGCGAAGCTTTTGACATTTTGTGTTGTCATGCATGTTTAATTATACTATATTTATTATTCTGTTAGGTTATGATGCTATGGGATTTGAAATGTCAAAGCCCAATTTGCGAGCAGAACTGGAAGCCGATTTGAAGAGGTTTTCCTTTGTTTTCATTCCTATCTGTATACACTTCTGAATTCATTGAAGCTACTACAGTGAGCTATTTATGAAATGATGTACATTGTACAGTAGTACCTGTTATAGATAAGACTTTTCTATTTCGAACAGTATAATATCTAAAAAAATTAATTTCAACTAATATATATATATATTAACTGTTATGCTATCTGTAATTTATGCTATTTTTGTATTGTAACTTCTACGGTTATCATATTAAAATTAAACGAATGTGTTGTTATTATTACATATCCATGTATATAATAAATCAATGTCCTAATAGTCTATTCAAAAAATATTTGATAATTGCTAATAATGGCTCTTTTGTATTTGTAATTGTTTATAGCATTTGTGAAGGCAGAAAGGATAAGAATGGTAAGATATCATTTATGATTTGATTTAGTAGATAGTTTTTGCATATCTGACATATTCATTTCTAAATATAATTTCTCTTTCAATATTTCTAATAATAACTTTCATTTTACTCAATGATATCTGATGCAGCACCTATATTTGATACAGTTAGATGAGCAATAAAAAGAGCTCATAAGCCCAGTACAATGCATTGAAATGCAGTTCATAGCATTATCCAGTGAACATTCTAATCTGAACTCTATTAAGATCTTGCAGGACTCTTAGGTTGTTGTTGCTGTCCTATGGGAAATTTCTGTATAATTGGATTTGTAGTTAAATCGTATAGAATTCGTTCATTTCTTTAGTATTGAGCTAATTAAGATAACTGAATTAGCATTAAATAATTTAAATTGTTAATAAAATAAATTCTGAGTTTATTAGTATTATATAGTATGTGACATATACTTTATATACTAATCTACCTGTATATAGTATTGTGATTTAATTGCTTTTAACTGTACTTTGTATATCTTTGATTATTCTAATAGGCCTATTGTTGTAATTGTGATGTTTACAGTTGTGCTGCAGGAACAAATACGAAAATACAAAGAAGTTTTCATTGAGGCCGTCAATCAAGCTAATAAAATTGACGAGGCTCTTGCACCATACTTTGGAAACGCTCAACCTATAAACAGTGACTCAGGTAAATCAGTCTACCGGTCGTTAAAAATGTGACTGCCAAAACACTATATAAAATATTTTATTTGTTTAACTTTAGTTATGTTTAATGCGTAATTGATGACATTGAAAATGCAACTAACCGATTTGAATCCCAGCTGAATTGATTGACTCTGACAATATGCATGGTAGTGTTTGGGAATAAATGCTTAACTTACATTTACAGTTTTTGTAAGGGTATTGATGAAAATTATATTTAATATATCTGCTTTGTACACCTTAATTTCACAGTTCTCTTTTGTAGTTTGCTTATGTATGAGGCTTTTATTATGCATATAAGGCAAGTTGCTATATTTATTTTAACCATGTAGATTGTTAAATAATATTATGGTACCCCATTGATATTGTGTACATTAATTATTGAAAATAAGTATATGCAATTAAGTGGTAGTTAATGTCTGTTTATTGTATATGTTGTGATGTAGTGATAAGTTCAACAGACGTCCAGACTCCTGTTTGTTCCTGTCCTCTCTGCGGGCAGGATATGATCATCAAACAAAAGAGAGATGGAAATGGGTATTCTCTCTTATCTTATTTCTTAGAATTATGTGGTCGCTGTAAAAATTTAACTACAGAAATCATGGATGCAGTTTTTAAACCAAGCGTCTAAGAGTGCAGGGTTAGGATTAGGATTAACCTTTAACTTATGTAACCTTTACGCAAGAAATCTACTAGTAAGGCACGGACTTATGATAGTAACCATTAATTTGAATAATTGTTTAGGCAAAATTCTTTAGAGTTTTCAGTTATCTTAAGTGTTAATTATTTTATATGGAGAATTTCAAACAAAATCTTAGACTTTCACACTATTATCAACGTAGTCGTAATGTTAGAAGAGATTGTAGCAATATTTAAGTATAATTATTCTAATTTATAAAAGAGGATATCAGGAAACTGAAAGAATTTGAAATGTGGCTATTGAGAAATGGAGAAGATCAAATGGACTGACAAAATTACGAACGAAAAATTGCGGAATCGGGTTGACAGAAATAGACAATTGATAAATATCACAAAATTGAATGAGAACTGGATGGGTCATGTCCTGAGAGGGAATGTTTTACTGAAGAGGTAATTGAAGAATGGAAGAAAATGGTTAGAGGAAGACCAAGACTTTGGATGCTGGTTGCTTTGGTAATTAATTAGTATGTTGAAGAGTAAAATAGAGGATATAAATATGTGGAAGAGCTATATAAGGCTAATGCCAAGTTTTGCGTCAGTTTCCTGCTCAAATAGCCTGCCAGTGTCGGCGAGAGCACTGGATATGAACCCTGCACCTACTGATCTGCTGTTGAACAATTTGCCAAAAAGGCACCGGCTCAGCCATAGGTGCACTAAGAGAGATTCTAATCTATTCATCGATTCAATGATAAATAAAATTTCTTTACCACCTCATTTATTATTTTTCTATTTCAGCTTTTAGGTTTTATTGTTTGTTATTTCAGCTATAATATGAGCTGTATGGGTCCTATGGGATATATTGTTAGCTATTTCAGCTATTATATGAGTTGTATGGGATGTATGGTTTGTTATTTCAGCTATTACATGAGCTGTATGGGGTATATTGTTGTTATTTCAGCTACTACATGAGTTGTATGGGACGTATTGTTTGTTATTTCTGCTATTATATGAGTTGTATGGGATATATTGTTTGTTATTTCAGCCATTGTATGAGTTGTATAGGATGCATTGTTTGTTATTTCAGCTACTACATGAGTTGTATGGGAAGTATTGTTTGTTATTTCAGCTATTACATGAGTTGTATGGGGTACCCTGACTGCAGAGCTGCTGTGTGGTTTCCTGCAGGTGTTGCTGAGGCGACTGCTTCAGATGAACTGTGTGAAACTGTTAGTTATAGCCGATCTGTTGATGAACTCTCCGTAAATTTAAATATTACGTAAAATAAATAAATATTAACAACAACTATGTAATTAAAGTACATCATTAACTGTAACACTTGATTTAGTAGTTGAACTTTAACGTTGTTGATGAAGTTATTGATTTTATGCGAATGTTATTTAAATATACATAAATGTGGCTCTATAAATTTACAAATGATAAGCTATTTGGAGCTATATATTTATACTTTTGGCCAAGTCGAGATTGAGATGGTATGGGCATATTGTGAGAAAGGCAGAATGATGTAGTAAAGGATGTAGTAAAGAGAGTTTGGAGGGAAGAGCTCGATGTTAAGCTTGAAAAAGGTAGACCACAACTGAATTGGGATGCGGTGATTAATAAGGACATGAAAAATAGGTGATTGACTGATTATATGGTGTGGGACAGCGAGGATTGGAGATGATCTATTCGTATCCCAACCTAGTTAAACTGGGATTTGAGGGAAGATGATGATAATGATGAAGCTATACAGAGCGTAGGTTAATAGTATTATAACGGGCTTTACTTGTATTTGTTTATTTTATAAACTACTAAAAATAATAATAATTTTTGTAAGTTTTGAAATTGGGCGTAATTACGTAATTATTGTAATTTCTCGATTGAACTCTGTGATTCACCACAGTGTCAACATGGAAGCAGGATGAAGAAGATACGGTTTAAGTTCAAGCGCGGCGCGATGCCTGCGTACATTCCACTGGAGCACACGGCGTGTATCGGTGGTTGTGATCCGGACTTTAACACTGCTCTGGACGTCCGGTTCCCTCGTCCAGGACCTGCCGCAGGTCTGTTGTCAACGTAGATTCTTATAGAAGGATAGGATGGTGGGGACATGGACATTCTGTTCCAAGCCTGGGCGGTCATGGTCATGTTTCTCTGTCCATTTTAGTTCTAATTGTTTGATTGATTTTCTGGATTTTGGAATTTGCACCATTTTTGGACCTTCTTTTTGATCGCCGGCTTGATTATGTCTCAATAGTGCTCGATGTTGTCATTGATGACTGTAGCACTCTAATTGTTGTTATTATTATTCTAGAGATAGTAATTCAAGCAGAGAATCTAATTTAAAGTTATATTCTCTATGGGTTTTACAGGGGACTATCTTGACTAACGAAACTGTTTGACATGTGTAAGATGTAAATGAAAAATGTAATGATGGAAACATCACATTTTTCATGTAATTTTTTTGCTTGAGTTGTGGAAATATTAATGTGACCGTTAAACTTGTATTATGACAGTTAACGATACCAATGGCTCAGTCAGAGATATCCAATCAAAAATTAGGATTCAGTGATGGATTTATAGGTTTTAGACTTTGGTCACAAGGTTTTAGACTGCGGACCTGTAGGTTTTAGACTTCGGATCTGTAGGTTTTAGACGGCGGTCAATAGGTTTTAGACGACTGCAGATATGTAGTTACGGGAGTTTAAATCATATGCTTGCCTGTTACGATGTTTCCTGATAGAGATGAAACTTGCGATAAACTCAGTTTTACGCTATTTCTAATAGTTTTGGAGGAATAGTAAGCTGCACTAGAAGTAAGAAGCACTACTAGTATAGAAGTACTAATGGTATGCGAAGTTGCAGATGAATCATACGTTTTAGAATTAATTTATGATAAGCTTAGAAAATTAAGTATGAGACTGATCCATTTTTGCTAGATCTAGCCAGTTATCCCGTTTAGATTTATTTAGATCAGTTTAACTAGACTTCTGTGAATAACATCTCAAATTATTAATATTTATGATAATATCGTAATTAATTCAAACGAATATTTCAACCATTGCAACCAAACATTTCCTCCATTTTGTAAACTTCTACTGAATCCGGCACTTTTACACCGTCTAGCATACTTTGGCTGGAGCCATTGGCGATTTCGATAAAATATTCGACCGCGGATCAGTATGTGCGGGTTCAAATCCTGGGATCGCCCTTTACTGATATCACTTTCGAGTGAGGAAACTGACGTTAACCTTAGCTTTATTTGTTCTGTACAGGTGCCAGCCAGTCATACCGTAGCAGTGGTAACGACAGTGGGTTCGTAAGTCGTGGTGCTACTGGCAGTAGTTCATCTCAAAGCTCTCACGATTCACAGCAGAGATCTCAGTCGTTCCAGTCTGGCTCAACACCTGCCTCTATCAGACCCGCCCTTCACCCTGTCAGCAACACACGGCCTGCTCCTGCCTCCACACGTCCTGGGCTGATGAGTTCAAACAACTCCACAGGTTCTAGCCTTGGTTATATTCCTGTAATTCCTGTATTGATATATGTTGCTTGAACTGTGCCTGGAATAGTTTAGTAGGAGCCATATAGGTATCAGGTGAGTTTCTGAATAGTTTTTGTAACTTATTAATGACATAATTTATTTTCTTATATTATAACTTAACCGCTGTAAGAGACTGTGTTCATCCTAACGAGGCCTCACTGCCATAGGTCTGTAGTCTATACCAGTGAGACAACCTGTGTTACTGCGATTTTGTGAAATATAATTCGAGCCGTTCAAGGCTCCACAGATTCTAGCCTTAAGCCCTGGTTCCTGGTTCCTGTTCGGATTAGTTTTTGTAACTTTGTATGACACAATTTATTTTCTTATAACTTAACCGCTGTAGAATATTAAATTTGATGTTGCAAGGAGTCCTGAGATTCTCTTAATACTGTTTAATGTGATCATACTAATGAGGCCTCACTGCTGTAATTCTATATTAGTGAGACAACCTGAGTATTTATGAAACATAATTCAAGCCGTTCAGAAATAAGTATTAAACGTCACTGTAAGAAAAAACATGTAGCACAGTTGTATAGTTATCTACTTCTACACACGATTGTAGTAGTTGTACATTTGTTTATTTAAAAGTCTTCAAACATCGACAAACAATTGTGAGGGCAGACAAATCAACAGTTCAGAGTGTGAATCAACATACATATGTAGCATCAAACAGAAAAAATTACCTGTATGGTAATCTATTTCAACGCATGATTGTATTGTAATCTATTTCTACACACGATTGCACAGTGATCTATTTCTACATAAACTTTATAGTGATCTATTTCATCACACTTCAATCCTAATCATTCTAATTCTCGCTAGTCATCTTCATGACTAGTGCACGGTTATAACGATGTGCTTGTTGCCAGAACTTGCCACTTAATCCTGTTACGAAGTTACAAGCGCCTTACTGTTACACACATCTTACAAGCGCCTGATACTGTTATATAAAGGCCGTTAACTGCACTTTTGACCTTACAATTGTACTATTGTAAACCGTTGTTGTGTTGTTATATATATATATATATATATATATATATATATATATATATATATATATATATACATATACTGTATATATATATATATATATATATATATACATATACTGTATATATATATATATATATATACAGTCATGGCCAAAAGTTTGAGATCAGTGGAAAAAAATCGCATTTTATTTTGATTTCTTTCTTATTTTGCTTTAAAATGCAACAACATTGACACTTTCTGATTATGTCTTGATGTAAACAAAGACATAATTTAGGTTTTTTATCCTGTTTGGGATTTTTATGTGGATATTTTGTGCAAATATTGCACGATTTGCAGCGTATTAAGAGAATTTTATGCCAGATTTGGCCTATAACCCGGTATTAGTCATTCTGCCACGGTGTATTGTAATACTCACCTAAAATTCTACAGAATGGTGTAATATCGCTCAGACTATAATACTATATGCTGCATATTGTTCTGTTTTGCTTCAGGGCTGTATATTATCAAATGTGTGTATTCAAACTTAATATGGGTCGAAACCCTGAAATTTCACTAGCGAAGCGCTCAAACATTTTTGCTCCACTACATGGGTCAAAGCAACCCGCAGACAGTCCTGATTGAAGCAAGGGTAAAGACACGAACCATTAGAAGACGTTTGTTTGAGGGCGGATTGAAGTCAAGACCAACATTGAAGCCTCTGCTTAGAAAAGATTTTGGATAACAGAAACTTCGCTTGAGAACTGTAAAGCATTATCCCGCTCCTAGCCTCACCGCATTGCAGACGTCCTGGCCGTGAAGGGAAAACACGCTAAATACTGACTTTCTAGGTTACTCAGCACATCTGTGACTATATTATAGCAATGTTATCATTTCTATATGATACGTGTATTGTTTTAAGATGATGAACATATTAAATACAAAAGAAAACAATGATTTTACCATGATTTTCTCAAAAATATCAACTAATCTAAAACTTTTGGCCATGACTGTATATACTGTTGATTATTTATATATTTTCACCATTTTTTGTTAATGCTTTTCTTTAGGCAGAGCTCCAGATAGATCTACCAACACTTTCTCTAATGACCCATCTGGGCAGAATAATGTTGTTTGTAACTGTTCAGAAGATGCCAAACTTCTGACTGTTAGAAAAGAAGGCCCCAATACGGGTAATTCATTATAGTTGTTATATATTTTTGTTTATGCTGTGTTAGCTCCATTTTTGTCGTGTGATATTATGCATTAAATAAGATTATGTGTTATTCATAAAGTAAGTATAAAAGTGCTCACAACTGATCTTAATTTATTGGCATAAATTTAAACAGTTGACATTTAAAACATGTGTTTGCTTACAAATTTATCATTAATGTTTTCTACTGGCTTTCCTAGCTGTGAAGTTTTGCCAGTGCTTTGAATTTCAAGCTCTTGCATTTCTTATATGATTTAAACTTATCTTGGCGCTAATGTGAAAGTGCACAAAAAGTTACTGCACTTTCATTTGTTTATTACTCAAACAAATATATGATTACAACAAAAAGCTTGTTTGCAGAGAGCCTAGTAAGAAAAGTGGAGCTATTGGAGGCAAAGGCTGAAGAAAGAGGTAAATTTGTATTGAAAATTAATTGAAGTAAAACCAAATTGATGCCAAGAAGAAGGAATATGGAAAAGTTTGAAAATAGTTAAAGTACAGAAAAAAGAGATTGAAATTATAAAACAAGTTTGTTTATCTCGGAAGTGAAATTAAAGCAGAAGGAGGATTAAAATCAGAAATTAAAAGGAGAATTGCTCTAGCAGAAACAACATTTAGTAAGTTGGAAAAAATTATGAGAGGGCACGATGTCAAACTTGAGATTAAACTAACAATTCTTAACTCATGCGTGTAAATCGTGGGAACTAACAAAGGCAATTGAAAAGAAATTGAATTTCACTGAAAACAAATGTTTAAGGACAATACTAAGAATCAGTTACAAGGAGCACGTAACAAATGAGAACATTAGGATAAGAACATATCAACTAATAATAAGTGAAATCATTAAGTGAAGAATGAATTGAGTTCGACAGGTTATGCGCATGGCAGAAAATAGAAACCCTCGAAAGATATATAACTATAAAACAGATGAAAAAAGAATAGTGAGACCTAAAAGAAAATGGAAGGACTGCCTCGAAGAAGACTTAAAAGCTGCTGGAGTCAGCATTTATGGAAGAACAGAAGGAAGAAAAAGAATGAGCATCGAAGAAATTGCGAAAAACAAAGTTTTGTGGACGAACATCATAGGGAAATCTTTGGCTGGAATCAGCCCCGGAATGATCGCATGACATGACGTGACAAAAGCCTAGAGGCTTTTTGTGGTAATGAAATGAATAGTAGCAAACACAGTAACAAAGAGAATGATGTTAGTCTATTTACTTGGATTACGTTTAAATCAGCTCTATGCATTTTTTAAAGCTTATTTATTGTTTATTATTCTTTGAGCTATTTATTGTTTAGTTAGGATGTGATTTAGTGTGTGATACTTAATTACTTTGTGATGACATGTTTGCTCAGGTCGACAGTTTTACGTGTGTTCTAAACCACAAGAAACTAAATGTGATTTTTTTCTCTGGGCCGATCAGAGTGACAGCAGCTCTACTGCTGGTCACAGGAACAATCCCGCCAGCAGTCAACATTACACGTACGTTTTACGCTGCATTCTGCTCACTATAACCTATATTAATATATTAGCTGCATTCTGCTCACTCTCCACTTGCTGTTCTTCATTATCATCATCCTCTCTTAAATCCCAGTTTAACCAGGGTCGGGATACGAATAGATTGTTTTCCATTCGTTTAAGTTTTTGTAACAATTTTTGGAGCCTAGGCTCTCACAAACCGAATGCCAATTCTGACGTTGGTTTGGATCTTGATTTTATGTCGCCTTCTACAACACGTGCATATTTACACTGTTGGTCTCTTCTTCAAGCAACTCGGACACAACACGGGGAAAATTACTATTCAATTGCTGTTACTATTGTTATGTTATTATTAAACGTTGCTAGATGCATATTGCTAATGTATTTTCTTCTTTTCGTGGAACTAAGATGTATGTGAAGCTTAACTAGATCACTTCACATTCGCCTTATATTGAACTTCGCAGTGGTTGTTTCTGTATCCTTTGCAAGAAATGTTAGCATGTTGAATGCATAGGTCTCTTTCTAAATTGGTAATTTAAACAATTCATTTGTAGATTATCATTTTGCTAATAATTTTCTCTCTCTCTCTCTCTCTCTCTCTTAGTGCATTTCCTTCTGGCAGGGCCATGGTGTATAACGCCTCCACGCTTCTCTGTCATCCGCTTTCCTCTTCATGTCCACATATGAGTGGATTTTTAAATCATCTAACATTCCTAATCTCGACCTGACTCTGCCTCTATTTCCTTTCATTCTGCCTTCTATGACCTCTTTTATTAGACTTTCCCTCCTTATAATGTGCCCTATCATATTCTTTTTTCTACTTCTTAATGCATTTGTTTGCTAATGAATATTATACTATTATTATACTATATTAATTTCTACATTATAATTTTAAAGTACTAATAATTATAGCTACTAATACAATAATGATTTCTCTATAACGCTGTCTTGCATTTGCATCTGGCACTTGGATTTATTGCACCTGTCCGCTCATACTGATGTTGAACTATGTTGTATTTTAAGGGGTGGCGCTGGAAATGTCAACTCTCATCAGAATCGTTTTCCCGGTTCATCATCATCGTCATCATCATCATACAGCGATAGAGGAAACACCAATAGTAACGACGTGCAGTGTGGTTGTGGCAATGCTGCTAAACTGTAAGCCATTACTGTCTGAATGTAGCTAATTCTTCAGCTCTATTCTTAAAAAATATTATGAAATATACTGAAAAAAATATGAAATTTCTGAACTTTACGATACTTGACTTCTTATCAAGATGGTATTTTTTATATGTTATTTCGCTGAGTTTACTAATAACCGTTATACTAGCAGTAATGAAGTATTTTATTACGCGATATTTATTCTACTACACTCGTCAAACCACTAACTAGTCACTAACTAGTTAATAATCATGCTGTCTTAGGCCCTGAGTAGTCGTGATAACTGTCAATATCTTGGTAATGGTCGATGGTTGTGTGGATGTGAGAGAACGAGTTGTCTTTCGGTCTGTCTAACTGTTCAGGTTACATGGAGATCTTTTATTGTATTTTCTTTTTGTCGCACTTGGTATTTGTCACGTGACGTATTTCGTAACTCCCATGCTGATGACATAAATTACCATCTGTCAAACCATTCCTGTCATCACCGAAATAGTATCCCTACTGGCACTACTGCTTGAACGCTATTTCTGGAAACCTGTTCCATGCAAATTACGTATGGAATATGTAACGTCGTACTGGTGGAGACTCATGAAGTGTGATATAACTGACACTATCAATCAATCAATGAGGATTTAACGTGCGGTTCCTCGCCATAATGTCAGGAACGTCTCTTGCAGACTCTACACAAACAGGCGCCAAAGCACTACACGATGACGACTGAGTGCAAGAGAAAGCGAGATCGAAACAGTGCAAGTCCGTGATCTAAGGCAAGCGGGTCAAAATTAAGACCTGTGACCTTATGTGTCTTTAGTTTCCATGTGAGAAACAGCCTATTTCTCGGGTGTTACACGTGCAATCCTCCAAGGTTTTATCCAGTAATATTTTTATCTTAAATATTCCTCCTGTTTATTTCTCTCCATTCCTAAAATGTCGGTATGATGTGCTGATTGACTTGCAGACTTACTGTACAGAAGGATGGACCCAACAAGGGGAGACAGTTCTATGGGTGTTCTAAGCCAATGAGTCAGAGCTGTCGATTCTTTCAGTGGGCCGATGAGACAGGCCCCGCCCAACAGTTTGGTATGTGAGTCAGTTCATTATACCGTGTTAATCTTACGTCGTTTAGGTCACGATTTAATTTTATATATCGTAAAAAATTGTTGTACGTTTCTTAGTTTTTTGACACTTTATTCAAACACTGCATTTCGTATATCTCATTCTTAACTAGGCCCACGTGTAGGCATGTAGCTCTGATTCATTAATATTTTTATATAATGCTTGTTGTAGTCTAGACATACATTATGATGTTACAGGTGGAGCGAATAATCAGTTTAGAGGAAACAATTTTAAAAGCAAATCGAAGAACACTTCACACGGTGACACGGGTAATGTCGTCAATGCTGCTTCTAGGAAAAAGAGAAAATGTGGTTTATGTGGACTTGAAGGTTTGTTAACTACGTGTCTCTTGTTGAATGTGATTGTATTATTCTTGTGCTTATTCAGTTAAAGTATTGATTGGAATGATGTAATGTTTATATGAAATTCGTTCCGTCTAAATAAAGAAGCCTTAAATCAAATAATATTTTCACTAAACGTGATGAAAATAGGTCTTTCTGGAAAAATTTGCAAGTATAGTTCGACATTTATTCTTAATGAAGGTTGTGTATGGCAGTAGGTCAACAATAATTTTATGTGGATATTATCGAAGAAGTCGTATTATAAACTCTGTGTAGAATGTGTCTAATAATATAATCTTAGAATATAATAATCTTTGGTGTAACGAATAAAGAAATATTGCTCGGTTAAACATTTTTTGGTAACTTCATTACATAGTATATCATTAATACTATAATTTTTTAAATCTTTAAATTTTATATTGTTTATTTTCTATTTATCTTTTATATTCATATATTTATCCTTGCTGTGTCTGGGTTGCTAAAGAATAGACGGACCTAAACTGCTCATATCGTAAAGGGCGTCAAAGCACTTAAGATCCTAACGAACGTCAGAAAGTTGAGCACTGGGTTGGTAAACGCTGTGGCTCCAGAAATTGCTTATAGGACAGAGAGGAGTGGAGAAAGTCTATTCGTATCACGGCCGTAGTTAAACTGAGATTTAAGGGATGATGCTAATGATGATGATAAAGATGATGATATTGTCTATATAATTATTTAGTGTTCGTAATATTTGTTAATAGATATATGAACTATCATTAAGACGAGGTTATTAGTTGATATCTAACTGACTTTATATTATTTGTGTTTTGATCTGTTGCTTGTAGGGCACACTCGTAAGAACTGTTCTCAAAGCTGATAATCTCAATGAACTGTGCTAATATCATTCCTTGTCTTCTTATGCCGTTTAACGTCAGTTTTTCATTGAATGGTGACCATGATGGAGTCCCTTGTACATAACTAGAGGGTAGAAGGACAGGTGACTGTGGTTCTCTCAAGCTATTGATTAGCGCTTGATCTAAACAAACTCAAGGACAACAAGGTCAAGTAGGTTTTAAATTAAGTCCTACACATGTTAAACGCCGGAGTCCTTTAGAGAAGTTTGCAAGTAGCGACTGATGGGTTAATCGTGTTTGGTTCTAGCTGCCGTTAGAATCTATTCAAATGTGGCATGATGCGTTAGTATAAATAGATGCATGAAAAAATATAAATAGATTTGTAACGAAGGGAACAACTACTTGCACTTGTCATGTGCTAAGGTGAACAAAAGTGATATCTTTCTACCTGGACTGTTATACTGGTATAATTCAGTGACTGTATCGAGTGATGTAAACGTGTATTCATTGTACCGTATCAATGAATCTGTATCTACTAGCTTATTCAAACTATATTCTGAATCTCCAGGCGGTTTCCTCTTTCCTTAATTAATTAATTGATTGATTATTATCTTAAAATCTTTATTTTACGTTATTCTATTTTCAAAAGTATTGATGTTTCTTGTTTCGAAATTACAGTTCTTATTTATGTGCCAGACCTAATCTAAATTCTCAAATTAAAATGTTCGCATGGCACAGTTATGTCGTGTATATTATAATTATAATTCCATCTCAGATTAAAAACCTGTAGACGAGCAATTAACGACTATAACATAATACAATTTATTGTGGAACTCTAAGCTTTCGCAACTCAATTAATTAATGACTAGCAGAGTTTGAAGGTCGTTGTAGTCTTCGGTATGATGACCGTTGATTTTATAGATGTTATGCCATAAAAATTTTATTTATTTCCGGTTATTTCGACTTCTCTTGCAAATTATTAACAATTGCGCTTAAGTTAAATGATTCGCATATCTTCTTGATTATTACATTATTCAGTATTTGATTCCTATGTCCTTTCGGCTTCAATAGATTTAATACTGATTATATTACAGCACGGCGTCTGTTTCTGTACCAGTAGTGTTCAGTCAGAGACAGTAAGAGTTTCTATTCCATGACCTTTTTATCGGCAAGCGTGCTACCTACTCGGCACAACACAACGGTCTAATTAAAAATTACAACTGTTCAAATCAGTAGATCATCTAAATGTTACAAACAGCCTCGCAGTGATGTTAACAGGAGCAGGACTTGAGACCACGGTTAGGACTCTCAACACTTGGACCAAGACCAAGGCCAGAAATATATTGGCCAAGGCCAAAGGTCTAATAATAATTATAATTCTAGATTCAAATAACCGACTCGGTATTGATATAACATGCAATCATTGTATTATTACTAAATTTTCGCACATAACATTTCTTAAACTTTGAGTCTGAATTTCAAAACGTAATACAAAAAGCAATAAAACGAAATTAAACCAAGCAATGGATTGAAGCAATGTCAAGTTACTGGCCCAAAAGAGATGTCAGAGACGTCAAAGCTTCGGCTGATGCAGAAGTTCAGAGGCTGAAACATCTACTTTGATAGAGATTAGATCTAGAGAAGTGTACGGCCTTTACTTTTAAATATCTATTTTTTGATTGTTGATTTGGATGTTTACCCGTGTTGTGTTAGGGTTGTTGAAGAATAAATCAACCGTAGACTGTACATGTCATAAAAGCCGACAAAGCATTAAGATCCAAACCAAAGTCAGAAAGGGCATTCGATTGATGAACGCCTAGGCTGCTGAAATTGCGACAATTGATTTTAGTCTCGACCATTGTTCAACTAGGATTCAAGAGAAGAAGATGATCATGATGACTATGCTGATGAGGATGATGATGATACGAAACTAAACGAAATTTATATTTATGATGGTACGGAATGAAACGAAATTTTTTAAATAGAAAAAAAATTAAATTGGAATACATTGTCAAAATTTGTATATTGAAATATATTTTCATAAATTGTATTCCAGATTTGTTGCTTACTTGTCTTCGTCTAGTGCACTGCCTAAAGGCAGGTCCATGACATTTAACCATTCCAACCAATTCTATCATCAGCTTTTCTGCTCTATAAAAGAATTTGTTATCTAATCAACCATCATCCCATGTCATGGTCTGCCTCTTAACTCTTTTCCCCTATCTACTTGTAGCATTTAGTAAACGATGGAATTAGCAATAGACTGACTTAATCGAAAATGACATTTACGATAAATCAGTATTTTGATAATGCTATTCATTTAGTACACAGTGTTAGATATCAGAAACATTATACAGACAAACATCGTGCACAAAAAAGGTGCAATGAGCCTTACGTTATTTAATTAGTTATCCTGCATAACGGCCACCAGTGAGGACATGATCCTGTCTTGCTGGCCACCGACATGCACAACAACTCAGATATCAGTTTAACGCATACAAGTTTAGAATGTCTCAATAGCGCAATGGTTAAGGGTGTATATAACGTCATGAAATTTTCAATGACAGACCCTGAGGTGAATCGAACCCTTGTGGGTTCGAATCCCAGCCGCGCTGATCTGAGAGTAAAATCTCGGACATTCACTGGACTAGCTATACGGAAAATGGTCTGAATTGCCTAACGGATGTAACATGTGGTATTAAAAGTGATAGATATCAACATAGTTGATCGTTTCACTGCAATGTGTGTGTTATTGTTATAACAAGTTTAGATTAACAAATACAGTTATAAATGTAGACAACATTTGTTATGTCTACAAGTTACAACATAACAAATTTGTGATGAGGATGATGATAGAGACATCACGGAGTCTTTGTTCTGTTAAATCAGTACTACACCTTGATTTTAGTCCTATAGAAGCTTCAATGAAGTCTACGGCGTGTACAAAGACGTCATATCTTACGAGAACTAAAAGCTTAATGCATTAGCTTCGTTCCTTTGAGACTTCATCAGAAGTTAATCAGAAATTTTTATCGCAGACTAGTGACTTGTATTTGATGACCAGTATCCTTTCAAAAACGATTTCATAATTATATTTCTCGCATAGGCAATTTAAATTATCCTCGATCTATACCGAACATCATTGACATTTTCAATACGAAACAATGCGAAATAATAGTCATTAGTCCTTCTTAATAAGTGAAAAATGTATAAGAATAATTAATTAAACTTACATTTGTAGAAAAAACCTAGGCTGCTACACACTGAGCTATGTACTGAAACCTTTATTAACTATGATATTGAAATCTCAGCTCATGCTGAATATTAAACTAGTCTGTTTATGGGATCACTTAGCCATCCCCTTATTATATGTACTATCCAGCTCTTCGTTCTACTTCTTATCACATTTAACTCTATTTCCATGACTTAAAAAATCGTTGTCCAGAGCAGATTGCAGCTAGCGCGGGCTTAAGAATAATCTTTCAACGCCCTGAGTTTTAGCATGGGTTTTCATTTAGTTTATGGGTTCTCTAGGGTGGTACTAAACTCATGAAGTACTAATAAGTCTCCACATAGTTAACTTAATATATGACTAGAAAACTGGAACTGCATTAGGCTAATATCTGTAGAAACAAGCTACATGTACATATGATGCATACATATTTGTATCGATCTAAAGAAACTTGATTAAGACTCCTTGTCTATTGGCTAATTCACTTATTAGATCAGCTACTCTCACTTATAAATCAACTACACTCACTTATTAGATCAGCTAAACTCACACATCAACTGCATCCACTTATTAGAAAAGCTACAACCACTTATTAAATCAGCTACACTCACTTATTAGATCAGCTACACTCACTTATAGCTACATTGGCTGGAGCCAGTGGCAGTGTCTGTAAGATACTCGACCGCGGATCAGTATATGCGGGATTCAAATCCTGGGCTCGCCCGTTTCTGATATCGCTTTCGAGTGAGGAAACTGACGTTAACATGAACTTTACTTTTACTTTTATAAATCAGCTACACAGCTGACGTCACTCTAATCGCGACTTCGACTCTTATCTGGTTTGAACTTGTGGCAGGGGTTCTTTCGATGGAGAAATCCTGAGAAAGTGTTGCCATGTTCTCCTGAAGACTTTGCACTCTATTCAAACCTCTGCCCACAGCTGGACTGAGCTTACACTCGCCAGTTCTTCCATTTACGTCTGCTCTCCACTCTGTATCTTCTCTTTCCTCATTCTTCACCTCCTCGTGATCATCAGTCACGCCAGCAGAACCCAGAAGATCCTGGGCCTCTTCGTTCTGAATCGTCTGTCTACTGGTGTTTCGTTCTTCCAGCGAGATAAGGGTATTGATAGGTAGTGGCCGTTTGTCCATGATGATATCGGATGCCGATAGTTTGTTGATATAATGAGTCAACTGACCCACGGCAGCTATCATGGCCAGCACGAAGGCTGAACCAGCTGCGTAGAACGACCCAGCGTAGTGGTATCTGAAGATCTGATAGTCGCTGGCGCCCTCTGGTCGCTTCCACTGCGAGGCCTCGTCATTGACAGCTGATATGTACAGGATGTGACCCAGAACTAGCGTCAGAGCTACACGTTAAGTGAGGTCAAATGTTAAATGTTGCTATAAATTAAATGAGGTCAAATGTTAAAAGTTTTTACAGATTAAATGACGTCAAATGTTGTTACAGATTAAATGAGGTCAAATGTCAAATAATTTTACAGGTTAAATGAGGTTAAAGGTATAGTGAAATGATCCATCATGAATGACCGATCAATCTCTTTAAATACCATGTATTTAGATCGTTGGAAATATTACTTCATTATCCATTTATAGACACGTGTTATGGTTTATATTCAATGAAATTCTCTATTTGACAGATCACCCAAGAACAGTACCAATGGATTTTGATGCACCTCAATTCTCCGGATAACGCATTATAAATATTCTTATCAGAAGTGGTGCACACTGAGGTGCACACTGAGCTAGAGGTGCACACTGAGGTGCACACTGAGCTAGTTGGACATAATGGTATGTAGGCTTAAGCTTACAGGATTTTTATATCACAATAATTGTACAATGCATGATTAAATTAACAAAGTTTTAATAGCGAACAAGTCACTTATTTCTTTAGTTAAAGCGGAGATTGTAATGTGTATAGCTCAAATTTGATGAGAAAATTCACTACATTGTATAAGCCTGAAAGAAAATCTTTATCACAGCTTTACATGCAAGGTATGTAGATGTATATAATCAATTAAACTTGCAATACTGCATAATTCGTTAAACATAGCACTAGGCAAATGTTGCCAATGCATTAAATATACAGTATACAACTAAAAAATTGAAGTTGCTAAAAGTAGTCCGGGAAATGACAGTCTAAAATGAAGGCTCGTAAGCTAGTCTTTTAAAATTGGTTAAGGATATATTTCAAGATAGCTGGAACTAATATAAAAAGGTACAACTAATCAAATTGGGTTGGATTCGATCGTGTAAATTTCACGATAATTTTGAATCCAACCAAGTTGAACATCAGTTTCCAGCTCGAATTACATATCAATGACGGGAGAGCACTGAATTTTTAACCTGCACTTACAGATCCGTTGTCGAACAATCTAACCACCAAGCCACCGGATCAGCCCAGACTCTAGTATATTAGCAGACTCTAACCCGAGATGATGAAGAGCACAGCTCCGCAGAGCGATCTCCAGTCTCTGGAATGATACCCGCTGACACTGATCAGCTCTGCTAGGAGCAGACAACAACTGCTCAATAGTATCACTGGTACTGAACGCCTCATGCTTCCTGTAAGTATATCAATCAAACAACAAGTACTCAATAGTATCAGATATACTGATAGTCTCATGCTTCCTGTCAGTGTATCAATCAAATAACAACTACTTAATTAACAGTATCATCCGCATTGATACTTCCTGTCAGAATATCAATCAAATAACAACTACTCTATAGTATCATCCGCACTGATACTTCCTGTCAGCATATCAATCAAACAACAACTACTCTATAGTATCATCCGCACTGATACTTCCTGTCAGCATATCAATCAAACAACAACTACTCTATAGTATCATCCGCACTGATACTTGCTGTCAGCATATCAATCAAACAACAACTACTCTATAGTATCATCCGCACTGATACTTCCTGTCAGCATATCAATCAAATAACAACTACTCTATAGTATCATCCGCACTGATACTTCCTGTCAGCATATCAATAACAACTACTCTATAGTATCATCCGCACTGATACTTCCTGTCAGCATATCAATCAAACAACAACTACTCTATAGTATCATCCGCACTGATACTTGCTGTCAGCATATCAATCAAACAACAACTACTCTATAGTATCATCCGCACTGATACTTCCTGTCAGCATATCAATCAAATAACAATAATCCAACTACATATTTCAGTCTCACATTTCCCGTCATTCATAAGATATAGTAGAGAGTTGAAACTATTTTTCTTTCTTAATTGCTTTCCGGCTTTCAGAATAAACATCTCTACTTGTTGTACTAAGTGTCCTGCCTAGTATCTCAGAAGTGTATGGACTCATGCTGTGAGGAAGCTGTGGACTTGTGTGGCTGGTTCTACACTTAAACTAAACGATTAGTATTCTTAGATATATTTTGTATGTAGGCCTATCGTTTTTTGCCTTTTCGTTTAATAAATAGCAAAAAGGAATAGTGACTTTATTGTCTTACTTGAATATACAGTTATTTATCCCATTGGCAATGCTAGTTAGATTTAATGAAGTCTCTCAATATGTATATTTTATATACATGTATTGTATATGTATATTTCACATACATTCATATTAGGCGTCAATATCAGCGTCTACGTCAATATCAGCGTCTAACAACATATAGATCTATTTTTTATTTTCTTTGCAAATTATGTTAAGTAACGATACAACTGTATCGTCCGCCTTTCCCTAATCGGAGATGAGCTCGTTCCGACATGCTAAAATACGATATGAAATCAATTACAAATTATGTTCTTTTATTCAAAGAAATTTTTTTAAAATTATCAATAATATAATTATTGACTGTTGAGAAATAACTACTACAAGGTTGGCCTAATCTGTTAACTATTGGCAAAAAAGTAGTTTAATGGAATCTGTTAATTATTGTCATTAGTAGGCCTATAATAGAGATAGTTGTGACAATAGAAGTCGTACTCATAATGGCAAGGCTTGTCTCCCCTCCCTTCAATCCTTCGAATGGTTTCCAGAACAACGGAATGGCGCAGCAAGATACCGAAGTTTTCGAGCCTTGCTCAGTTTGGTTACCTTGCCCTAAAACAATCAACAAAGCCATGCTAGTTTTTACTCTCATATATATATATATATATATATATATATATATATATATATATATATATATATATTTAAATTTGACTTGTAATAACGACAGACTCGGAGTGGTCGGTCAGGAATAAATATTTTACTGGTGATATTTGCTGTACATTTTCGAATCGCGATTTACTTGTAACCTAATCGGCGCTCATGTGTTGAATGGGTTAACTTCATATCGCACGAGACAAAGCCAAATGGAATACTATTATGGGCCAAGCTTTGCAGGACAACAGCAAGGGTAACGCCCAGTAGGGCAGACTTGATCTAATCAGGCTCTTGCGCTAAATTCAATTAGAGTCTTTGAGCAATGAGTTTGACTTCGTTAAGAACCAACGTCTACATTTGAACATGTATCCAATAGATTACATTTTTTCTGAGAACTCTCTAAATTAGGGGTAGCTAGGGTTCAGTGCCTCACGTAGATTCTCCCGATCGCCATAAAGCATTATTAACTATTTATTCAACTACATGTTAATGTTTATAAGCAATATTTAAATGGCACAAGATCTTGCAAGTATAGTATCATAATAATTTTCTATATCGTAATTTCCAGTCAACGACCTGTTTATTGTTTAAGAGAGAGAGAGAGAGAGAGAGAGAGAGAGATGTTTATTCGTCTAACACAACGCCAGATGTCAGAAACATTTTAGCATAACGATATTTGCCAGGCATTATACAAGCAGAATTAGAAACGTGCAAAGAACCTTAAATTAATTAATTAAGAAAATTACAATTACAGATTAATTATTTGAATCTATTGAACTCTTCTATTTTCTTTAAGAATTAGCCGTTCAACCGTTATTATAGACCTGGTGAAGCAGGCTCGCATAAAACTATATCATCTCCGTCTCATCAACTTCATAAACTCAATCTTTTTAGCCAGAGCCTATAGGCCTATAGGTGCACCTAAAGACGTCATTGGTATTAGGTGAGTTACGCATCCGGACAAAAAACTCCTATGTCCTTGTATATTTAAAATTTTAAACCTTAATCAAGAAAAAAGTCAAAAGCTTGAATTTTTCTCTACACGAAAATACTTTTAGAGCGGCACTCGTGCATTGTTTAGTCCTCTGAACCGAATAATTGCATTATCGCTGGAGCAGATGTACAAGAGTAACTTATTAGCTTATTGTTCGAAGCAATTCGTCAGCCGAATTTTGAGTTTCGGAGTATCAGAGTTCTTGAGTTTAATGAGTACTCAGTAAGGCTGCGTTGAGTTGCAGCTCATAGCAAGCCACTTTGTTCTCAATTGTGAAGATCAGCGGCTGCGGCACATTTACTGCGAAAATTTATGCAATACATTCACAAATAGGCACATATTTCAAGATACAATAATTTGTATATTGTCTATGTTAGGATCTTCTAACTAAGATAAAGAACTAGTTAGCAAAACTCATAGACTAATTTGACCGTGTTGAGGGTTATTACTACGGAGTAGATCAGCCATTCACTGTGCCTGTTGTAGGAGGCGACTAAGCAAATCTAACGATTTCAGACATTGATTTTCTGAGGTAAATATTGCGAAAGCTATATTTTTCACGAAGCTGAACGCAAGATTAAGATTTGATTAAAAGCTTTGTATTTGAGGTGTATCACCTTCATCGGCGGAATATATATATGTATGTATATATAAATATATACATATATATATTATATATATATATATGTATATATATACATATATATATATATATGTATATATATATAGGTCTATAAAATTTTAATATATAAGCCTATAGGCTTGTATAGTATATAAGCGTATGGGTTTATATACACCTATATATATATAATTATATATATATATATATATATATATATATATATATATATATATATATATATAAGCGGAATATATATATATGTATATATATATGTATATATAGTGCAAGTGTGCTCTTGTATATATATATAAGCGTATGGGTTTATATACACCTATATATATATATATATATATATATAATTATATATATATATATATATATATATATATATATATATATATATATAGTGCAAGTGTGCGCTTGTATATAAAACAATGTTAACGTGGCGGGATTTAGCGCACTCGATTAAGCTTCGCGTAAGTTGAACGAAGTTAAGCTCCATCGCGCCGGTTAGTACTTTGTGGGCGACCACCTTGGAAGACCGAGTCTTGACAGCTTTACAAGAAAAAAATCCCGAGGGTGTTAGAAGGTTATTCTTAAATCCGCGCCGGCTGCAATTGATGCGCCAACAAAAGGCAACGATTACTAAGAACCATGGCGAGGAATGGAGGAAATATCGAAAATTACAAAACAGAAACCAAGAAAGGAAAATGTGTAGCACATGCGGTATGTCATGTGTGTAACTATACGAACAAAAAACCCAGAAACACGTCAGTTTTACTCTATCTTTTATCTTTAAGTCATAATCGCTATCTTTTTATCCTACGACATCGTAACTAACTCAAGCTAGTAGAGATGTCGATGGCGGTGCTATACATTAAATATAGGCCTATGTATATATATAAGAATATATATATATAGAATATATGTATTCTACATGTAGAATATAGGCCTATACTGTATATATATATATATATATATATATATATAGATAATATATATATATATATATATATATCTATATATATATATATATATATATATATATATATATATCGTATATATATATATCGCATATATATATATATATATATATATTATCGTAGGATACAGCATTTATGTACATATATATCTATATATATATATATATATAGATATATATATTATTTATCGTAGGATACATGCATTTATGTATATATATATATATATATATATATATATATATATATATATATATATGTACATAAATGCATGTATCCTACGATTTGGTAAAACAAGCACTAGAAAATCGGACAGCATTATTCTTTAAAAAAATTCAAACTCGGGCTTTTTGTTTTCTAATGATAGATTTTCGCTGTATTGAATTGACGGTAATGTGGGCGGGTCAATGCAGAATCTGCAATAACTTTCTACTTAATATTTCAATTTTAAAATTGACTCAATAATTCAGCCAAGCAGTTGTCACGCAACTGCCAGTCAACAGCTGAGCAACAAAGAATTTGTAGCCTTCAAATATATTTCCGTCACAATAATCACCCAGTAATCTAAACGTCATTTAACTTGTATAACACCAATAATATAGCTATCATTAGGATAGCAATTACACTATGCATAGAGGGTATATATAGGGCCTGAACATATGAATGTCTCAACAGCTTGGGTTAACGTCATAAAGTTTTAAATGTCAGATCCTGAGGTGAATTGAACTGTCGCGGGTTCGAATCCAAGCCGCGCTGATCTGAGAGTAAAATCTCCGACATTCACTGGACTGGTTATACGAAAAATGGACTAAATTGCCTAACGGTTTAAACATATAGTATTAAAAGTGATAGATATAGTTGATGCAATATGATGCGTTGTGATCTGCTGTGATAACCTTTCACGATTTTTCATTATAATCTCGTGGCCTTTGTTTTTGTGATTTACTAATCGATTTAATCACGACGCTGTAAAATTGAGCTCAATTGAGCTATCGGCAGTAACGGCGCTATATTTGACTAATTAACAGGAAGATATCGGTGCTAATCTCAGCCAGAAAGGTTTTATCCCTTCTATGAGCCTTTAAGAGCCAGCACGTTCTTTGCGAGAGTTTTTAATGCAAATTTAAATTTATTCTATAAATTTTAGTCACATATTTTTTTCTCTCTCTTATCTCTCTCTTTCTCTCTCTCTCTCTCTCTCTCTTCTCTCTCCCTCTCTCTCTCTCTCTCCCTCTCTCTCTCTCTCTCTCTCTCTCTCTCTCTCTGTCTGCACTATGTCTCCGTGTGTTTCTGCTTATTAGTTTGCTAAATGACAGGTAGCCCACGTTTTATTCACTTCGCTAGCAATTCAGCAATTTCCTTGAAATATGGAACCTACTAATGACATGATTATTATTTTCATTGGTTGAATTCGTTAATTCTTTTCAACACATACAAATTTGTATTGCCCCATTCTCGAGTTTCTCGGAACAATCAGGGGAGCTTATAATTTGCTATTCAATATTTTACTTTGACAAAATGTATTATCTAAGTTATCTTTTATCCATGTAATGCACTCTGATTCAGAAAATGGCACCCCCTCTTACTACTGCTTCGAATTGAAATTTATTGAAAACGTTCTTAGTCCCATTTCGCATCATTATTCAAAATTGCAACATATTATATACAAATTAAATTATATTTTATAGATTAGTTACACACTATTTTACATATAGACCCTAGATTGATTACTCATGTCAAGTAGACAAAAGCATCATTGCTTTTAAACGAATTTTTTTGTAGATGGCGATAATTCCTACATGAATTTCCATTAAATAACGGAAGTAAAAATAACAAGCAGCAGGGGTGTCAATTGTTTTGGTAAGCCTGTTCAATACTTCACGTCAATTTTATGCAATTTTATACTTCTTCTTTCAATTATTTAGCAATATTTTTGCGATATTGATAATGCGTATATATTGATAATGCGTATATATATATATATATATATATATATATATATATATATATATATATATATACATGTATATACTATAATAGCTGAGAAAGGTATAGGGGCCTAGGGGCCCATCCTGTCATAAGCCGAATCCCCAAAATAATGGTATATCAAAATGAATGTCGTCGTAGATGATTTAAAGATCCACTCGTACGAGGACAAGAAGAGGAAAAAGGATGACAGAGAGGAGTGGAGACGTTATAAACCATGGACCTGCCAATAGGCAGAGCACTAAGAGAGAGATGCTATAAATATATAATACTATAACTCTAATATTGGACTTTACTTTTAATTTAGTATACATATGTATACATGTACAAAGGCTCTACTCTCTATGCATTTTAGATCAGTTAAATTCACTCATACCTTTTAGATAGTGGCGCCAGTAAAGGCAATATTTCCACAACCCTGATGTTGCGTTAAGGGTAATGATGGCGTAATGGTTAACTGACTTTCTGTCCAGCTTTCTACTGCTCGATTCATTGTTCTCACGCCTCAGCAGCATGCTGTTATCCGAGATAATGTCGTAGGGTTCAGAAATGAAGAGCCAGTAATCCGTACATATAGATACGATGAGACTAATTCCAGCCAATAAACCTAGCAGTAGAGTGAAGCTTTGCATCTTATGCTTACAATTGAAAACCATTGCAAGTCGCTCAGATTGGCTGGTTGCCATTAGCAAGAATATTTAAACAAAATTCATCAAAAAACAGTAACTGACTTCAAAGTCAAATAATGCGTGACTTCATTCAATAGTCATATGCAGTATATACATGTATATACGTTTAGACAACTAATGTTAACTTTGTAGATTATTGTTATAACTTTCATCATTGATACTATTTGCAGTGTTCTGATTTACGTGCAAGATTTGCTCTTGTCACTATGCAACTATGTTTAATGTGTAGATGGAATATGTAGGAGATGGTCAACAGCTGTCGCCCGTCTCTATAAATATGAACTACGTGCAGTTGAGCAGTTGGCTTATGAGTTCTACACGCTCGCATACAACTACAACAGAGCGTCGTGTGATCCGTAACAGGAGGATTAAAAGAGTGACTCAAATGCTTCTCTCCTTGCAGTACACATCAAATACAGCTGTCAGTTGTCATGCATGTAAACTAATATCTGTGATGAATCTGTGTGCAATATAATCATAGACATTTCGATTCACATAATAGAGATTGTTTATAAATGTTTCAATTTTAAATTGTTTAAAATTTTGTAACTGTTCATTTCTAAAATGAAAGGAAAAGCTTTTTATTCATATCCCGATCCTAATGAAACTCGAATTCAGAGGAAGAAGAAGAATACGATGACGATGACGATGAATAGAGATTGTACATAAAAGCCAACCTCAGTAAACGGAGTAAGTCAGTCGTAAATTTCAAAATGTTAACATTGAATAGAATTTATGCCAGTGGATGGAATAATTATGCGATACCAGTAATGCTCTTTGATAAAATTTATCTTCGGAATTTCATAAGAAATCTGTCTTGCTGTGCTTATTCAGACAATTTGAAAAATATCAATCGCAATCTTCAATAAGAGATTGCGCCATAATTTCACTCGTATGTACGAAATTATAATAATAATAACAACAATTAGAGTGCTACAGTCATCAATGACAACATCGAGCACTAACTATTGAGACAAAATCAATACGGCGAGCAAAAAGAAGGTCCAAAAACGGTGCAAATTCCAAAATCTAGAAAATCAGTCCAAAGTACAACCCTCCTGTTCAACCTATGTCCTACTATGTCCATTTAGTCTCAATTTCAAAATAACAAACATCTACAAGAGAGATTTTTGGACAAATTCTCTACGGATGAAATCAATGAGCTAAACGTCAGAAATCATCCGTGAAAAAAGTGGGGGGTGAAGTACTCAATAAAGAGAAGAATGCATAGTAAAAGAGTAACGCTGTCAATACTAGAGACATTTAAGGAAAGTCTAAAGGTACTAGAACAGCCCATATAATGTAGATTTTAACTTAGAAAAACCGGAAGTCTTATAGACTATAGAACGGAGGGGTGGCAACAAAAACAAGGGGACGTTTGTTCCGGTTTAACTTTGACTGTGGCAGGAAATGTGCTGACAAGGAAATGATGGTCGTTCGCTGAATCAGCGCAATGCTTTCCAAGGTTTTTACTATCCATGAAACTGCCCATAACCATTTTTTAACGATGTTTATCTTCCGCTTATCTCCAATTTTCGCAGTCATCCCTGAAAAGTTTTCATTCCGTATGATATTCCAGGAATAATGAAAATTCAAAGCAAGAGTCTTAAATTTATTACTCCGTTACATTGTAGAATAAGATGTAGAATTCTGTCACAAGTTTACCGAAAACTTAGCGTGTTTAAATGTACACTTAATAAGGTTAGTGACAATGTCTTAACAATAACCTAGACGTTAAAGCCGCCATTTTTGAGTCGTTGTTAGAGTAAAAACGTACCTATCTATCGTTTATATGAATTTTTTTATTGTTAGTCATGAAAACCTTTCGAATTTAATTATATTTTATCCTTAATTATTTATAGTCTTTTTCGTAGCTTTATTATAAATATATTACATGATGTCATGGCGATAAGGACATAGATTGAATAAAATTGTCCGACTTCGACTACACACTCAAGCCAAACTAATGATCGACCTGTGACGGACAATTCTGAAAGTCAGGCCTCTAGGCTTCTGTACGAGAGGCAGGGAGTTTAACTTGATGAAAAGATAACATTGATTGTTATTAAAGTAGGTTGATGGTCGACACGATGAATAAAACTCCATGGTGTTGGGGGGGGGGGGGGGGCATTTCTTAATCCGAGCTGATTGCAATGTTGGCCTACTACATTGCATTGCTCCCTTTTTTAGTCATGTGTGTAACCAAAATGGAACAAAAATTATTTGTATAAATATATACTAAAACTACTATGTTGGCTTGATAAAAACACTTTTCATATGATAAGCTATGGTTGGAGTATGAATTTCTCATTGATATGGCAGCAGACATGACTGGAGCCAGTGGTGATGTCGGTAAGATAATCGACCGCGGATCAGCATGTGCGTTGGTCAAATCCTAGAGGCTCACCCGTCACTAACATCGCTTTCGAGTGAGAAAACTGACGGTAACATTAGCTTTTTTACCAGACTCAGTATAAATAAATACCTTGGACCATCCGTTTTGCAGAATATAAGAAAAAACTAAAACACGGGAACACCTACATGTAGTTTGCATAATTTATACTCAATTAATCACATGATTGTATTTCGCATTGTGTCAATAAGACAGATTATAGTACATTGAAAGCAATACACAACATACTATTTAAACGAAGTTTCTAGTGTATAACTGCGAAAGCTAACACGGAAAAGACAGATAAAAACACGCTTGAACCGATTACATTGTTCACAGGATGCATAATTATCTATTATGATATATTATATCTATCACTAGTATGGTAAAATGAAGCTAATTTATATTATCTACTAACTACTGATTCTTTCTAATGTATTCAAGCATCATTAGCGTCACGTATTTAGATATTTAGGCCATTTAATTCACACATTAGGTATACGCACGTATACTAATATATCTCTAATAAACGATATTAGCATTATTTCAGGCTACGCTCGTTATATTTAAGTATGTGCTCTCCGGAGGGCATATATACGAAGTATCTATCATTTGCACCTTTATGCATTTATACTATCATTTCTCTCTCTCTCTCTCGTTCTCTCTCTCTTAGTGCACTGCCTAATGGCTAGTTCATGGCTAATTACTTTTCCAATCAATTCTATTCTCAGCCTTCATTTTCATCTCTTCATGTCTCCATCTGCCTCCATCTCTTTTCCCTTGCACTCGTCCATCTATTACATCTAGCAGCAGCCAATATCCTCTTATAATATGCTCTATCAAACTTTTTTTATATCATATTACACTTATTAGCTGCTTATCTTTATCGACTTCATCAAAAAATTTTATTTGTAATTATTTGAGTCAAACTGCTTTTTCAATCTTTCTCTGTAACCACATTTTCCTTGCTTCTATTTCCTTTTATCCCCTTTCCGTAACCTCCACACTTCACATTCATACCGTAGTGTAGTCCGCACGAATGTTTTAGCGCGTCTTTATATAAACAGTTTCATTTAGAGTCATTTTTTCACTACGTGAATAATAGGATCATAATGCAAATACATGTAGACCAACGTTAAGTGCATGTAAGTTTCTAAGTTGAACATGACGTTAAATGCGGAGTACATACTGAACACAATATAGACACGCAAATACATGCATCAAATACACGCATCTATCATCAATTAGAAGTAACTTTAATTCAATTGATACCTATGTACTCAATTAAATCCGAATAGTACTCGTTAAGTAACTTTAATTCTAAGAAATGGTTTCCGCTATGACATCAAATAATCGTCGTTAATAATACCGTTATTGATCCGTTTAATGCTACAATTATACCCTGATGGGCCGAGATAGTATTTACAAATATCCTATGATCGGATTTTAAAATGCACCAAAACACATTTCCTTATATGCGTTAATGAAGATTCATCACATATTATAGTGAAATGATCTTCTATGAGGGTCTCAATCAATTTTAGTACCAATTACTTAAAAGTTCGGAAGTCTCCATAGTCAACTTTCAATGCGATTCTGTCTTATTAGTGGCTGAGATAAACTTATCTGTTTACTTAGCTTATCACAATTCAGACTTTAACTATGGCATCAGTTTAGATATAGGAAATAAAAAATATAGGAATATAATAAAAATATATTCAAATATAGGAAATAAAAACCGCTGAGATCCACAGTCCGGGCGGCTAACAATGCGCTCACTAAGGAACTACTTAAGCCAGAAAAGCTAGAATGTTCTCTATGTTTAAGAATTTGTCCCTTAAATCAGTCAAGTAATAATAATAATAATAATAATAATAATAACACACATTACAGTGAAACGATCAATTGCGTTGACATCTATCACTTTTAATACCACATGTTTTAAACCGTTAAAAATTTAGTCTATTTTCCGTGTAACCAGTCCAATGAATGTCCGAGATCTTAGTCTCACATCAGCGCGGCTGGGATTTGAACCCACGAGAGTTCAATGCATCTCAGGATCTGTCATTTAAAACTTCATGACGTTATCTCTAACCATTGCGCTATTGAGACATTCATATATCCGATAATTAAACGATTAAATAAATGGTTAAATCGTGTCAATTGAAAAATAGAAAATGAAAATAAAAATGAAAAATTAAAATTTCACAAGTGCTACATGAAGCTCAGAAACTGATTAGATATTTTTAGATATTTGTGTATACAACAATCACTGACACAACACACACGACATCAAACGATTCTCACACAACCGCTAAGCAGTAATAACCTGAATCCATAACTCATTCTCTCAGTAATATTCTCTAGAATAAAATGTGTACATTTTCCAATTTTAAAATGTTTAAATATTCTAATTTCCTACTTATTATTTAATTTATTATTTTTTCACAAATTTAGATGTGCGATATTTAGGTATTTAAGGTTGATTTTTTACCGAAATATTAGAAGAGTACCACATATCGACGGAAGCTTGAACAGATTGTTAGCGTGTTACTGGAGGTATAAGAAACTTTCAATTCTTAATGTAAGTAAACTATTCATTTTTCGTCTGCCGACAAATTACTTTTCACATTTTCGTCTTATATAGACACTAAGCATACACTGTCAAAGCACATTTATTTTGTCAATAGATGTTTCATTCTCAGACGTGAGCTGAAACCCCAACGATAATTTGCCTGATTTACAGCGATTCAGTGCATTGTAGGGACTATCATTAACAGAGGCGTGGTTACCAGATGACGTCACGATGACGACAGGCAGTCCATCATGCAGTATTTGAGATCTCAGAGAGGAACTGAGATCATCTTCGAACTGCGAAACTGTGAAGTCAATGTTGCAGAAAAGTTCAGGCCGATCTTCGGAGAGCCTGCGACGTCTGTGAGAGTAGTCTTCACCGGTCAGAAAATACGTGAACATTTCTCCCTTACCCTGAAATTAGTGAAATTATTGGAATTAAAATTATTATTATTATTTTATAATAATTATTTTATAATAAATATTAACAAATAATTCGCAATTTCTAGTATTAATAGAAAATTATACTATTAATAGTATTTTCCGTGTTGCGTGCGTGCCATTTAAAAATAAATCAAACGTAAACTGCATGTATCGCAAATTGTGACTGCGCAAAAGAACAGAGAAAACAAAGAGAAGCGATCTCAGATGCCTTAATTCTCACAAGCTATAGACTTCATTTAATTGCTGATAAGGTATAGTCTCTTGTGAAGGGATTGACTTGTTGATCGATGGAGTGCTCCAATGGAGTGCGACAGCAGACTGTGAGAATAAACATGTTCTTTAGAATTGCTACATGGCATAACAATAGAAAGAACATTATTATTATTATTACTATTATTATTATTATTATGCCATAAAAATTGCTATTATTTAGTGTCGGTATATTGGTCTTGATAGATAACACAGTTTCAATTTCATCAAACCTTAAAAATTATTAATTTATCTCAATTGGTTTATTTATACCATTATCTGGCGTCCACCTTGCCTCACTCACAAGTAAACATAACTCTGATTTTAAAGTCTTAATGTAAATTTGTCATTATAGTGGAGTGGCTTCCTATCCAATGTCCTTTGTAATTATTGGTGTTCAGTAAATTAACGTAATAAACCAGGTGAAAGATACAGTGATATAATTAGCTATTAGCTAATTTCATAGACGATGTTTATTAGCTAAACTATGATAAATTATTAAAGTATATTTATAAAACCTTCATCGACACCGGGCCCCTCGGTTCAGTTATATATCCTCCCAGAGTGTCGAGAAGCTCTTTGCACTTATCACTACAGTGTATCTTCAAAGCTACAACATACACAAGAAGTGATAAAATAATTTATTAATTGTCTAATTATAAGTTTTAATTTCGGTTGTAAACTAGAATGTATAATTTTACAAAATGATGCCATTAAACTATCGCAGTGAATATTTTACGGGCGAGTTTGATGGTTGGTTGAACTAAAACTTAATTGATCTGCAAATTAGCTGCAGGTTAACATCTATAAATTAATAGTATTTACGCTTGTTAAGATAATTGGCCTACTGACTAACAAACGAAAAAATTGGTAAACAGTATTTTTCCAAGTATTTTCCAAGAATTTCAAATCCAAAATAAAAAGTTTAAATCCTTCCGCAAGGACTTAGATGGTAATAACTCTTTAACTTTAAGAAAACTAATCGTTCACCGTTGACTCTATGTTGTCATGTTACCACAAAGAATGAAAAGTTAAATTCTACCTAATATTAGACTGCTACCATTAAAATTATGAAAATACATTGAATTACGAAAACTGTGCAATAAACATCATAGGTTTTATAATCAATACCAATAAACTATATATTTTCTGAAATTGTACTTGTCTCTCTCTCTCTCTCAGTGCACTGCCCACTGGCAGGTCCATGGTATATAACGCCTCCACTCTTATCTGTCTTCCGCCTTTCTTTTCATTTCCACATATGAGTGGGTCTTTAAATCATCTAACATACCTAATCTCGGCCTGCCCCTGCCTCTTTTTCCTTCCATTCTACCTTCTATGACCTCTTTTAATAGACCTTCCCCCCTTAGAATGTGTCCTATCCATCTCTTCTTCCTATTTCTTAATACATTTATCAACTATCTATCTGTGCCAACTCTCTCCAGGACTTCCTCATTTGTAACCTTTTGGGTCCAGCTAATCCTCTCCATTCTTCTCCAAATCCACATATCCAATGCCTCCAGTTTCCTAATATCTTCCTTCCTTAAGGTCCATGTTTCACATCCATACAATAGCGTGGTCCAAACCAAAGTTTTCACTATCTTTATCTTTGTGTCTTTCTTTAGACTTTTTGTTAATAGTTCTTTTCTATTACAAAAGGCCGCTTTTACTTGTGCAATCCTACTGCATATTTCTGTCTCACATTTCCCATTGTACTAGTAATGCCTGTAACTATTGTCGAAAAGTTTTGAGCCTGCTTCTATTGATCCTATCTAATATACCAACACTAGTAATAACAGTAATAATAAAGATTTAACGTCTGTTTCGTTGTTTAAGTACAATGCAAAAATATCATTAAGAAAATATCGGTTGTAATAAATATCGATACCACTTATTTTCCTGACTTATTTTTTACTCTTCCAGTCTTCCACCGGCTGGAGCCAGTGGCGATGTCGGTAAGATATTCGACCTCGGATCAGTACGCGCGGGATTCAAATCCTGATCTCGCCCGTCACTGACATCGCTTTCGAGTGAGGAAACTGACGTTAGCATTAGCTTTGTCAGCTTTTTTAAATATCTGAACTTTGACGTTTGTACATGTAGTTATATGGACTTCACATTGAGACATGTGCATCTATTTTCAATCTGAGACTGACACTTACGTTCTCCCGAAGATTCTAGACGAGAAGCTGTGTTGACTGTGTCTCCAAACAGACAGTACCGAGGCATCTTCATTCCAACCACACCCGCTACCACTGGACCTGCGATACATATCAATCAATAGTATCAATCAATCAAACCTAATCAATCAATAGAGAACTGATAGAAGTGTTCATCAACAGCAGTTGCAGATTCGTTGATAATTCTTTTCCGACGGAAAATATCGTAAACTAATTTAAATAAATACTGTTAGTTCTTTTTAGAATCGGTTCAATCAAGTATTATTTAGAATAAGGTCAGAATACATTTTGGAATAAGCTTTATTTATAATAAGTTCAATCTGTAAATGCTACTCATGTACTACTCTGGGTTGTATTTGCTAAGGGGTTCGACCCCTCTTGGTAGATTTGTGATTCCCTGCTAATGATTTATCCCCTGTTTCATCCTTCCCCTATGACAAAGCCCTGATGATTACTCCGCTGATGGCCCTTCGACCCGCCCTAACGACTTCCCATAGAAAATGTTAAAAAATACAACCCTGGTGCTACTAAGTTCTGAGCCGCATTGCCGGGTCATGGCGATATCAGTAGTAGATTGGATTCCAATTAGATTCGATACTGATACACCGACTTTTTCTTAATGCTATTAATTCCGGAAAAAGTAAGTCATAATATTTACCACATATGATCCCCAGAAGTAGAAATTGGACCATTTCAGTTTCTAAGGGGTTTATGATAGAATTTTTAACTTTTACAGATATCGACACTCCCGTATCAATATTAAATGACTTGAATGTTATATATAGGCCAACATTGACTTTTGTGGGTCCTTGTGTGTTCCCAGTGTCTAGGATTACACTGATTTTGCAATGTTATTTAACTATTTTGCTATGATCTACTACTGTGCGAATCCAATGAAATTTAATATATAAATAAATGTGCATTGAATTGAATTGAATGGAATTGAATCATGTTTATTTCACTCTAGGCTACACCATACGCAAGAAATGCACGATACCACGAGGAAATTATTAAGAATGTAAAACGAAACTTTGATATGTTTTGATATGTTTTGAAGGGCAACTCGAAACTTTGATATGTTTTGAAGGGCAACTCTAAACAAACAAGTAGGCATTTAAGATTCCTCCTATTATCTGATTATTAGTAATTGTATGTTATATTTGATTAGGAATACTACTGTATTATCCGACCGTCAGAAGAATAACATATTCAAATTTAAAACATAATTTTAATTTCTCTTCCTCTTAGTGCTCTCCCTATTGGTAGGTCCTTAGCATATAACTCCTACACATATTTCAATCTTCTGTCTTTCCCATTATATAAACATATGAAGTAGTTGTCAAATCATCCAACAGCCAATGTTTGGGTCTTCCTGTAACCATTTTTCGTCTATTCTTCCTTCAATTATCTCTTTCAGAAAACGATTCAATCTCAGTATATGACTCCTGCAGTAATTCTTTCTATTCTTTATGATTTCTATTAATTTTAATATGTAAAGCAATCAATGCAAACTTCAACCTACCGGAGTGGATACCAATGCGGAGCTTGAGCGTTGTGGAAGGTCTATGACGGATACGGAAGTCCCGAATAACTCTGAGAAGATGTAAGGACATGGAAGCTATCTCACCGGCGTGGTTGTCGCCGTTACGAATAGGTAGACCGCTTACGACCATGTAGGCGTCCCCTATCGTCTCCACTTTGTAGACGTCGTACGCCTCGATGATTGAATCGAACAGAATGTAGAGATCGTTCAACATGTCCACTACCTGCAATTTGAAGTAGTGCTAGAACTACAATGTGATGTAGAGCTACATTGCAGTGTGAAGTAGAGCTAGACTGCAATGTGAAGTATAGCCAGATTGCAATGTGAAGTAGAGCTAGACTGCAATGTGAAGCATAGCTAGACTGCAATGTGAAGCAGAGCTAGATTGCAATGTAAAGTAGATCTATATAAGTTTAACGTCGCTTTCATATCACGGTGATGCTATCAGTGAGAGATGAAGATAGAAATAAACGCAACTTAAAAATTAAAATATTAGAAAGCGTTGAAAATGAGAGAGCATGTCAAGTTAAACATTATATAAAGAATAAAAAGATATGAAGATTATTTGCGCAACACTGTAAAAATTGTCAGTAAAGCTTTGTCGTAATCGAGTAGACAATTACCACATTTCGGCATACGATTTGCTGAATTCTGTTAATGTTCACGATTTCGTAAATATGTAGTAATAGTAATAGTAATGGTAATGGTAATGGTTATGGTTATGGTAATGGTAATGGTAATGGTAATGGCAATGGCTATGGCAATGGCAATGGCAATGGCAATGGCAATAGTGATAGTGATAGTAATAGTAATAGTAATAGTAATAGTAATAGTAATAGTAATAGTAATAGTAATAGTAATAGTAATAGTAATAGTAATAGTAATAGTAATAGTAATAGTAATAGTAATAGTAATAGTAATAGTAATAGTAATAGTAACAGTAATAATAATAGTAATAGTTATAATGCAGTAACAAATGAGGAGTTCAGACCTCCATAGGAGTGCTCTCTGCGGAGAGAGAAGTGAAGCCCACGATATCACTGAAGTAGATAGTCACACCCTCGTAAAGTTCAGGTACAACGTGCTTACCTCCAATCAGCTGCTCTGCTACCGGTCTACAGAGTTCAACAACATGCCATTAAAATGCGTCTTTCAATTCTAATATCGATGCAAGGTTAATATAAATGCCTAAGTTATAATCAAATGGAGTTATTAGACTATCTAAATCCTAAATTCGAGAACATAGGCCTAAATATGGTTAATGAAAGCCATCGGATTTCGATGGCAATATTTTTCATTAATAGACAAATTACATGTGTTTGTTTTACAGAAATATCAGGACAAATCCTTACAGTTATAAAGTTGTTAAAACGAAAAAAAAGTTTAAAAAGTAACAGCATACTTAGGCAGCATTCTTAGAAGTAAGGTCTCTGTAGTTTTCTTCTCTTGTGCTAACTGCATTGTTCTCTCATCCACCAATGATTCCAGAGTGTTTGCGTACTTTTCCATAATAGCCAACATGTTGTCGAATATATTGGCACTCCTACAAAATCAATCGCAACTAATTAATGGATTAACAAGTAAATTTTACATTACTTACACATGAAACTATAGCAATTAGTGATATTACATTATATTTAACGTATTAACGTATATATTATGTATGAGGGCCTACGTTATACATGTACATGTATATACTCCATATTTCTAGTCTCGGCCATAATTATGCAAGAATTCAAGGGAAGACGATGATGATGACACTGTATAGCCTAATGCTATATTATATAATATTAGGTACTATATTCTGCTCACTGTACGATATTATATAATGTATATATGTATATATATACTATATATATAATATATATATAGTATATATATACTTATATACATTATATAATATTGTATATAGTGTATATATGTATATACATGTATTTAAAAATCACTTGTTAATCAATTAATGTATATATATACATGCATATATAGATATAATTATGCAAAATTTATATATATATAATTATATATATATATATATATATATATAATTATATATATATATATATATATATATATATATATATATAATTATATATATATTTTGGTTATGACAGTGGTTATGAGAGTGTCCAATATTAAAGGTGAAGTTAATATCACAATAAATGGTACGAAATTGGAACAGGTAAGGAGTTTCAAATATTTGGGTCATACTATAACCGATGATGGGAAACGTGAGACGGAAATATGCAGTAGGATTGCACAAGCAAAAGCGGCCTTTAGTAGTAGAAAAGAACCATTAACAAAAAGTCTAAAGAAAGACACAAAGATAAAGATAGTGAAAACTTTGGTTTGGACCACGCTATTGTATGGATGTGAAACATGGACCTTAAGGAAGGAAGATATTAGGAAACTGGAGGCATTGGAAATGTGGATTTGGAGAAGAATGGAGAGGATTAGCTGGACTCAAAAGGTTACAAATGAGGAAGTCCTGGAGAGAGTTGGCACAGATAGACAGTTGATAAATGTATTAAGAAATAGGAAGAAGAGATGGATAGGACACATTCTAAGGGGGGAAGGTCTATTGAAAGAGGTCATAGAAGGTAGAATGGAAGGAAAAAGAGGCAGGGGCAGGCCGAGATTAGGTATGTTAGATGATTTAAAGACCCACTCATATGTGGAAATGAAGAGGAAGGCGGAAGACAGAGAAGAGTGGAGGCGTTATGTACCATGGGTCTGCCAGTGGGCAGTGCACTAAGATATATATATATATATATATATAATCTACGACATTATATATACATGTATATAGACCAATTTGTATATATGTAATGTACATGTATATAAATATATACTTTATATATAATATATTATATATTAGCGAGGCAAAACTTAAAGGAATGGATATAAAGTCTATTCGTATCCCGACCCTGGTTATTTTGGGATTTAAGGGAAGATGATGATGATGATGATGATTAGCTAGGCTTTATGTGTCCAGTTATTCATAAAATATACCAATGAACTGAGATCGACCTAGTGAAGGAAATAATCGGACGGATCTAAAAAATAAAATATAAAATCTGAAGTATAATTAATCAGTAATTGTGAAGTACATGTACATGTATTAATTAGATAATCATTATTACAGTTAATCGTTATTAAAGTTAATCATTATTACAGTTAATCATTATTACAGTTAATCATTATTACAGTTAATCATAATTACAGTTATTCATTATTACAGTTAATCATTATTACTGTTAATCACTATTACAGTTAATAACTATTACAGTTAATCATTAATACAGTCAATAATTATTACAGTTAATCATTATTACAGTCAATCATAATTACAGTTATTCATTATTACAGTTAATCATTATTACTGTTAATCACTATTACAGTTAATAACTATTACAGTTAATCATTAATACAGTCAATAATTATTACAGTTAATCATTATTACAGTCAATCATAATTACAGGCCGCTTTGCATGGGCTTCAGTCTGATCCGGATGTACTTAAAGTCCGGCCGCTGATCAGCGTCCTCGCTCCAGCACTCCTCAATGCACTTCATCATGAACTCCTCACACCGGATCTGAGAGGTGTCCGGGCGCAGGGGTCCCTCGAGTCCTGGATTCATCAGCTGATCCACGATCTCTGTCATAGGTATCATTTAAATTGCTTAATGTTTAAAGATTAGGATACTGGAATCCTTGGAAAAGTGGATTTGGAGAAGAATGGAGAGGATTAGCTGGACTCAAAAGGTTACAGTTGAGGAAGTTCTGGAGAGAGTTGGCACAGATAGACAGTTGATAAATGTATTAAGAAATAGGAAGAAGAAATGGATAGGACACATTCTAAGGGGGGAAGGCCTATTAAAAGAGGTCATAGAAGGTAGAATGGAAGGAAAAAGAGGCAGGGGCAGGCCGAGATTAGGTATGTTAGATGATTTAAAGACCCACTTATATGTGGAAATGAAGAGGAAAGCGGAAGACAGAGAAGAGTGGAAGCGTTATATACCACTGCCAGTAGGCAGTGCACCAAGAGACGGAGAATGTTTAACGAAAGTTTCATCATTAACGCATGATAAATCTAAACAATTCTGATTATTTTTCTACTTATATAAGTATTGAACTCAAGACATTCGTTTTACTAGTTGCCTATTAAACAGCTTACTGTAGTTCACTCAAAAGAGTTTCATACAATTGTAACAAATAATCAATATTCATATATTTGTCAAACTATGCAACTATTATATCGCCAAAGAATGTTAGATATTTCACAAATTCTATAAATAATGATTTGCTAAAGGATTCTTTATGGTTATCATTTTTTATTATTGTAGGAACTCTTCAGTAAATAAACTTACAGCTACTTACTATTAAAGAATCTTCAGAAGGCTATGTGCTGTCACTCGATCAAAAGCCAAAGCCAAAATCTAAAGCTAAATTTAACAGTGGATTCCTGCAAGATCAGTGTAATTCAAGCAATAACGGGAAGAGCACTAGATCTGACCCCTGCACCTACCGATCCGCTGTCGAATAACTCGCCAACATGCCGCCGGCCGTCCTATTTAGGAGTAATCTTCATTAATTCATTAATGAAGAAGTGGATGGTAAAGATACTATTTTTGGGATAATATAAATATTTGAGGCCAGGTGCGACCTATTTGAATCTCTCTCTCTTTTTCCTTCTTTCTCTGGTTTGAACCGGATGCTTAATTAAATTGATATCTAGAGATTATTACCATTAAGTTGATATTAGGAAGTTGACTTAATACAGTAGTGACTAGTAGAACTGAGTCTGAGTCAGAGAGTCGGCAGTAGAATTGAGTTTGTCACTCGTAGTCAGAGTCTGAGAGTTGAGCCTGAGAGTTAGGAGTCAACTTGAGAGGTTGACGTTAGGTCAACATGACACAGGTGCATAGAATGTTTTAGTATGATAGTATGATATGTATGTTTGTATGTTTGAGGTTGTGATATGTTAGAATGTCATAACAGTTTGTAATTAAATTATGTTTACGAACTGTAAGTTATTTATGTGATGCGTGAATTGTAATTGAATGTGTTATTAAATATTGTTATATTAGAAACTCGCGTTGTTCTGTAGCGTAGAGGTAACATTAGAATTGCGCCTTCAATATTATACCACCTAGGCCAGGACAACCCATATTCCTTCAGGAACCTTCGCTAGTCTTTATTTCATTATTATAGTGAGATTTGGGTTAAAATTCTAATTAGGTCAGCAAAAAACACATCTCAGAGTGATAGATTACCCTTAAATCCACTAGTCTAATAAAAGAGGTCATAAAAATTAGAATGGAGAGGCAGAAAAAAGAGGCAGAGGCAGGCCGAGATTTGGTATGTTAGATGATTTAAAGGCCCACTCATATGTAGACAAGATGATTTAAAGGCCCACTCATATGTAGACAAGATGAGTCAAAGACCCACTCATATGTGGACATGAAGAGGAAAGCGGTGGACAGAGAAGAGAGGAGTCATTATATACCATGGGCCTGCCAGTAGGCAGTGCACTAAGAGAGAGAGAGAGAGAGAGAGAGAGAGGGAGAGAGAGAGAGAGAGAGAGAGAGAGAGAGAGACAGAGTGAGACGAAATTTAAAACAAAAGTACCGATAACTGAAACTCGATCAAGGAAACTCTAATAACATAAGTGGTGTGTCGCATTTAACCTGACGATTAAAATAAATATCTGAATGAATAATATAATTAAGATTGTTTTTAAATTGGGATAGTTAATGTCGCATGATCTTAACATGGCTAGTGATGAATATGAATACTGTATGTGCATACATGTATACACATACAGTATTGTACTTGGTTCATCTTGTCTACGTATGAGTGAGCCTTTAAATCATCTAACATAGCTAATCTCGGCCTGCCTCTGCCTCTTCTTTCAAACCCGAACTCATTCAACAGTTTATTCTTGACGAGTCCATTGATATTCTGTTTTCGACAGAATATTGGCTCTCTCCTGACACTCCACCGTCCTTAACTCTCTCACTCCCCGTGATTATTCCATTCAACATGTCAGTCGTTCTTCTGGTCGTGGTGGTGGCATCGCTGCTATTTTTAGGTCAAGATCACATCAGATCACAGTGCAATTTTCTGTAAATTGCCTGTGACTGTTAATATACACCCTTTCAGAACACTTAAAACTTATAGAAAACT
This sequence comes from Enchytraeus crypticus, assembly GCA_905160935.1. Taxonomy (NCBI): domain Eukaryota; kingdom Metazoa; phylum Annelida; class Clitellata; order Enchytraeida; family Enchytraeidae; genus Enchytraeus; species Enchytraeus crypticus. The sequence goes on from CAJHZI010000718.1 coordinate 437,291, forward strand.
CTCTTCTATTAACATTGACACCTTCTCTGCTGATATTCTGTCCTCTTCTTTGTATTCTAATCCGTCTTCAACTGTTGCCGAATATTCAGCTCAATTTAGCTCCGTAATCTCTTCCATATTAGACAAACATGCCCCTCTCACAACCATTCATTGCCGCTCAAACCCTAGGGAACCATTCATTTCTGTAGAAATCCTTAAACAAAAATCTGAACGTTCCAAACTCGAAACTAAGTTCAGGAAGGATCTGAAAAATCTACTTGAACTACAAAATCCAGACATTAAGTCCAAATACCTCAAACAAAGAAAATTATTAAATAAAATGATTAGTTCTGCTAAAAGCTTGTATTATCAAAATCTAATCTCGCAGAATCAAAATTGCCTCAAGAAATTATGGGGAGCACTCGATTCTCTGCTTGATCGCACCATTCCCAAGTCACTCCCCTCTAGCTCCTCACCATCATCTCTTGCTACCTCTTTCCTCAACTTTTTCGATGACAAAATTGCCAAACTCTGTAGCTCTATACCCTCCAACTCTATTGACATGGACAACACCATTTCTGTAAATATGCCTGAGCCACCACTACTTTCTAGTTTTGAACCAGCTAAACCGGAAGAAATACGCAATTTTATTCTTCGCTCAACCGACTCATCTTGCTGCCTTGATGTTATTCCTACACGATTACTGAAATCCTGTATTGATGTTTTAGTTGCTTCCTATTACATACTTAATCAACCTCTCACTCTCAGAAGGTATCTTCCCAACCTCCTTCAAACAAGCAGTTGTATCTCCTTTGCTAGAAAAGCCTTCTCTACTAAGAGATGATCTTTCCAGTTACCGTCCTATTTCCAATCTTAACTTCATCTCTAAACTTCTTGAAAAGGTAATTTATACCCGTTTATGAACTCATCTTGATTCTTTCCCTTCTCTCACTCATTATCAATCTGCCTATAGAAAACTCCATTCTACTGAAACTCTCTTCTTCGTATACATAATGATCTTAGCTTGGCCATGATTAGTAAACAGGTTTCTGCCTTGGTTCTTCTAGATCTCCCTACTGCCTTCGATACAATTGACCATGGTATTCTAATAAATAGGCTTAAATCTTGTTTTGGCATTTCTGATTCTGCTTTTTCCCTTCTTACATCATATCTCTCATGTCGCACACAATCAGTTGTTATTGATCAAAATCGATCTTCTGAACTACCCCTCCTACAGGGTGTTCCTCAAGGTTCAGTGTTAGGTCCATTGCTCTTCTCTTTATATATCACTCCTCTTAGCTACTTGCTTGCTCATTCTTCCATAAATTTTCATTTCTATGCAGACGACACTCAACTGCATTTCCTTTTCTAATCATGATTCCGATCAGAAACTGGCTCATCTCTCATCCATTCTAGAAAAGGTTTATTCCTGGTTTTTGCGCTAACCGTCTTGCTGTTAATCCCTCCAAAACTGAATACCTTTTAATTGGCACTCCTTTGCAAAGAAGTAAAATTACCAATAACTCTGTTAATTTTCAGAATCTTGCTCTTTCACCTTCTCGATCTGCCAAAAACTTTGGAGTCATATTTGATGAAAACCTTGACTTTAAATCCCATATCTCTTCTGTTTGTCGCGCTTCTTTCTTTCAGATTCGTCAGATTAGGCAAATACGTCCATCCCTTACTAGAAATTCAGCCACTATCCTTGCTAATTTTATAGTTCATTCAAAGCTCGACTACTGTAATTCATTATTACATGGGTTGCCTACTTCTTCTCTCAATCGTTTGCAGCACGTCCAAAATTTTTTTCACGTGTTGTTTGTAAGTCCTCTCGACTTCAATTTCGCTCTCTTTCTCTTCTTCGCAGTCTTCACTGGCTCCCTATTAATCAACGCATAAAATATAAAATAGCTCTATTAACTTTCAAAACTCTGCGATTTGGCAAGCCTTCTTACTTATCTGAAATTCTTCTTCCCTATCGTCCCTCACGTTCACTCCGTTCCACCGATGCCAATCTTCTGTCTGTTCCTAATGTTCTCGCATCATTGGGCAGACGTTCATTTTCTTACGCAGCACCCAAATCTGGAACTCTTTACCTGCTAATCTTCGCTCTTGTGTTTCTCTTTCAACATTCTCTAGCAAGCTTAAGACTTAGCTTTTCCCACCGTAGACATAATCAATCTACCCTGACCATTTTTTGATCACCGGACTGGCTTTCGTTTAGGACCTTACTCCTCCTCAGCACATTTCTTTTGCAGATTGGTCTGGGTGAATTGATTTGTAGTGATGTGTGCTGTTGGGGACGTCCCTGACATCATCCCTGGGTGAGGAAACGGACGTTAAACCTTATTATTATTATTACATGTATGTATGTATAAGTGTATGCGTGTTTATTTGTGTATGTGTATGTATCTGTGCATGTATGTGTCTGTATGTGTATATACATGTATGTGTATGTATGTACATGTATGTTGTGTGTGTGTATATATGTACGTATGTGTACGTGTGTATGTATGTACACGTACGATATTGTTCACACATTTTTCTAGTCACTTTTTGCCATTTAGCAATATTGACATTTTGCATGTTACTTATTCACTTGATAACTTTGTAATTTTATCTTTTGTACTTGTCTACCATATAATTGGTGAAAATAAATAAATAAATATACCGTGATAAGATTTCAAGGACTTGGTCCATGGTTCTCCAATCCTGGAGTAAATGCAGAAGAGTATGAGAGCAAATGAGTACACATCTCCTTTCTGTGTACCTCTTCCATGCGGACAATGATCGCGAAAAAGTTCAGGAGCCTTCTGTGTACCTCTTCCATGCGGACAATGATCGCGAAAAAGTTCAGGAGCCTTCCACAGTAGTTCTACAATAGAGTTAGCTTAACCAATAGATTAGTTCAATAACGTAGAAAAAAAACTGCATACATAATACATAACTATTATCGTTAACTCCCACATGAATCATGTTCTTATCGGATCTGGAAGAGAACAAATAGTGGAAACCTCTTACTAGTGCATTAAAAAAATTGGTATACAGATATTGCAACTTTGTATATGTAGGCCTATATTGCAAATTCGTATATATACAGTCAACTGCAGATTTGTATATGTATATGCAAAATGTTTATAGCAAATTTTTATATGTGTATTGCAAATTTATCTTCCATTATGCCTTCTATCACCTCTTTTAGCCATTCATCGCCATTGGCTGGAGCCAGTGGCGAGGTCGGTAAGATACTCGACCGCGGATCAGTAGGTGCTGGGTTCAAATCCTGGGCTCACCCGTTACTGATATCGCTTTCGAGTGAGAAAACTGACGTTAACATTAGCTTTCATTAGCTTTTTTAGTAGACTTTCCCCTTTGAATGTGTCCCATGCAACTATTCTTGTCATTTCTTAATGCATTTGTCAACCGTCTACCTGTACCCACCCCCTCAAGAACTTCCTCATTTGCAACCTTTTGAATTCAGCTATTCATTTCCATTTTTCTCCATGTCCACATTTCCAATGCCTCTAGTTTAGAATCCAAAAATAGTCCTTCCTTAAGGTGCATGTTTTACATTTATATAATACGTGGTCCACACCAAGGTTTCACTATCTTTATTAGTCTCTTTAATATATATATATATATATATATATATACATATATGTACTGTATATATATATATATATGTATATATATCTACATATATATATACATATATATATATACATATATATATATATATATATACATATATATATGTACATGTTTATAGTATATATACAGACTGAGGCAAAAAAAATCCCATAGCGAAATCTCAATAACTATAACAAAACTCAAAATATTTGTACAAAAGTTTTGGAATTTCGGCATATAATTTGTAAATTTGATGAAAATAGTTTGAACAGTAACAAAATTACAGCAATTCTACGAAAAAAGTTCAAAAATCAATTTTAACAAGCTGGTATATATATATATGGTCTGTATAAAGAAGCAGATAAAACTAAGGTTAAAGTCAGTTTCCTCACCCGAAAGCGAAGTCATTGACGGGCGAGCCCAGGATTAAATATATATATATATATATATATATATATATATATAGACATGTATAGGTATATATATATATATATATATATATATATATATATATATATACCTATACATGTATATATATGTTATATATATATACCTATATATGTTATATATATATATATATATATATATATATATATATATATATATAACAGATTACGGGAAATGTGAGACGGATATATGCAGTAGGATTGCACAAGCAAAAGCGGCCTTTGGTAGTATAAAAGAACTATTAACAAAAAGTCTAAAGAAAGACACAAAGATAAAGATAGTGAAAACTTTGGTTTGGACCACGCTATTGTATGGGTGTGAAACATGGACCTTAAGGAAGGAAGATATTAGGCAACTGGAGGCATTGGAAATGTGGATTTGGAGAAGAATGGAGAGGATTAGCTGGACCCAAAAGGTTACAAATGAGGAAGTCCTGGAGAGAGTTGGCACAGATAGACAGTTGATAAATGTATTAAGAAATAGGAAGAAAAGATGGATATGACACATTCTAAGGGGGGAAGGTCTATTAAAAGAGGTCATAGAAGGTAGAATGGAAGGAAAAAGAGGCAGGGGCAGGCCGAGATTAGGTATGTTAGATGATTTAAAGACCCACTTATATGTGGAAATGAAGAGGAAGGCGGAAGACAGAGAAGAGTGGAGGCGTTATGTACCATGGACCTGCCATTAGGCAGTGCACTAAGAGAGAGATATATATGTAAATTTATACATACAGTATGTACACGTATACAGTATATATATACAAACTTTCATAATAAGAGAGTTCATCGCGCACTAGAGGTGCGTTGGTCTTCCGCAGACTATGAAGACCGAAGTCAGAGATCTGGAGCACCCAGCGACTGTCCACAAGACAGTTCGTCGTCTTAAGGTTTCCGTGCGAGATGATCTCACTGTCGTGGAGGTGAATCATCCCCTACAAACATTCCATAGCAAAACATGGATACATTTCCTACTAGCTCTCTGTCGAATTGCATGTCCAAGTCTTCGTCTTCTTCTTCTCTAAGAGCCGTGCCTGTTCCAAGCCTGGGCGGTCTTGGTCATATTCCTCCATATGTCTCTGTTCATTTTTGCTCTGATCATCTCTGTTTCAGTTAACTGCATCCATTTGCTAAGACTAATAAAAACGTCATCCGCTGTCGACCCTTGCATCTTTTGCCCGTCCAAGTACATATTCTTGAACACGGTCTGATATGCAACAAGGAGAGCACTTGATGGAACAACAGTTTAGTCCCTTCACAAGTGATTATGCATCATCCACACTATACTGGAGCCTATAGAATGATAACAATAAGACTTCTGAGGTGGTTTTCCCTTTAGCTACCTTAGTTGATTTATCACTTCCCAGGGTAGGAGCAGTTAACAGTTAGTCTATTCTTTAATGACCACTACCCAGTGCGGAAACAAAGATAGATCATTTGAAAAAGATAATGTTTAAGCAAGGTGGGCGATATTAAAATAGGACAAATAAAGCTATGTTAAAAATAATTTAGTTTAAAATTCAAATAAGCGAAACAAAATTGAGAATGGTTTTGCAACTGTCGCAGTTTATAGATTTCGGAACCTTCATACAAAATACGACAATTTACCTTATTCATTATAGATGCGTTTTAAATATATAATCATAAAATCAATAACCTAATACCTAAATAATAATTCAATACCTAATAATGTAGTTGCTAAAGAAATCGACAAGATATCAAAAGTCAATCTCTCATATCAAACATAGAAAATATAGGACATTTCATCATGCAAGCAACTGAGATATAATATATATATAATGAATATTTTAAAAATTCTTAAAATCTATTTGCTTATACATGTAAGACTGTAAGTGTTAATGAGCGATCGCACAATGAATACACATGAACGATTAATTCATAGAAGAAGTTCAGTACAATTATATTGAGCCAGCACTATCTTCTATCTGTCTGTCTGAAGTAACGCTGAACATCATGATTCATATTTAAAATTCCTCAACAGTTACGCAAATTACGGCTCTATCATTTGTTCATTGTCAACTTAAATTCTTATGATCAGTAAATATATTGAATTTCAATACCGATTCTACGAATTTCTAAACCGATTACATTCAATTTGTGCAAGGCATGCCTATATTTGCAACGTTCAGCCCTATATTGAAAACAACTTTTTCAACTAAGAACTTGTTTGATATAGGCTATTTTAACTTTTTCAAAACGTTATGTCAATTTTATTACATTTACGCAATGTTGATATATATACATATTTTAGGCCTATATTGAATACATCTTTTTTCATATTATATGACGTCCCTGACATCATCTTTGTATGAGGAAACAGACTTTAAACCTTTATTATTATTGTTATTATTATATATTACAAATTTTTAGATATATATTTATTGAGAGTCCTATGCTATATTAGTCGACTTAGGATTGAGAGGTTAGATTTCAAATCCAGGCTCAGTTATAATAAACTATTTATCCTGGTTGTGAGCGATGTTGCATGCGGGTAAATTCTAGTTTAAAATATTATCTCCTGTAATACGTAGATTAACCTTGATCAAATCGAACACGAGTGAGGCAATGAACATGTCATCCAGGTGAATGTCTTCGTTCTCCAGAATTTCCTGTTACAGTGAAAGAGTTTATTACAGAAATACCATTAAATACTAACACAAATAGTAAAAACTGAAATACTAGTATTATCGCTACTGGTGGCAGCCAGTGGCGATAATACTAGTATTTCAGTAAGGTATTCGACCGCGGATCAGTATGTGGGGATTCAAATCCTGGGCTCACCCGTCACGGACATCGCTTTCAAGTAAGGAAGCTGACGCTAACCTTAACTTTACTAACTTCTTTATTTCTTATACTCCAGGCACGGAGCCTAAGTTATGCCCGATATAAATTATCATCATCTTCCCTTGAATCTCATTTTTTTAAGGATCGGGATGCGAATAGAAATTAACATTCGTTTTATGAAATTTTGTAGCAACTTCTGGAGCCCAGGCGACCACCAACCGAATACCCTTTACGACATTGGTTTGGATCTTAGTGCTTTCATGGCTCCAGTCTCCATTGAGCCAATGGAGGCTGGAGTCTAGAGAGGCTGGAGCCAGTGGCGATATCAGTAAGAATCTAGACCGCGGATCAGTATGTGCCCGTTCAAATCCTGGGATCTCCCGTCACTGACATCGCTGTCGAGTGAGGAAGCTGACGTTAACATAAGCTTTATTAGCTTCTTTTCAATATCCGATATTAAAATACTTCAATAAATCACTAAACGGAGACGTGTACTGACCTTGAGGCTGCCCCTGGAGCAGTACAAGGTCACAATACAGATATGAGGCGGCTCAATGCAGGCGCCGATGAATCTGTTGACATTGTCATGAGCCATTTCCTTCATCAGAAACAATTCTTTCTTGACGGCTCTGGTCAACTCCACTGGACGCTTCTTTAACTTCTTGATCGACACGAGAGTTCCCCTGTAGGAGGCCACTGTCGTGTAGGCGCTCCTCGACACTCGAGCAGCGTCCTCTCTCGATACGTCTTCTGGGTTCGAGAGATGACTTAACCTGCCAAACTTTCCGAGCTGGAATTTGAAGAATAAACTAGAGATGCTGTGATTAACAATTACTATTAGAGAAAAAGTATACGAAGCCAAAAGTTCTCAGCTCATGTCCCTCAGCATGCATATCTTTGCGATGAACTTAGGAGTTACGGTGGGAGCATCTTTCTCTATCTCTTCTCTCTTTCTCTCTCTCCTTTCTCTCTCTCTCTCTCTTTCTCTCTCTCTCTCTATCAAATATGAGCGAAGCGTTAGCACTAATAAAATAAAAAATCTTCTTGTAGATTGTAGATTGCAAAATATTCTTAATTGAATTTATTGGTATTGTGTAAGTTTTAATTCATCAGTGAATCGAAAGTATGAACAGATCCTATTATTTGAAAGGATTTGAAATATACCGAATAGGTTAAATAATTTTCATTATTTTATTCAGAATTTTCGTGATTATGGTCTAGCAAACAGTTAATTATTTCTCCTTCTTTCACTCATTCATTCATTCTTTCTTTCTATTTTTCTTTTGTTCTTTTTTAATTTTTTATTTATTTCTTTCTTTCTTCCTCTTTCTCTCTCTCACTCTCGCTCTCTCTCCATCAATGTTTCAGTAGACAACAAACGCCTTAAGCATTAACGATGCTTTTCAGGTGGTTGATTTCACAGTGCTAGATGTTTTCACAGAAGACAGTCATACTCCAGTCTTGTTGTTTTTATTGATACTTTTAACAATTATTCGCCTTTAAAATCTGATCAAAATATATGCAACAGAAGTTTAAAGAGAAGAAATCTCACGGTTTGTACGTGAACAGCAGGCTCAGTGTCAGTGTTAGCAAGCAGCAGGTCCTTGTAGTCGATCTTCCACAGCAGACTGGCGAGCTTTTGTTCATAGATGTAATGTCTGCAAATAACACGGTGTCTAAATATGCTACGTGTCTTACAAATACACATGTTTCTTTGTTCGTATAGTTATACACATGACATAAAGCTGATACAAAGCTAATGTTAACGCCAGTTTGCTCACTCTAAAGCGATGCCAGCGACGGGCGAGCCCAGGATTTCAACCGCGCACATACTGATCCGCGGTCGAAAATCTTACCGACATCGCCACTGGCTCCAGGCACATAACGCATGTGCTACATAGTTTCCTTTCTTGGTTGCTGGTTTTATAGTTTTCTTTATTTCCTCCATTCCTCTCCATGGTTATTAGTAATCTCTGCCTTTTGTTGGCGCACCAATTTTAGCGGACAAGATTTAAGAATAACCTTCCAATACCCTAGAGATTTTGTCTTTCAAAGCTGTCAACACTCGGTCTTCCAAGGTGGTCACTCACAAAGTACTAAACGGACGCGATGCAGCTTAACTTCGTCCAATTGACGTGCATCTTAAACAGTGCGCTAAATCCCGCCCCTTAATGTATGCTCTTAGATGTAATGCCTAACAATAATACTGTGTTCAAATATACTACAAATATAAGTGTATAGAATAAAGTGTCTAAAATAAAATGAAATAGTGTCCAAATGTAGAATATGTCTTACAAATATAGATGTACGTTTATAGATGTGATTCCTAAAAATACAACAGTCCAAATATTCTAATGTCTTACAAATATGCATGTAAATTAATAGATGTAATAATGCCTAGAAGTAATACAGTGTCTAAATATGCTATGTGTCTTAAAAATACATAAGTATGTTCATAGATGTAATAAACACGTAATAAAACAAACACATGCGCTTTAAATTGTACGCAAGGCAGTATAATTAATTAAACTGATTGTCGAGGATAATCACCTAGTAATAAAAATAATCAATGTTTTATTAATAAGTGTTAGTTATTATTTAGATATTAATTTGCTATTTAACTCCGACTAATCCACCGGAAGACTGATTCTAGTTTCATTATAATGATAATGCGCCTAAGCGTCGCATTCGATGCCATGCCAGGCATTAGCCTTCCAGCTTCCAATCTTTATGCCTTTATGATCGACAACGAACAATATCCAGCAACAGCAGAAACTGTTTCGATCGGATGTATGTAGGAATTAATAAATTAAGACAAATTGAAAGAAAGGTTATGACGCTCAATTTAATTAGATGCTCTGAGTGAATGCAGTAAAGCTTGCCTGCAGGAGAAGACGATGGCTGTGGCCATAAACGTTGCAGCTATGATACATGCTACGGCAATCGGCCATTCTGAAATAGAATAAAGTACAGAATTGTGCAGTGAACTATTGAAAATCAAAGCGTTCTGTCATATTAATAATGATAGATTCATAAATCTAGCTCTAACTGAAAATATTATTGTAAAAATATAAAATGAATTTACAGATAATATAAATTTAGACATTCAATATTGACTTAATATTAATATAATCAAAACTTCAAAATATTAACTATATAATTTTAACACTAATTCTATACACTGGCTGGAGCCAGTGGCGAAGTCAGTAAGATACTCGACCGCGGATCTGTTGATGCGGGTTCAAATCCTGGGCTCGCCCGTCACTGACATCGCTTTCGAGTGAGGAAACTGACGTTAACCTTAGCTTTTTTAGCTTTACTAATAAAGAACTTTCAAAGAATAAGTAGCTAAGAAATATCCAGATGTTAATAATACAAAGTTGAATATTAAGGGTATTACAATAAAATATTTATCACGCTCAAATATAGAGTAAATTTTGATTAGAAATTGCACATTCAGATAAAAGAGATCATGATACTTCCACGAGGAGGAGGAGGAGGATGACGATGACGATGATGATGATGATGTTGATGATGATGTAGCAGTAACAGACCTATAGGAGACCTAAGGCATTTAGAGTTGTCGAAACCGCAGGCGGGTTCACTGCTGGGTATGACTCCACCCACCCAGTCAATATCTCGGGTCTTGTGAAACTTCTGCACAAATATTTTTTTATTTCATTTATCATACGCATATCACAATTGGCATACACGATAAGCAGTTAGAGCGCATGAACGGAAATAAGGCCCACAGGTGGAACTTACATATTCCGTATTTTAAAAATGCAAGAATTTGTATTCATTATCAATTATGTTCTATAAAATCCTTAGAAAAGGCCATAATTATGTGTCAAGATAAATTTAGCGGAACATGTAGTATAATTACTGAAATATTGAACAATATGCAAGCATAAATATCTGCACACAATTTAGATTGGTAGCTTCTTAAATAGCCCTAAAAAATTTAATTTTCAATTGCTAATGTGTTAGAATTTAGACAAAATTAACTAACTATATTTGCTGCATATGTGTTGTTGATACTAATTACTTGCTTAATAAGCGAAGACATGTTTATTCATTAGTACGTGGAATCCTTTTAATAAAGAATTATGCAGGCATTATTATGAAATTAACTATGACATCTGTCATTTTTATGCCGTAAGTTTAGTGGCTTTAAGGTATACATGGTTTCAATGCTCCTTATGACTTGGGCACTAAGTATTAAAATATGAGTTATTTTAATTTTTAAAAATTAAATGAAAAATTAAAAATTAAAAAAATTTAATTTTCAATTGCTAATGTGCTAGAATTTAGACAAAAGTAACTCATATTTTAATACTTAGTACCCAAGTCATAAGGAGCATTGAAACCATGTATACCTTAAAGCCACTAAACTTACGGCATAAAAATGACAGATGTCATGGTTAATTTCATAATAATGCCTGCATAATTCTTTATTAAAAGGATTCCACGTACTAATGAATAAACATGTCTTCGCTTATTAAGCAAGTAATTAGTATCAACAACACATATGCAGCAAATATAGTTAGTTAAATGCAAAATACAGCATAACTTAAGTAAGCTCCTTGATTGTAGAGATTAAGATAACCTTAGAAATATTTAATTTCTAACATAATACTGTTTACTAATTGTAAAAGGAGTTATTTCAAGGACTAAATGTATAGTCAGAGTCTTAACCAAAACAAAGTTCTCCATCCTACTATAATCTTCTGTATTTAGAATTAATTTTTCTTCTTTGTAGTCAATCGTAACTTTGCAATAGTGGTACCAACATACCGCTCATGCTTAGCCTTCCGAAACATCAACTATGTACAATTGAGATTTAAAAAGTCCAACAGCCTCTACAACATATTAATTTAATTTCTAACACCTTATTGATCAAAAGTAAGTCAGCAGGAATACTTGTATTGTTATTTCATGCTTAGTGTTCCACTACAGACAATTCTCATTGCATTGCAATTTACTTTCTTGTAAAATAAAATTTAGAATAAAAACCTAAAGAAAATTTAATTGATGTCACTAATTAATAATAAATATGAAAATTTTAGAAATCACCGGAATGCCTTTTCCATTAGAGACGAAGTACCCCACAGGTTGCAGTGATCTGAAGGCATGTTGATCGGCTAACGAGTCGTCATCCTTCAGGGCCACTACTGTGTAATTCGCTTCAGCGTCGCCGTCTTCATCTATGTACATCCTGTGACCCTGGATACCTGCAATACTGTAAGGCTATTTTAAACATGGCCAACTAGACTTCTTTCATCAACTTCAATTCTTTGTTCTGAATTAATTAAGACTTTTGAAAAGTAGGTATACTATCTGATACCTTCATGTAGACAATTGGTCAAACTTACTTAATTGAAACTAGTCTTTTAAATTTTAATATAAAAATTATTTATTATCATATATCCAATAACATTATTTATAGAACAGAATAAATATTTGAGCATTACACTTGAAGGAGGCAATCTGAGTCTTAGTTTCAGGAATATGGTTAATAATGGTATATTTTGTATTTATGTATGCAGACTCTTAGCATCAACAGTAGCAGAGCTTCAGCGTATGGTTTCGGTATGCCGTATGTGAGTTTGATGCAATAGATCTAAAGCTGAACACGAATAAATCTTTCTGCATAGAATTGGTAAATGATTGTTGTTGATTGCGCAAATGCACGTAATTGTTTTGATATTGGTGCAACTGCTTTGGCTATGGAAGCAAGATGCCGTGGTTAATTATTAACTGTAATAGACGAGTTAAGGTTTCTTTTATACATGCTTAATGCAAGAAATATCAGCGACGACGACGATGTTGATGATGACGATGATGATGATGATGATGATAGATGATGATGATGATGATGATAGCACTAAGAGGAAAACTTACTCTCATAAGTTCTATTTTTGATTTTTGAGATGATGTTCGTTCCATTGCGAGGATCATCTCCCAACTCGAGCACCTCTGTCAGAGCTCTAGCGTAAAGATTGACTGCATCATAGAGATAGGAGGCGTAGATAGGCACCTAAAATCAGTGTTAAATCACCTAAAATCAGTGTTAAATGTTCTTCAACATTTACAATAAATCATATCAAATCTTTAGTTGCAATTGGTAGGTCCATGGCATCTGAACTCATTTGAAAATTATTTCTATCCTCTATTTTCATTTCATCTCGTCACACAGTGAAGGGTGAGTAAATCTCCGAAATCCTTGACCTCTACTAATTCTCCTCTCTTTCCATTTTATATCAAATATCTCCTCTATTCTTACAGAAATAAAACAAGGTCGGCCCTACAAAGAAGAACTCAAGTTTAGACTTCGTCTAGTTTGTTTGAAAAGCAAACTGAGCAAAAGAATTAATTTTATTGTTTGAAAATTGTAGTTATAATAGCAATTGTAAAATATTTATTAGGAAGTTAGCAATAGTAATAACATTTTAAAATGTAAACCTATTAATCATTTTATCTACAAACACCACAGTTTATTTATAGCAAGGTCGACAATTTTTCAAAAACCTCTTTCTTATTTGCATGGTCTGCAGTATCCAACTTCTGCGAACTTTAATATTTGAAAGCTGTTAAAAGCTCGAAATAACCTTTTTGGCGATAGCTTGAGTGTGTCGAGTTGTCATGATTTGTGTTTCTGGTATTTCTGAACCCTGTTGCAAAAATAGTTAAAATACTACGTTCTAGACAATCTTCACTATCTCAACTGCACAGAAACTCAATCAGATAAAAGTTATAATAAGGCTTCATTAAGGACGTACCGGAATTTTCATGAGAGTGTAGGGGGGTAGGGGGGCGTTGAAAGGGGGGGTGGTAGGAGTAGTTGCGGGACTTGTCGAGGAAGTCGTCGTACCTGGGGTTGCTCGGTGAGCGAGGCAGCAGCATCAGGACTGAGGCAAAAGAGTCGATCATGCCTGCCTCAATGTCCTCTACATCTGCAGCATAAAACACACAGAGTGGAAGAGTTAGAGTTAGTTATCTCTTTCAAGCAAAGTTCACCCAAATATGGCGCCACTGGTTAAGATGTTCACTCTCTATCAATCAATAGGGCACTGAGGATTAAACATCCGAAATCAAAAGTTAAAGGAAGGACAAGAATATCGATTAAAACTATATTTCTAATTTCTTCAGTGGAATTCATGAAAGAAATAGGCTAGAGAAATTGTTACAAAACTTTACAAAACGAATGGAAAAATATGGGATTGACTGATGTCATGATATGGTATGAGACAGAGAGGAGTGGATAAAGTCTAATCGTATCCCGACCCTAGCTAAATTAGGATTAAAGATGATGATGATGATGATGAATTCAAGAAAGGCATTTAATATTTAATTAAGTGCTTTTCATGGGTTTAAAAAATCTTAAAGTTGAATTTAATCATTTTATCTACAAACACCACAGTTTATTTATAGCAAGGTCGACAATTTTTCAAAAACCTCTTTCTTATTTGCATGGTCTGCAGTATCCAACTTCTGCGAACTTTACGATTTGAAAGCTGTTAAAAGCTCGAAATAACCTTTTTGGTGATAGCTTGAGTTTGTCGAGTTGTCATGATTTGTGTTTCTGGTATTTCTGATCCCTGTTGCAAAAATAGTTAAAATACTACGTTCTAGACAATCTTCACTATCTCAACTGCACAGAAACTCAATCAGATAAAAGTTATAATAAGGTTTCACTATAATTCTCATGAATTAATTTGTTTACTACGATTTAAGAGACAACCTACAAATTCTGAAATATTTAAGAGGTATATATTACACATAAAAGCTTAAACGATTGCTTCTGTCAATTAGAAAAGGAAGCATGGTTTTCAAGCTACAATCGTCGAAAGAGTAATACTTTCTTAGTTAAATTATTCTAATAATTATACTATTTGTTGATATTATTTTGGACTATATTTATAAACCTTACACCATTTTTTGAAGAATTTGAGTTTGTCATTGGGATCATAGGTCTCATCCTGTACGGCTATCACGAGGTACTCCCCGTCGTTCATGTTCCTGTCGTCCATGGCTCGTACAAAATCTATCAGAGCGTGCGAGTCTCCGAGAAAAGCGTAAACTGTGCGTTCAATTTGTTCATCCGTTAAATTATAAAATAATCAGTCGGTCAGTCAACCAATCAAACATTCAAACAGCCAACTAATTATTCATGCAACCAACCAATCAATCAATCAAACAATCAATCAAAGTCAATCAATAGCACAACCAATCAAGCAATCAATCAGTTTGTCAATAATACATTAGTCAATAACACAATCAATTACAATTCAATAACTGTACCAATAAATCAATTTGACAATGATATAGTAGCCATACTATTTATCAATAAATCAAATTCAAAAATTATAATCTAATATAATAATCAATCAAATACATTAAATAAATAAATTATATCCATTGATGTTGGATGATTTGATAACAAATTATTATCTGGAGCTGAAGAGAAAAGCTGAGGATAGAATTGGTTGGAAGCGTTGTATGCCAAGGACCTGCCGTTAGGCCGTGCACTAGAAGAAGCAGAAGATTTTAAGCTATGTACAGTTTCGAAATTTATCGCAAGAATTTTGCCTCCTTAATTTGCGCATTACCATGCGGGAGCATGGCATGTCTATAAATCAATATGTTTAGGAGTGAGAGCCTGAAACACATACTACATGTAATTATAATAAATCTCAGATCAAAGACGTTAGAGGTTAATTCATTTATGAATGATAACTAACTTAAGAGCGATGACTTACTTCTTGTATTTTTGTACGTTTTTTCGATGATATCTGGAATCTGAGAAGGACCTATATAAGGCTCCTTGTAGTAGACGTACTCGTTCATTTCAATGCCGTTCATCTTCGCTAACCCAGCCAGAGTGTTGGCAACGTCTGCCCACTCGTGGCTGTTCCCAACCACTGCCTGCAGGCGAGTCCACCCAAAGTAGTTCATCACTGAGATGATCGACTTGGACACTTTTGATGTTGAGGGGATTGTCCGAGCAAAGGTTGGGTATTTCCTGTCGCTGGAAACTGCTGAGTCTCTACATTTCTGTAGCAGAAAAATTACTGTCGTTTATGCAATTCCTCCATTTTGTTAATATTTAGCCTTAAGTAGATGTTTCAAAGTTAAAACAGCTATTTTCCATGTGAAGTTTGAGCTTTTAGTTAAGGCTATGCATAGCTCTTCATGGGTTATAGAAAATTTTATTGAGTGCAATTGGAAATGTTAAAGCCGCAAAAGCAGTCAAAGCGGATGTTAGCGTCAGTTTCGTCTGTCAAAAGCGATATCAGTGACCGGAGAGCCCAGGATTTAAACTCGGCGCATACTTATCCGCAGTCGAATATCTTACCGACACCGCTACTGGCTTATTCCTATCTTGCCTAAGTGTGTTGAGCATATCATCAGGCCAGAAGGCATGTGAATAATAACAAATCAATTCCAATTTCAAATAATTCTAACAACATCTATCGACAATATTAAGAAAATCCTGAAATCATTGCATACTTCATTGATTCATATTTCATCTGCCCTTGGCGTTGTGGTTAACATTTCCTCTCAATTTCCGCAAACAGTGAGCATTACACCGGTGGAAGACAGCTTAGTTACAATTCAGTATGCATAATGTCCACTGGATTTCCTCTCAATCCAAGCCTATCACGTGACGTTAGTTTACATGAATAAACCCCGGCAGGTCATGTGATACCTTCTCTAAAACTAGCTGCTGAATATTTGCCTTCTAGTTGATTTTATCCTGATTGTGATCAAGCAGATTAAGTCTTACTATGGGTATAAAGGGTAGACTAAACAGTAATTAAGAAAATTTCTTAGAAACACTCCTGAATTCTTAAGCGCAAGCTCTATAAATGAAAGCAATTATGAATATTAATTTTACCACGGTAGAGGTAAATTTCTATGAGAATCCTATTTATCACATAAATGTTTTATTTACAATTTTTTTCCCTCTAAGGGTACTAAAGTTTTTAGTTCTGCTTACCCTCATAGTTGTTCTTTGCTTTGTTTATCAAAATGTCGAAAATACACTTGTAAAATAATCGCCCAAATTAAGTAACGATAAGAAAGGGATCAAAAATAGATAAATGGCTCCAGGCAGTGTGCAGCAGTAGAATCATGTTAGAGTATACGATACATATGACAGTACACATGCATATCAATGAAATACTACATGTATATTATAAAATACACTGACCGTAGCTAATATTATAACTTTTTATAACTAATTATTTGAAATTCTATAATTATCATTACTATCATCTTCCCTTGAATTACAGTTTTGTTAAGGTCGGAAAGAATAGACCTAAATTTTCCATTCGATTAAGAATACTAATAAGCAATTATTGAAGCCTAGATGATCACCAAACGCATGCCCTTTTTGACGTTGGTTTTTGATATTAGTGCGTTGTCGCCTTTTACGACACGTCAGTCTATGATTGGTCTATTCTTCAACAACCCGGACACAACGCGAGTAATTGACATGGGACATGCTATAGCTGATCTAAACTCGGCACCATACCTATACGTATATATTTAGCAAATTGCAATTCCAGCATAATATGCATGAACAATACAATTAATCTTAAGTGAATCGTGACTTCTTCGAACCGTTGATGACTTTATGTAACCTTTTACGAACAAGTCCATTTCCTTATGGCTGATGATTCGGCAAACAATCCGGATAAGAGTATCCATAGAATACAAACATCTCTCGCTTGGATCCACTTCAGCTTCGGGATAGAAAGGATCTCATTTATAGAGTTACATTTCGAGATCCTGACGCGATAAGGTCAAGTAGGCCAAATACTTAGGATTGCGTGATGTGGAAATGCTGTAGCTGATCTAAGCTGTAGTCACGTGCGCCACTTATTTCACGGAAAAAGTTCGAATTTCTGCTAGGTTAAAGTTGCTACGAATAAATGAATTGATGCCATCCAGTACATGATCACACTCAACAGTGTTGACCTATAACTGATCAAGAGTTGAAGATATTAAGAGACAAAGAGGCTAGGAAATAACAGTCGAAGAGATTTATGTAGCGTTTGTCGATAAGTGTAATATATTGGATGGTTAAAATTTTATACAATTCAAAACAAAGTTAAACGGTTATTAATATAAACCTATGCGCGTATATTTTGATGTTGTATCGTCGCTTTTAGCGTATAAAGCTTTGTCAAAAATCCTACTCTTACTTTTCACTATTGCTGTTCTTGCGTGCCACCAGCATAGCCAATAATATAATGTACTGTATATTTTCACTCTTACTCTTTCGTGTATTAATATCTCTCAGAAATAAATTCATTATTCTCTAAAGAGGAATAATTTCAAATGAAACGTATATTAAACTCAAAAGATTGCTACATTAATTACAGAAATTTGACAAATAGTTAAGCTGTGGCATATTGGAATAGCGTCCAACTCGCATTTAGTTTAAGCTCAGATTTATCTAGTTTCATAGCAATTTCTGGAGCCTAGATGCGCACCAAAACAATGCCCTTTCTGATGTTGGATTAGATCTTGGTGCGAAGTCGCCTATTACGACACGTGCAGTCCACGGTTGGTCTATTCTTCAGCAACCCGGACACAACACGGCTACGGAAACAACACGGATAAAGTAGTTGACTACAAATAAGTTATTTAAATCAAAATTATATTAAACTAGGCGCAAACTAAAGCAGAAATTTACTAAATCAGATTTGGCATTTGTGAAATTATTCCAAGAGTTAAAAAAGAACAAAAATAAGTCATGTAATAGAAAATTGAAGTGTATAAGAGCAATCAAAATCGCCATCATCAAGAAGGTACTTACTTATTCAATAATGTATGCTGACGACTTAGTCTTACTGTCTATTTCAATTCACGACTTGCAGAAACTTACTGACATATGCAATGAAGACCTTTGTTCTATTGGTTTGTCAATAAATTGTAATAAGACATTTTGTATTCGTATTGGCCCTAGACATTCCATTAAAGCTTCAAAAATCTTAATAAATGGTACACCTATACCATGGGTAGGCGAAGTCATGTATTTAGGTTTGTCTGTCGTTTCTGCTAGGCATTTCAAATTAAACTTACAAAATAGGAAGCAAAAATTATTTCGAGTACTCAACGCTATTTTTTCAAGAACTGGCACCTCTTCACCGGAGGTGACAATTTCGTTGACTGAATCGCAATGTGTACTCATATGGCTTAGACAGTGTTGTACTGTCTAAGTCACAAATCCGCAGCATTGAAAATGCATATACACAAATCTACTCTAAGCTTTTTCATACATTCGATAAGAATATTATAGCTCAAAGTCAATATTACATGGGTCAATTGCCTGCTGAACTAAAAATTGCTACAAGACGATTAAAGTTCTTATCTAAGCTACGTTCAATGGGTAACCATTACCGTGAAATTTTTGATTATAGGCATGAAGAATTATGCAAACTAATGTCTGAGTACAATTGCTTTATTGGATGTAATGTTAAGGATATATTAAAGTAAACTGGAAGTATTGCGTCTATACTTTGAAATTAATAAACTAAATAAAACTTAAAATTAATGCACGATAAATGAAAAAGTAAAAGAATATAAATTTCTCTAATTTATTTAATTTATTTGTTTATTGCATGCTTTTCGAAGTACACGTGTGTGATGTTTCATGTTCTTTTTCGTTTTCGAACACTTTATCTCTTTGCCCTGTTTCGCTGAACATGATTTCACTTTGTATAGTGTACCTTTTATTGTGTACTTATTGTACTTATGCTACCATATTTTTGGTGAAATAAAGATGCATATAAAATTGAAGTGTATAATAGCAATTAAAATCGCCATCATCGAGAAGTTACTTACGAAGGCGATCATGGGTATGTTCCAGGCTGCAGCCAGTCGAGCCTCAATGGCACACGTGTCCTCGGGTCCTATGAATGCGATAGTCCCGTTGTAGTAGAGAGTGGTCATGGCTCGTAGAGACTCCTCCGTGTTGCCCTTGTTATCTATGGTCGTGCTCTCGATGAAGTATCCCAGTTCTTCCAGCTGTTCGTTGATGTGCTCCAGCGCGTACTGGAATGCGCCCACACAGTGCTTGTTCTGACCCTTGTTAGAGGAAAGAGCCGGGAGAAATCCGATCTTTATTCGACGTAGTTCAGTAGAATTTACTGATAGAACGTCTGAATGTATTATTATACATAGTAGCGTAGACAAAGTCGAAATGATAAAACGATCCAAAGGTATCATTATGTAAGCTATCTTTGATGGAATCTATAGCATTCAGTTATACCACAACAAAAAAGAAGTTGTCTGCAATAATTAACGTACATATGTTTTAAAGCTAGTAAAGCTAAGGCTAACGTCAGTTTCTTCGTTCGAAACTTAGCGATGTCAGTGACGGGCGAGCCCAGGATTTGAACCTCGCACATACTGACCTGCGGTCGAGTATCTTACCGACGTCACCACTGGCTCCAGCCAATTTTAACAGTATTATTGAAAACAGAAAAAGTTGATGCAATAAATTCGACAATGAAATTTATGTTTAATGGCATCCGAACAACCAGCGTTTGATTTAAGATTTGTTAGCTATTATCACACTTCGGCAAAAAGAATGTGTACATTCTGAATAGTGTTGACTAGTTAATATGAAACACAAGAAATCATTTTTTCATGATAGTAAACTTTCCCATTGCAATACCTGTAAAAATAGTCGCCTCTTATAGTCTGCGCAGATATCGCTTATTTTAATACTCTAATTCATTTCAACATACGCGGGAAAATCTATACTAGACAAGATTAAATAAGATTAGACACAGCGCATTCATGATCTAAAATATGTTTATTTAAATTTTATGATAATAATATTGTGAGCAGAAACTGAGATCCGTTAGGTCAACAGTAGGATTGCTATAATTACTCTAGCGAGTACAAAGGCAACAAAAACAACAACAACAGAATTTGAGTGCTACTGTCGTCAGTGACAACATTAAGTACTGTGGTACCAAATCAATCCGATGAGCAGAGTGTGGGGTCCAAACTTCCAGAAGGCCTAACATTTGACGGCGTCTTTGTTGTTGTAATAATTGTAACGCTATGGCAACGAGCGGAATAATAACAAAATAAAACAACTAAACAGTTCCTTGAAATGTTTTGTTAACTTTTGTAACTTTACTAAGGAAAACTTGAATATGAAATAAATTATGTTACCGTAAAAAATTAATTATCATAACCTCCTGTTAGGCTTATAATGCGGTAAGACATCTAACTCGTGGTTTTAGTTAGTTAGTTAGTTAGTTAGTTAGTCAGTTAGTCAGTCAGTTAGCTAGTTAGCTAGTTTGTTATTTTATTAGTTAGTTAGTTTTGTAGTTTTATTAGTTAATATGTATATTTATTTGATAAGATGTTCGCCTAGGTGATTGTTAGTTTGCTATTAAATCTATACAACGAGTTCACACATTAGAAACATATGCAAATACTCTATAAGCAAACAATATACATCACTATATAAACAAACAAATCTTCTTTGTGCTATAAAATAATATATAGCAAAATAGTAATTTCGCTTTGAACAACGGTTAAGTTATAATTCACAATCAACTTTTAAGTCCACAAAGTGTAATTTTAGACACCGTTGGAATGATGGATAATTTAAATACAGAGGGAGGCAGTCAATAAGCCTATATATCCTTTGACTTCATTGTTATCAGATCTTACAACGACTGAATCCGTGATTCAGTTAGTTTAAAAAAACAATTAGAATTATTATTATAATCACCAAGTGCTAATATGTACCACAATCGCTAGTTCTTAATTAATTACGGACGTTAAGAGAAATCGTTAAACTACTCTGTATCAGTGTTGACATTTTACAATTGTATTTATTATCAGACCTCAAAGTCATAGTATGGTCACTTTCACTTTAAAAGCTTAAATTTAAGATACACAGGAGCCCATTGCCCCGAAATTGACTGAATCTCTTCAGTTGACAATAGGGCCTACAATCTAGGCTTAGTTGAAATATCTTCCAAAGCCGTATTACATTTATTATTCAATTATTCATGTGTTATTCAATATTATTATGTATTACTGTTATTTATTATTCATTTATTCTTATACATTATTTATCATTTGACATATCATTTGCAATATACGTAATCATATATAACTATTTACATAGGCATATTTACACATTGATAAACTTCAATCAAATTCTAATTCATATATCACGAAAGAGTACTTTAAATTTTTAACTTTTGAAAATACATTGTACTTCGTGAGTCATCTATTGAAAAACAAATGTACAATTCTTCAACATGGTCAAAGCTTCTAATGAACATTTTAATTGTGCACTTGCATCTGAAGGATACATTTGCGATCCGCTTTTATATTCTTTTAATTAACTTAATTGCATCGAGTGTATTTTACTAAAGCTCTTCGCAATATGGTTCTTTAGCAAAAGACTGATGACTACTAGATATACGTATTTAGTAAAATAATACGTCTATTTACAGATTGATTCAAGAAGATTAACTTTGTTCAAGACCAACCAAAACCTGCATAAAGGGGTTGATAGGATTATCTCATCGGGTATAACAACTTCGCTTAATTTCGCAAATGACATACACACATGCTAACATTCCCTAGTTGTGCACTCTTAATTTCGTCAATTAACTCAGAAATTGTCGTTCTCTTTCACCAATCGGTTTGGCTTCAGTTTAACGAGCAGCCAATTCAGTAACAAACAAACGTACTAGTGGTACTTGAACTTCAGAAACAACTAACAAACCATATCAGTTCCCACATCAGTTGAATTCGAACACTTCTATCCCATCCTCAGAAGCACGCACCTTAGCCTGTAGACTAAACAACTTCAGCCTTTGGTATGCTACTCTTTAACTTTCTTTTCTGCTCAGAATTTAAATTACTTGCATAACGAATGGATACCTTCAGAAATACTGTAGACGATTTCGAAATTGATCTCTGATTACACACTAGAGAAGGCAATCGTGTAGGCCAACGTTAAATATCTGAATTTTCTTATAAACAGTCCCCTTACAATTATTCTTCTCTATCCTACTTGTGCTTTAATCCTTTTCTTTGCGCTTTACTCGTGAAATTTTCGTACAATTCAAATCACATTTGCTTTGTATTCATAACAATTTAGCAAAACAGCAAAGTTTGATACAATATTAGCAATATCACACTACATGTATGTTCTAAATTAGAGAATTAAATATATGTTCTAAGATTAGATAGGATGA
Organism: Enchytraeus crypticus; assembly: GCA_905160935.1. Lineage (NCBI taxonomy): Eukaryota > Metazoa > Annelida > Clitellata > Enchytraeida > Enchytraeidae > Enchytraeus > Enchytraeus crypticus. Next base: position 460,404 of record CAJHZI010000718.1, read on the forward strand.
ATGTTTTCATATTGATTACTGGTCGGTGTAAATATTCTTACTTAAAAAAAGCGGTTTTTTCATTGTTTAACTGTTACTTTTTCATTCACAGACAAATGATTTATAACGAATCAAATGAAGATAAGGCTTTAAACTTTAGTTTGGCGTCAGCTTGCCTGGAGATTATGTCAGTGAATAGCTGAGCTCTGGACTTAACCCTGCACTTACAGATTCCAAGTCGTATGACATATCGACATGCTACAGGGTCAGCACACATTACTAACGCATTATTTTAATAAAAATTTAATTATAATTATGAGCTATAATTCATCTGTTTTATTAAAATTATTGGAAATTAGTTAATAATTATAATACTTATTATTTTTGGCTAACTGATAAGGTGCTATATTGAAAAAGCAACTCGATGACTCGTCACAGTGAAGAACAATATTCAACGTATTGCTCTAATCATCGGTCTGGTTGTAGAAGTATTGGATCAGGTACTTGATCATATCAATAAAACATTCGATCATATTTCAACCCCACAACCAATTAAATAAGATTAATAGTTAATTAGTGAATCAGACATCAAATTTATATATAAATTAGTCAAAACAGCAAAAACATATTAAAGATCAAAGAATCGGAAAAATGTATCTAACCAACAATCAATCAATTAATCAAATGTTAAATACTTTTAGAATAAATTAATTATCACATTTCTAAATATAGCCATACAATAAACGATTAGTATCGAATAATCACTAGATCAATCAAATAAATCACGTTATCAAATTCATCCATTAATCATATCAGGTAATCCGAAGCTTCAGCGAAAATGATAAGCAGTATTCACGAAAATGAGATGGTCGCAAAAATAGATATGATAATAAATTATTATTTATAAACATTTTCGCTCAGATCTTTGCATTTCTGAGTTACATCAGATATATTTGGAACAAGAGAAAAGAGAACTGCTCGTGTTCAGAAATCAATTAAGTCTAGGCTGAGGATGGCAAGGGGAAACCACTTAGAAGTCATACTTGTCAGGATAAGACCTACACTATTCTTGTTAAGACATAATCAGTATGACTGAAATCATGATAATCGATGCAGTGCTCGTTATTGAGCAACAACGACCACTAGATTTAAAATATGTATCGTAGAACTGTCATTTTTCCAGAACACTAGAGAATGAGATAATTGATTGTGTGCGACAGGAAATGGAAGAAACCACTGCGAATATGGTCAGCAACATTACAGTAACCACAACAACAGCGACAATTATCTGTGCTGCTCGACGAAAAAGCCGAATAGACAGAGATATGGATACTCGGACTGTAGAAAACAGATATTCCGTAATCAGGGCGGTGACGTAAACGTCCAATTTAAAATAACTTATTCCGATGATTCAGATGTATCAGACTGCGATCAAGAGTTCAACAGGGGATCTTCGAAAGTTTGTCAAAGATCTTGCTGTAGGTGTGACAGAAAACGTTCTCCTGTTCCAGAATTTTCCCCGAGGAGTGTCAGTAGTTCGTATAGTCGGCAGAAATCTTCCCCCGAGAAATATTGTAAATCCAATCGACGAGAATCAGGCAAAATATATTACTGTCGCCGCTGTTCAGATCTCTGCGAAGACAAAGTGGAAGAAGAGATGATCTGCTGCCGAAATTCGAAGTGTGATAGATTGCAGAGCGATCAGAACTTGGCAAGAAATTCTGCGCAGGGTTTGCGAAATTCTAGTGGAAGTGTCACAAAAAGAGACATGGAATTAAATCAACCAGTAAGTTTTAGATCTGGAAAAGGCTGCGTCGATAATATGAATATAAAACCGTCTGAACAAAACAATCTCAACAGAAGATCTTCAGATGATGATAATACATCAAATGATAAAAGATCTTCAATCGGAGTAAATACGAAAGATCAAAGCACAGAAACATCAATAAGTTTAATTTCTAATCACTCTTCTCAAGCAGATCGAGGAGGGATACTTTTTAGAATCCTGCATTCTGAATTAATTACAATTGTTCCACTTACAATAGGACTGGTTTGTCTTTTCCTTTGGTTGCTATCAGGTTCTGGCGACAAATCGGAAAAGGGAGGCTATCCTGAAGCTGATGAGAGTCAGATGTTTTGCTAATAGAGCAAGATTTAACGTAGTGATTCATTGTTTTTACCACAATAAGCTTTATTTCTGGGGGAACGGCACAAAGCAATCTATGATATTCATTGTAGATCAGCACTGATTAAGTCAATTACAATTTACATGATGTGTGATGGCCTCTGTATTATGAATTACTTTCCATATATCTATTGATACATTTTATAGCATACATATACAATGTACACTCCTTATTCATTAATTTGTTTTATTACTATTATTATCTTAATTAAAATTAATAGCATAATCTATTCTGCATTTATTTTATACCTGAAGGTATTAAATATTAAAACCTACTTGCACTATTCCGTCCGTTGTTTCAATTTTACTCTTTGCAGACATTCATAACTTACAATACGCTTTAACATCCAATGCATCTCCATTAAGCGATTTAATTTTCTATAATACTATAATATTTCCTGTTACAAATAATTTTATTGTCTACTTATGCGAATGACATTCGCGTTAAATATTACTACGGCTAAATATTACTACGGCTATCTGCCCCTTTTTTAATTACCTGCAATTACTTAGAGTATCTCACTGTAAATATTTGAGTTACCTTTAGAATTATATCAGTAAATTTTGGATTTTACATTAATCCACAGTAAACGGAATTATATCTAACCACGCATGATATGCCTAAACAGGAATATAGGAGTGTTGATAGCGCATTATTACTGTCTATAGATCTTATAAAATATCCCTAATTTCATACTGATGATATGCAAGCTTGTCCGGTTTATTTAAATTACCTTAAATCTTTCTCCTGAATTTCAATCTTAATTTCCTATTAGTGATACCTTTAGAATGAAATAAGAGGAGTGGTGCTAAAGAAAAATTAAATGACAATTTTTACCACTTTAATTTTTTTTAATTTTAACACTACTACCAAAGTTTGCAGGATTAAAAAATTATTTTCATATTTTCGTTGAGTCGCACCCTCCTCGAATGAATGCAAAATATGCTAAGAGAATGGAATGCAAAATGATGCTAAGAGAATGGTTCACATTAGTGTTCTTCACTTAAAATGATGCTAAGAGAATGGTTCACATTAGTGTTCTTCACTTAAAATGATGCTAAGAGAATGGTTCACATTAGTGTTCTTCACTTAAAATGATGCTAAGAGAATGGTTCACATTAGTGTTCTTCACTTAAAATGATGCTAAGAGAATGGTTCACATTAGTGTTCTTCACTTAAAATGATGCTAAGAGAATGGTTCACATTAGTGTTCTTCCCTTAAAATGAGGCTAAGAGAATGGGTCACATTAGTGTTCTTCCCTTAAAATGAGGCTAAGAGAACGGTTCACATTAGTGTTCTTCACTAAAAGTGAGGCTAAGAGAACGGTTCACATTAGTGTTCTTCACTAAAAGTGAGGCTAAGAGAATGGTTCACATTAGTGTTCTTCCCCTAAAATGTTTTGCAGAGCGGTTTCAAATAAGCTGTCTGTTGACTGAAGGTTAGAGGTCAGGCTTTATTTGTTGACTCATTAGCGTATGTAAAATCAGCTGCGAATCGACGTACATACAAACTGTCATCCTGTATAGAGGGTCTATAATGCACATCGAGTATGTCTGTGTCAGTCAGAGGTTGATACCGATGTTAAATATTTCCCGCAATCATAGACTTCATGTACTTCTATTCACATCCAGACCTGTACCAGTTTCGGGACAATAGCCTAGCCATCGATATATATATATATATATATATATATATATATATATATATATATATATATATATATATATATATATATACATCTGTGTGTGTGCGTGTATATATACATATATATATATATAAATATATGTATAAATATATATATATATATATATATATATATATATATATATTTACTTACTTATTTTTATTTACAACGTGATTAGTGCAATGAACTGTTGTCGATGCAGTTTTAATAAAGACGGAGCTTAATAAATGTGATTACAAGAATAAAATTATTTATTTTTCAAAAATGGAAATAAAACAATGCAAACATTATGAAATAAATGAAAAAGAAAGATCACAAGATTTTCGGTGAAAACCTGCAGGTAGATTGGAAGACAGGCATGGTGCGCCATTTCTTGGAGTGTAACGTCATTCATGTGACAGATAAACAGCGAGATAAAAAGAGAAGTGCAGGATGCTATTAACTCCGCTTTGCAGCGAAAGTAACATCATATTCATTCATCAACCATAATCATAGTAGACTTCCTTTTAACCTTCTTCGAAAAGCATAATTCATAATACCCTTCTATTTATCATGTGCTGATTGAGTATCAAATCGGTACAGGCGAGGCGTCCGAGGCTCAAAGCTTGCCCCGTCACTGCTAAACCTCCGAGACAGTCTAATTATCTGAAGCTAAACTTGCTTCTGCTTTAGATTGACTGCTTCAAGCTCTTCAGTTCTTTAGGCGCGGTGGTGGAGTTCTCATAAAGCACAAATCCCTTGTAAGTTGTTCACTATAAACTATTAAACTACACTCGAATCGCTGTTTTCTAAACTCCACACCATCGGATTCGAAAGTGGACACCACACGTGGATTCGGACGTGGAATCTAAATATCTGAATTCCGAGTTAGACTATAATCTTGCCCACTCGAAAAGTCACTTTGATCATTGATGGTACAAAAATTAACTAATACTTGTAATAATTAATATTTTACTGGGTTGGCTATCTTGTACAATATTTCGAGCGATCAATAGCCAAATACCACTCATAAACCTATATTAAATAGTTACAAATTACAAATCGAACGGTTATTAACTGAATAATCAATTTATTTAATATCCTTTAATACATTACTAATTAATAAAATTTGCTACCAAATTGTTAATTAATGTAATTGATTTACCTAATTACTACTCAATTAATTAACTCATCTAATTAGTTTTGAATTTATTAATTAATACCAAATTAATTAACTAATCTAATTAGTTTTATAATTACTAAATTTTGCAGTGGCGTAGACAATGAAAGGGGCGTAAATGCTCATAAGTGCAGCGCTATAGCAATACATTTGTCTTCCCCTGGAATAAAGATTCTACACTTTCTGTGACCTTTTGAGGTCGAGCTCCATCTCGAGATCGAGAGGTCAATTTATTAATTGGTTTCTCCATAAAATAGCATACGATATTTTTGGAATCATGACGGATTGCCTTATATTTATATATATATTATATACATGTATATTATATATTATATATTATGTATTATATATTATATATTGTATATTATATATATATATTACATATATTATATATCATTATATATATATATATTTATATTACCTTTTGCTCGAGTATTAATGAAATTATTACTGTAATGTAGTAACTCCAATAGTGCAATAGCGAGAGATACTAGGTAGCCCTAGGTGTATCCGTGCTCAATATTGTAGGCCTTCTGAGCCTTAATTACGTGTAATAATAATTAATCGATTTCGGCTTTCCTTTCACATTTGTGGAGAGTCCCATAACTCATTTGGATGTTCTTATCCAGGTACTGCTGTTGGAACACTAATATAGCATAACTATGCATAGAGTATGCATAACCATCTAGCAAATTATGGTCATATTTAGCCTAAATTAGTTCCAATTTAAACAAATACAAATGTCTCTCTCAGTCTGTGATAAATCCCATGCATGAAGATTAATACAATTAATAGAATATAGCATATAAGGTTAAAACTCAAATATATACTACAATACGATTCAGTACGACTACACAACTGTACACTAGTTACACTGTAGATGCTCTGATGGAACAAGTAAACGAGTGGACAGCCTATGAATGACCGACTATGGAGCTGGTGTTTATAAACATGACGCCTGGACTTTAGAGCTTCTTCAGATATTGTCATTGATACGCCCGTGCAAGTGTACAAGTATATGTTAGTAAACACATTGCATACATAGGCGTCGATCCCGGGGGGATATAGGGGATCGTCCCCCTAATAATTTCCCTCGAGGGGACGTTCATTCTAATGTTCCCCCCCAATAATGTGTGCATATTTATATTTTTGTTTATTTCAAAACGATCTGACAGCCGCAGATAGATAGCATACGAACATTCGAAATGGAGCATACGAAAATAATACAGTATACAATATACGAAAAATAGTCATAGTAAATCTACGTCATAGTAAGTCAGAGTAAATCTACGTCATAGTAAGTCATAGTAAATGTACGTCATAGTAAGTCATAGTAAATGCACGTCATAGTAAGTCATAGTAAATGTACGTCATAGTAAGTCATAGTAAATGTACGTCATAGTAAGTCATAGTAAATGTACGTCATAGTAAGTCATAGTAAATCTACACATAATGTGGTTTAAACCAAGATTAGCTATAGTTTATTCCTAAGCATAATCTCCTAAGAAAATGTTATATAACAACATGAATCAGTATATATTGCTAGATAATTTAAAGTTCCACTCATATGCAGGCATGAAGAGGATAACGGAAGCAGACTAAGATTTTTCGAAAGTTTGCAATTGCAATTGGAAAACAGTAAATAATAAACTGAACTAACATAGAATACGAGTGCGACAGTCCGACCGCAAGAGTGGTATAGCTGTTTGTTATGTTCGTCAGTGGTTACAAAAGTCAATTTTAATAGGTTGAAACATTTTTCATTAGAATTTTAGCCACTCGCAATTTCGTTTGCAGACATTCTGCACCTCCTGACTTGTTGATCTCTTAAATCCCATACATTAACCTACCTGTCGTTCTTCTGTTACCAGCTAGCTCAAACCTCCAAATATCCTCATCGCGTTAGGTAGAAGCCAATTTTGTTTTCAGTTCCTATTGTTTGAAACTCTCTGCCTACTGATCTTCGCAATCTTGCCTGACTTTTATTTTACCGGTGTTGTTTAGGATCTCTTTTCTTTCTCTTCAGCAAATATTTTTTAATAGTTTTGGTGATTTGATTTATAGTGGCGTGTAATGGGGGACGTCCCTGACATCAACCTTGTATGAGGATCGGACGTTAAACCTTTATTATTGCAATTATTTTGTTTATATTTCAATATATCATTACTTAGAAGATCATTAATATTAAATATTTATTATTATTATTGTTATTATTATTAAATTGTCAGCTTAAAGTTTAATTTAGTTCTAAACATTTGTACTGAGGTAGACAACTAGAGTCACGTATATGTACATAGCGGTTTAACTTCTCTTAACTTTTTAGCACTAATAAACAATCACTAATAAACAATCACTAATAAACAATCACTAATAAACAATCACTAATAAACAATCACTAATAAACAATCACTAATAAACAATCACTAATAAACAATCACTAATAAACAATCACTAATAAACAATCACTAATAAACAATCACTAATAAACAATCACTAATAAACAATCACTAATAAACAATATTACGCTAACTGCTGGTTAGCGCACAATAACCAACAAATTCAGTAAATTATTACTGAATTTGTTGGTTATATTGCGCTATCTAGCAGTCACCTATTTTGCACTGTAGCCTATAATTTTTATAAATACAGATGGTGGCTTTCTTTATATTTATACGAACACAGAAGGGGGGGAAGAGATTTCCCCATCGCCTCCTCCGGGATCCGTCACTGCGTCCCCCCAATACCAAACATGGATCGACGCCACCGATTGTATATGATATAGGATACGTCAAGAGGGAGAGAGAGAGAGAGCGAGAGAAAGAGAGAGAGAGAGAGAGAGAGAGATGGAGAGAGGGAGAGCGAGAGAAAGAGGGAGAATATGTCTATTTCAGTGTCATATAGTACTGCTGAGTACTCTTCTAGCAATTAATGATATAGGCCTTCTATGCATATTGTCAAATATGCTTAATACTGCTATGATTGTGTTTAACTAAAAGATAACTATATATTAACTCTATATTATATGTCATCTCTCTGTGGACACAAGAGTAGTCCACTTACATCCTTCCTCCACCAATCACGATCCACGGCGAGACCAGATAAATTAGAATAACTCTAGAAACATAATAAACGTAATTTTTTGAAAAATTGTGAGGGTGAATATACATGCATAATTTAATAGAGAATGGCCTGATGTGCACAGCATATTTTCCGTTTTAATTGTTTTCTTTTTTGTATTTAATTTTATTATCATTAGTGTTTGCATTTTGTTTCTTTGATTTGGTAGTGCACCGTGCAATGAATGTATGTAGCTTGCTCCAGTGGCAAAATGAAGATATACATGTACATGTACATATATAAACATGTACACACACACACACACACACACACACACACACACACACACACACACACACACACACACACACACACACATATATATATATATATATATATATATATATATATATATATATATATATATATATATATGTACACACCTACACACTACAAAAGGTTTGTGTAATTGGATTTGCGATTTAAAGTGAAAAATTGGTCTAAAAATGTAACTGAAGCCTATATTTAACCAAGGCTCTATGGACGATATCCAGTTATGATAGAGTCCATAGAGCCTTGGTTAAATATAGGCTTCGGTTAAACATTTAGACGATTTATCACTTCAAATCGCAAAACCAATTGCATAAACCTCCAAACAATATGCATTTCGCAACATGGACATTTACCCATATTTTTCATTACAATTAATTAAATTTCAATATTGTCGCTAGATAAATCTCTAACTTGAAATTAATGCGCTTAATTAACTTCTATCCATCTTCTGTCTTAAGTCATTCCTTCAGTTATATAAATCTCAGTCTTTGACATTAAATTTTACGTCCGAAACTAAGGTGCATTGTTATTATAAAACTTGCAAAGTCAGGATGCTTCTTCTATCGTCACTGCTAAGCAGATTTTGGTAATAAATATTTTGCATTCTTTCAATTACATGATCAACACTAGTTAACCAATCTAAAGGTTTAACTATTAGTTTTGAAGATATCGTATATTAAAGGCTCGTGGAGAGTTAAACTTTTCAAAACCACAAAACACCTCCGATAAAGTATAAATTGTAAATGTAATTATAGAAATCAAGCCAGCATCCGGGGACAATAGATCCCTACCTATTGCGCATATATTTACAGTATTTCATATATATTACAGAAGTATATAAAACTATAAAACTCTCATCGAAAGACAGAGATGCAACAAAACATTATAAGACAAATCGCAATAAGAAAACATTCACTAAAAATAGCATGAAGTATCAACCAACTACTGACGACTTTTGAAACAGACGAATTGCTACATCTTCCATTTGGAATGTTCAAATGTTTAAATAATCTTGATCTGTCTTTACCACACCAGCTAGAGAATGACGCTAGGTCCTTTAACTCTCGGATGACTTGTTGCTAACTTATTTCAGCTTCTTAAACAAATGCTTGTGGAAGCAGTTTGTGACTGTCAGTAGACGATTGTCAACACACAGGGAGGTTACTGGTCAAATACTATGTTGGATTGATATAAAAAATTGCTTCTTAGTATATCCAAGTTGTTATACTATCGTTATAATATCATTTAAACAAAATTGACTTAATTCGAACACAAAGAAGACATATACTTGTACATAACGAAAGTACAACACCAAGTACTGGATAAGATTAAAATGGTATAAATCATTCAACGCAAATATATAACTACATTGCCTAGTAGAATAACCCGTGACAAGATTTTTTATTTTACAGAATGCATATAATTTTTTATCAATGATTAAACAATCCTGCATCGAAATTTATAAACTAACTTGTCAATGTTTAGGGTCTTCTTAACACGTCCAATAGTTCTTTCACATTATAGCAAGCGATTACTTTGACTCCGCCAGAAAATTGCTGAAAGCAATCGTTATGTGATGAATCTAATGGAAATTATAATATTAATCAACAACAGGAAAAAACAATATTCTTCTCAGAAATAACAACATCATGGGCACAACAAGCGGTTTTTGGGATGTGGTTTCGTATATGGAGTGCAATTCTAAAATATTACCCTTTTGGATAGCTTCTACTTATCAGGCACTTAACAAACTGACCTTCAACAAGTTTAAATCTAAATAAAATCTATACATACAACGTCTTATAAAAATTGGATAAGCATCGATTATCATTTATAGATTTACCCTTTTCGCTACTATTATAGTAGGCCGATCCACAGTAAACATTTTAATACACAATAGAAGTATAAGAGAGTACTATCAATCAACCAATTAATTATCTCCAAACATTAGGAATGGATTTTTAACACATTACATGATGACTTTATTCGATGACTAAATTGATGAAGCAAACCCGTATGACTTGTGAGTATCTAATTTCTCTGTATCACCGTTAGGGGGCTTCAAAGAACACGAGGAGCTTGGATGAGTCTAACATTTTTGGATCTCTAAAAAGGATTCTGCGCTCACTAGCTGAATAAAAAGGTATTCGATTTGTGAAGAAAGAATCTGCGCTTTCAATCTGACGTCAGATTGAGAACAGAGAATCAATAGAAAGCTATCAAAACATCATCACAGCAACAAGAATAACCGGTATCAAATTACAAGACATATATAGTGAATAGAAATCGACGATCAACTTAATCCACGAACTCTTAACATTTCTAACTGATACGTTGAGGATAAATTCTCAATTTAACTCCTTACTCATAAAGAGAGCAACAAAAAGTAATAAGCCTACAGCATACTTATCAAAATATTCACCACAAACACGTCACTCAGCGATCTCTACGACAAAAGCATAATTACACAAATACCGAAGTATAATTATACATATATTTTAGCATCTACGTTAATATTTCTTCAACATTCAAGATGTTGTCGATTAGTCTGTTCTGAAACTAAGCTCAGCTCGACAGTTGTTAGCACAGTGTATGCGAAATTGATCATAGGCAGCGCGAGTAGGTCAGAGTAACCTAGATAAAGATAACTTTATACAATGATTGACCCTGTCTTTGTAAAAGTCTGAGATAAAAGCAAATGTGTGACAAGCTAGCTTGCAGTCATTATCTTATCTTCACGGCACTATTATGATCTACGTGTATCAACAAACCTTGGAACTAAATTATAATCCGTCGCAATAAGCATATTCATTTTATTATTGCAAAATGTGAATTGCTCTAATTGTGCATACATGTATCAGAGGACTTACTGAAATATCTGCGCAAATGTAGACCTATTGGAGGCAACTGGACAAATTTCAATATGCAAAGGCAAGTACATGAGCTAATCTCTATGGAATGTCTCAATAGCGTAGGGGTAACGTCACGAAGTTTTAAATGACTGATCCCGAGGTGAATTGAACTCTCGCGGGTTCGAATCCCAGCCGCGCTGATCTGAGAGTAAAATCTCGGACATTCACTGAACTGGTTATACGAAAAATGTACTAAATTGCCTAACGGTTTAAACATGTGGTATTAAAAAGTGAAAGATATCAACATAGTTTATCATTTCACTATAATGCGTGTTTATTTGTTTGTTTGTTTTTTGTTTTGTTTTTACTGTCTAATGACATGCATAGGTCCATGGCACTAACTGTTCCAACCATTTCCGATTCTTATTAGTAATACAATCGCTTTATGACTCTTCCACCAATTTTCAATCAATAGTTGGCTGGAGCCAGTGGCGATGTCGGTACTCGACCGCGGCTCAGCATGTGCGGGATTCAAATCCTGGGCTCGCTCGTCTCTGACATCGCTTTCGAGTGAGGAACCTGATGTTAAAATTAGCTTTTTACCAGTCAAAATAAATATTTATTGCCAAATAATAATAATTTATATTATACTCCAAGAATTAACTAAGCATTGTGCTTAAGGGACCAAATTGTCACCAATCTTTTACACTGCAGCCACACCATATGGATTTAAATTGGCACATTATCTACATTTGAAAGGTTCAGAGTAAAATTCACATATAGAATAATAAAATTATAGCCTACTAAAACACTATGAAACTAGGGCAGAAGTACAAGCAAGCCAAAAAGTAACAAATAGATTCGTACAAATTATATAAAACATATCACACGATTAAAAGTAAGAAAAGGAATCTGCAGTAGTTTATTTTTGTTTTTCCAGGTCATGCAGACACTGATAGAGCGCATCCTGGAGCGCCTGGTACCGGTGATCGACGATGTAGCCGTGCAGCAGATTAGCGAAGTTCGTAACGTAAGCCCACCCCGCCCTACTCTCAGTATCAACGCAGACCATCTGCCCCCCAACCCCCCAGTGCCCAAATACTGTGTGCTTCTTCTGCCAACAACAAAATATAATTATTACCAAGTATGTACAATGTACATGAAATGTTATGCTAGAAATTGTTATAGCCTGGTCAGTGGTCATTCACATACACTAACGATTGCAAATTCAGAGCAAATGCTCTCAAAGCAAGTCAACACAATAAGCCTTGTCCATTGAAATAAGTTGTAAAATAAGGAAGGAGAGCTATATTTTTCAAATCTATTACAAATAAATCTTGATGTAATGACAATTTAAATTTAGTATCATTCCAAATAAGATGGCATAGAAGTAAATCAAATTTTATTATTCGCCGTTTATACGAAAAGAAAAAATTAACGTCTCCTATTATATTATTAATTGCCACAATACATAATATGGCCTAAATGTCAATGAGGTTTAAACTTATCATACCAATTTGGACATTCACTATAACATTTAACAATATTTAAAATATAAATTAACGTATTTACATAATTCATATAATAACAATAACATCATCATCATTCCAGAAATGAAAACAACCAATCCAAGCGAAGAAAAGATCGTATTAAGATTAAGTCCTTTAAAAAATATGATACTGAAGAAAATTATGAAACTATAATAATCGAAAAATACTAATTCAGATAAATACCTTTTTATTGGGACCGTCAGCCTCAAAGATAACAGATCCGGGACCGTACGTGATGTGTCTCATGATTAGACGATCAAACTCACTGGACAGCGGAGTCCGGAGATGTTGGATAGCCTCGGGAGAGATTAAGACGCGACCCTCCCACACTCCTCCGTTTGCCAGAATTCCCATGATCTTCGCCATCGCCCTTGCCGTCCCAACTCCGTGCGAAGATCCGCAGACCAATCCTCTGTAATCCGGGTCGTTGAGCTTTCTGGGCTGAAGTGGAAACACAATGTGGTAAGATACAGCTTTACGAGCTACGTTAAAATTATATCAGTGTTTTAGTTATAATCATACATTAGTATAAGTTAAGTAGCTTTAATAGGTACGTTAAAATAACACAAGTGTTTTAGTTATAACAAGTCATCAATCATACAAGTTGAAAAGATTAATAAATGGATTAGCAATAACTTATTTCTTTGCAAAACTGAAACCTAAAATATTTGGGCAGTATGATACTATAAACAATGGTGGGGAATTTTTTAAATTTAATGATTTCATTGAGCAGATAAGAGATAAAAATTTATTTGCGATTTTTTTTAATTTGTCCATCTTATCAAAAATATATTCTGTAGATAAATAAATAGCCTGATTGATTGATAAACACACTGATTAATTAATTAATTAATTGACTAACTTACTGACTGATTGATTGATTAACTGCTAGAATGGCTGACTGATTAACTGACTGACGTATATTGGCCGATTAATTGATTGATTGACTGATTTATTGATAAAATGGTCGATTCATGGAACACTACCTTCCAGTCAGAAGGGTTTCCAATGAAGAGCATTAGTGGGATAGCTCTGTAGACGAGCAGAGATCTGATGGACTGCATTACGAACATGAAGGCTGTGGGCACAGTCGTGAAGAAGAAATATCGCAGACCAAATTCCGACCTCGACTCACGACAAGCTCTGTAATACTGATCCTTTGCCTCGCCGATAGTGAAGTCGATATCTAGCAGAGTAATAATAATAATGTATTCGTTTATTTCGTTCAATCTGACAACCGCAGAAAGTTACAGTACAGAAATTCCAACAGATACAGCATAACGAATTACAGATATAGCATAATAGCCTTAAGTTAATGTTGTGGATCTATGAAAATGCATTCTAATAAATGATGCCGTTCTACATACATGTAATTAAAGTTTCAAATTTAAGTTACGCATATTTAGAAAACTTAATCTAATAAATAGCCATTTAGTGTCTGAATTACGTTTGTTGGTCTACACAATGAAAATTTTCGCTTAAGATTTTTACAGTCGCGTAATCATTTCTGCAACATTTTTGTGTGTAAGAGAAGGTATGCATTGATGTGAGTGCGATAAATAATGAAGATTCTCAACGAAGTGCATGCTATCAGGGTTAAAACGTCGATGGCAAAATTAATGCATATATTAAAAAACTTAGAAGCAAGAGAGAAACAACTTTTAAAAAATAATAATACAAATGTGCACTGACGTGCTATACCATTAAATGTACAGAAGGAGAGAATTTACTACACGCATATAGAAATTAAACAGCATTATATCATACACAATTAAATAATAAGATATAACCTTCAAGCATAATTTTATGCAAATATAATTAATAAGAAATATACAAAGATACAGCTTACACGATACATCGGCAAGTGTACAAGTAAATTAAAATGAAAATGATAAAGACTCTTTTTTTTTTCTAAGTAAATTATAGGAAAAATTCATAATAAGAATAATTTCATAAAGATAATTATTAAATAAAAAAATCAGAGAAAATAACTGACAGAGCGAAGAGCAGACGCGATATAAAATATTTCGAACTTAGCAGCATATTTAAAAGATAATCAGGAATAAATACAATAGTCAATCAGCTAACAATATAGTTAGGATGAATTCAAAAAGATATCCGAAAAATCAAACTCAAAATAGAGAACACACCAAAAGGATCCGCAATTTCCTCTTTGAAGAATTGACCGATTCCTCTCTTGCGCGGATCAATTCTGCGGATCAATTCATCGGCGTAGAGTCCGAAAGTCAACATGTGATATCCCTGTCCGGTTCCTGTAATAAAACCCAGTCAAACATCAAAACATCTGTATGAGGCACCCTTTACCTTTCTAAGCCTCAATACTTCGACGTTTTCGAATTTGAGAATTTAGTTTTTTTTAAAGCTGGTAAATCTAATGTTAACGTCAGTTTCCTCACACGAGAGAGACGGGCGATCCCAGGATTTGAACACCGCACATATTGATCCGCGGTCAAGTATCTTACCGACATCGCCACCTGCTCCAGCCAATGAGTTGATATAAAAGCGAATCACTGGCAGATATTAGAAGCCGCAAAGTGAAATATGTCAAACACAGAGGACAAATAGGGCGAACTTCTTCACACGTCATTACAAAAATACGTTAGTAATACTTAATACTTACTGTATAATATACAGTTGACACAATACATAAAATAGACATTTATTCAATTTTTTAAAAAGGTTTATTAACAGAATAATTTCAAAGTTGCGCCCTCTCGTAATACAGAAAATTGGTAGCTATCAGAAAGTGATAGTTGACGACTACTAAAGACCAGGTTGAAAAGGACACGTCTGGAGCAATTCCTTTAACATAGAAGTGACATAAATAGATGTGAGCTAACCATCATGATTATATAATAAACCAATCAGAATTGTTTTAAATTCTTATTAGATCACCAAAAGCAAACACAGCTGTCAGTTTATGAGCCATTTAGTTGGACATATTATTGTAAAGTTCACAATACTTTATCGAAAAACCTATAACAATAGCTGTATATGAACTCTAACTAGCATTTGTGTCTGACAAATAAAATGTTATCAAATAAAATGATAAACGAAACTACAATTCCAAATACAATTTTAAGAATCAGTGAATTCATAACAATTTAACACATAGTAATACTAGAGAAAATAACTAAACTAGAACTTAACAGCAACACAGCTTTCAGGGCACCACTCACCCGGTTTCCACATGGGCTTCTGTTTGGCTAGCAGACGACTGAGCTCCTCAGGATTGTCTCTAAGTATCGACAGCTTGTGTCTCTCTCGAATGGCCAGTAGACCCGCCTGTGATAGACAAGTGAGAGTGTATGTGCCTGTGATAGACGAGTGAGAGTGTATGTGTACATGTGATAGACGAGTGAGAGTGTATGTGTACATATGATAGACAAGTACGAGTGTATGTGACATGTGATAGAAAAGTGAGAGTGTGTGTGCCAGAGATATACAAGTGAGAGTGTGTATGTGCGATAATAAACAGCCAAGTAAAATATTATCGGTGGAATCAACGTATAATTATGTAAAACCAGTGTATAATAATGTAAGAGATGAAGTTAAAAACAACATGAACCAACTCGATATTTAAGTTTCTTCCATCTCAAAATATCTCCCGCTTAGTGCATTACCTACTGGCAGATCCATGCTATATAACGCCTCCACTCATCTCTATCTTCCGTTTTTCTCTTCCTGTCCCCATGCGAGTGGATCTTTCAATCATCTAACATTTCTTTTGATACACCATTATTCTTGGGAGATTCTGCTTAGGACGAGGTGGGCACCCTAATAGTTTTCATTATATTTTATAGTTTAAATACAATTCTTAACTTTAAATTCACAATGTTATTATCACTGTACATAAGAGTGATTTAAATGAGCCTTTAGTAAAATATTGTTTGTTTTCCCAAATGCTGTTGAATTTAAACGATTTATTTAATTTACAACAAATAAAAAATTCTACGGCAATGCACTAAAGCAGTAAATTTGAATAGATGAAAGTGCATACTCTGTGGCAGAGCAGGGTCTCCACTGTTATGTCTTCTTTGTTATTCTGCCCGAATTCAGGCCAGTACTTAGATACTTTTTCCTTGTAATCTAACAGTTTCCTACATTAAAAAACAAAAAAATCAAACTAGTTTAGAAATATAAATCAGTGTATATTTTTCAGTAAACATTTGGGACTAGTTATTTTATAAAAAGGAATGTACTAATGCAATTATTGCCTTTAACTCTAAACTATTTATTCAATTTGACTCTAAACTATTATTCAATCTGACTCTATGGTGGTTGCAACCAAAATATGTACAAATATTTTACTTCCACTGAGTTTTCTTGGCTAACGTGACGACGTAACACTAGTTTTCTTTAACAAATCAGAAGCAGAATGGAAATTAAATTAGTCAGATTAAATAGATGAAAATGGATGAAATAGATGAAAATCCCTGTGTTGTGTTCCGGGTTGCTAGAAGAATAGACCAACCGTGTAAATATGCTCGTGTCGTAGAAGGCGACATAAAAACTAGATCCAAACCCAAACCAACGTCAGAAAGGGCATTCAGTTGGTGAGTGCCTAGGCTTCAAAAATTGCTACAAAACTTTAAAAGATTGGATAAAATTTGAAGGTCTACTCGAATCCCGAATCTAGTTAAACTGGGCTTTAAGGGAAGATGATAATCATTGATGATGACGATGGTGATGATGATGAAATAAATGAAAATGGGCAACTCATATTCTTAGAATGATCCAGGTCTAACACAGTCACAGACTATTTCAAACCCGAGTTCGATGTCAGGGAAGTCGAATATTACAAAACTCGGCTTTTATTACATTAATTATTTCTTTAATTATAAAGATAAAAAATGATGATAACAGCAAATAAAAATTCAAATAAGTACTAAATTAGTACGACATGTATATTCGTCAAATTCCATACTATACTTCAACTAGAATGCCTTTTGTTTATTTCAGTACCGCAACATCTTAAGAATAATATATATATTCGGCGTAGTTGACCACGAACTTTACTTAAATTTAACTAAAAGCCGATTTTTCCATAACATGAAACTTGTTTTTAATGCATAACTTTATATATGTAAATTGTACGATCTCTAAACCACAACCAAATCCTCTTCTACTAAATTAAAACCTAAAAATGTGCACACCTGTCGGCCAAGATCTCTAGACAAATGGCGGTCATGATTTTTGTGCCGGAATAGAACAAGGACGTTGAATCTCTGGTCCTGTACCGCAGAGCTGTATGATCCGCATAGCCTCCCCACAAGTCAACCACTAGCTGACCCTCGTGGTACACTGAAAACGACCCCCCTAGCTCTTGTCGACTGTCTATGTTCCTCCTGCATAAATATCAATGCTTTATACTCTCCTGTATTCAACCTAGTGGCAGGTCCAATGTAGGCCTACATATTTATACTCACGGTTTGTTTTCACGCTCAGTAAAAGTAGATCTCACACAAAGTTTATTATAAAGCTTAATTTAACATTAGTTCCATCTCTCGACAGAATATAAATGACGGGTATTTCTGAATTTGAACTACGAATTTTTTATTTACGTTGTACATAATCGAGTTAATAATAACTTAATATCTGACAAGTTGGCCGAATTTAAATTTCTTTATTTCATATGTGTATCACAATTCTAAATTTCTTACATTAGAACACACCCATTAGATAGGCTTAACACAATAATCGCATATTTCATTAAAACATTTAACATTAAATCAACACAGTTGCGAGTGAAGAACATATATTAGTGAACATCAATGAAGAACACACATTAATAACCTTCATCTTTACATCTATGGTTTGGTTGATTTGCACACGCCCAACGACTACTAGTGAGTGAAACAATTCTTCAACTAATATTTCACCTAATATAATTAAGTCAATAAAGTCGTTGATTCTGAAATGCAATTTCATTCAAAATCCTAGAATGTATCATCTCAAGTCGCGAGATTGGGATATACTGCAAATCGTGAGAAATCTTTTAAAGGGATTTTGTCCCCATGAGAGTATCCGAATATTCAGTCTAACGATGTGAAAAGTGTCTTCACAACGATATCTTTCTCTGAAGAAATTAGATAAAATGAGATAATGGAACTGTGAGCTGCTAAAGTTAACCACTTATCTCTGGACAAAAGAAATAAAAAATCATCGGAAATTAATGTAGCAAACAATTATTGCAATGCTATTGATGTGTTATTAAAGCAATAATCATCATCATCATTATCTTCCCTTGAATCCCAGTTTAAGTACGGTCGGGATACGAATAGACTGTCTCAAATCCTCTCTGTCTTACATCAATAATAACAATCATAATAATTAATTTATGAAAAATATCAAAACATCATAATAGGGCTGATGCCAACCTCTCAATAGAGAACCGCACTATAAACATAAGCACATCGGTGTTTAATTGATAATTAATTATATTGTTAATAGATCAGAAATGTTTCAGTACCTGAATGCCTTTTCGACCTTCTCAAATCCGGGAGCGACGAATCCGTCTATATGGACTCTCCACTTCCTCCATCGCCTCCAGTAGATAACTATACAGAGGAGGGCGCCCGAGATCAATGAGATATGCTTCAGTGTGTCCCAGCTGTGAGATCAAATAAGCACCACAATAATAAGACAAAATATAACTATTTTCTATAGCCATAATTTAATAATGCCGTTCGATTAGGCCTAGTTATATATTGTTTTAAATGGGTCACGAATCTAGAGACTAAACTTTAGAAAAATGTTTATCGGTCATCAGTTAACCTCTTTATTCTATGGTCAATATAGTGGCGTACGATAACTATACAATATTAAACAAATGAATGCCCAACACTATGACTACTTAATAACAGAATACTCTTCAAAATGTATTGATTGTAATATTAAAAATGCCTATTAGGACTAAGTCGAACGATGATATCTAAAACTTGAGCAATAGCAAAGCTCAAGAACAAAGAGCCAGAAACCAGATTTTTACATACATTCTACTTGGTAAACAATATGCATTTCAAGGCCAATCATGTGCGTAGAAGCACTCTATGTTCAATGAACAAATATTTGTAGATATGAAGGAACCAACGGACATAGTTTAGAAATTACTAAATTTATAAATGTATTTAAAGCTAACACAGTAACTAACAATTTGATCAAACCGCTTGCAACAAAATGAAGATAATACAATACCTATTTTTTAAATGAATCCCGATCCTATTTAAAACTGGAATTCAAGTGGAGATTATTATGATGATGAATGTAGTATTAAAGCTGTTTTAATGTAGGCGAGCAGTATGCACACTAACTGCAGTTTAATAATTTATGTCAAGCACTCAAATGCAGTTTTAAGATGACAATTGTTGGTACAACTTGAATTCAGCAGACGATCTGTCTAAATATTTAAAATAGTTAATTCTCGTGCTGATGAAAGAGCAGGTATCTCGTCTATTCAATAAGCATTGTTATGAATCTTATACCTACCTTTTCTTAAAAAAACATGCGAAATGAGAACGTATTTGAATATAGACAATGTATTGTATTTAAGAGAGATAGAAGGCTAATCTTAAATGTGTATATGAATCATAAAGCAATAGTCAAAATTCAACAAGATATCTTTGACCAGAGTGAAGTAAGACGGGGAGGGGGGGGGGGTGGAGGGTAAGATTTGGAGGTTATGTTCTACCACCCCTGTTCAGCATCTAAGCCGAGGTGGTAATGATTGAGGAGATGGAGGGCATTAAGGAAGGAATAGTTACAGAAGTACATGAAAACTGCTGAAAGATGTGCGGCTTGCAGAAGATTAAGGTATCCTTACTACTAGAATTGCAAATGATTATGAATGGTTTGAATGACACGGCATTGAGATATATTATGAAGATTAATATAAAAAAGATAAAGGTGATGCCACCGTCATCACCTCCTGGCATCATGCCAGGAGTGTAAAGATTATATTTTAGAATACGCGATTAGAACCAGTTACGAAACTTCAATAATCATTTTCAAAGAGGCTATCGGAATGGTCCGTCAAGTCGGCAATTTTCTACATTCAGCATTAATTATATGAATCACGGCTTAGCTTGTGTTAATTTGTGCTGCAAATCAATTTGGGCTCGTATCGTTTGGTACGTATCGCGTACTAAACGGTAAAATAAAATATAATGTATACCAGTTAGATTCAATTAGATTATAATAGGCAGATAGATTCTATTATAATAGGCAGATAGATTCTATTCTATCACTCATTGAATATAATCTATCAGTCGACCGAATTTCGCAACTAATTTAAAGAATCTCGGTCATACTCGTTCAACAGCAACTCGTAACAAAGTCAAGTGAGGTCTAAATGATCGTTGAACGAGTATGACATCGCTAAGTAGACGAGTGCATATAGAGAAGAGAAGAAAAAGAGGAAAGTGGATGAGTTATATACCATGGCTATGCCGATAGGCAGTGCAGAGAGAGAAAGAGAGAGAGCGAGAGTGAGAGATAGAGAGAGAGAGAGTGAGAGAGAGAGAGAGAAAGAGAGAGAGAGAGTTAAAGAGGGGGCTGAGCCGCTGGAATGCTGGCAAGTTGCCAAACTGCGGATTCATACGTGCATTTCAATAACATTTGTTAAAATATACAACGACTTGTTAATTTAAATTAGTATATAACATTGTAATAAAAATATGTTGACTCCGCTGATTATTCCCGTATTGTGTCCGGGACGACTAGACCAACCGTAAACTGCATGTGTTGTAAGAGGCAAGTGAAACAGAACTGAAGTGAAGAAGGCAACAACGGGAGACCGCCTCAGTCAGAACTCGGAAGTCATATTATTCCCAAGCTATAGGCTACATTAAGGTGTGGATAAAGCATACATGTAGCTTTTTGTTAACTGATTAACTCGTTGATTGGTGGAGTGCTCTTTATGAAGAGTGAAAAGCAGCATGTGAGTAATACAGAGCAATGGGTAGCCTACACAACGTTAACTAATCCAATTAGAATCAGTATAAACTGTACAAAAATCTGATTAGGAAAGAGTTAACTACTAAATTAATTAACTCGTTTCAAAATAGTATTAATCAAAAAGCAACCTTTAATTGCTGTAGAATTAACGACATTGTTAATGACCTAAATTCGATATAGATTATAGATTATTATTATTATTATTTGTCGCTGACTATTGAAAAAATATTGACGTAAATGCACTATAAACAGAATTTAAAAACTAGACAACATTTCCAGGAGAGTAAGTGACTAAGTTTATGACAACGCTGAAATGGCATAATCGTAGAATAGCAAATGTAAAATCGTTAATTTTAATCAATTTTTTAACAAAAGTCTGCGGTTACAGTGCCATACCTGAGCAGTGTAAGCAGCGGCGCAGAAAGCAGGATGAGACATATTCCCTTTACACCAGCAACAATTTCGTCCATCAACATTTTAAATTCTATCTTTATCCAGTTGCCGTTAATGATCAATTAATTATTATTAAGAATTTAATATCACTTAATAACGGCTTTACTAGCTTGGCTTAATAAGCATAGATTCTTTGACAGTCTTGATTAAATCTTATAACTTATTTAGTTTAACGCAGTTTAACTCAACACAGAACTCAGTAGGATCTGAACTAAACGTACTTACAGGATAACTATTTCAATGTTCGCACTCAACTCTCGTATATTATATTAGCATTGGACCTCATATAATTAATAACTGAACTCTTTTACATTTAACTTCTGACTGTTTATCTGCTCGTGTTTATATACATTCACAAGTAGGGCCTAAAACTTCAACTATTGAACTCGTCATGGCAATCATTTAGATAAGAACCACTCACTGTAGGCAGCCTATAAAACCACGGCCAGGCTAATTCGTCTGCTGAACATTCTTTACTCAAATCGGTACAGATTTTAACCTCAAATAAGTACACGTACAACACCAGGCGTCGATGACGAATATGTTTCACTACGAGAACAGGCCATGGACAAAAGAGTCAAAATATAAACTGAGTTTCAATATGAACGACAGTTATAGGTATGTAGGCGCCTGCAGTGGCGCCTATTGGATTTGTTGACTACGCAGAGAGCGTATTGAAAAGCTATTTAGGGTTCTTTAGCAGATCTAGGGGATTTTTTCTTATCAATTACAGTGAATCATTCAAATATATTTCGCCGTTAATGAATGTAATTTCACTGGATTATCCTTCCGGTTGATTATCCTTCCGTATCATTTGCACTAAGCAAATTATTGAATTTCTATCTTAACTTTTAGATATTAATGGGAGAGGGGGTTTAGTATTGAATTTAGGGATATAGGCGCCCATGGGTATATAATACAAAGTAAAGGTTACTAACATATTCTATTTCTGTCCATACTTTTAATCGATAAAATCTTACCTCAGTATCATTATCATCTTCCCTTGAATACCAGTTTAACTAGGGTCGGGATAAATGTGAGAGGTCCTATAGATATCTTACCACAATAGGTCTTGCTGAAAATCCTTCCGCAATTAACGGATATAAATATGTGTTTAATATTAATAATTACCTTACTCGTGCGAATCATTAATATAGTAACAATTTATGGAAACTGTACATGTCTACAAGGAATCGAAGCTCAGCGGTTGTTTACTACGAATAACACCCCCATGCAGCACCGTCAGCTCGGCCAATGAGCCTCGCAGTGCATGATGTCATCATTAACTGTAGGATTACAATCGTCTGCGTTCCAAATGCTGAACCCATTTCGACTGCATTGCGATACCGGCAATTGTGTAATGTTCACAAATTGCATGATATGTAAGTATGAATTACGAGAAGTACGAGAAGTACGAGTACCAGTACGAGAGCTAGACAAGCGTCCTATTGAAACATTTGATCAAATCTCAAATAAAATCGTAAGAAACAGATGATATAGATTTTAGATTCAGGAAAAAATCTGAATAGGACATATGTGTATTGGAGATATACCTCATATATAAAGTTACGTTTCGCCGGTTCCGTAAATCAAACTCAAATATTTTGATTTCAAGGAAATAAAATCTTTAATCATCGATACTAGTCTTCTGCAATTTAAAAATATCTATGTATCATGTTTCTTAGACACTCCTAGAGTTCCATCCTCAGTTAAGCTGATCAAAAAGTTAGATCTCGAAAATTTATACGTTTATGAGACCGGTAAATGAATAAAAACCAGATTTACTGTAACTGGTAAATGAACCGGTTTATAACCGGATCAAGAACTATTAACTGCATAGCTGCTCTAAAAATAAGATACTGTAATAACTAGTAGTATATTCATTTAGTATTAGTGATAGTGGTATTAGAATGGCATTTTACTATGCTGTATATTTTTCTAGAAATCGTACTAAATGACCAATATAGGCCTATAACATATGTACAAGTGTATGCTTTTTCACTATAATTCAGTAAAAAATTATATTTAGCAAGGAATGCCAGAAGAGTTTAATATCCGGCACAGTTTAGAATTAATGTGTCTATTCTACTTTAACTAAATTAATAATTTTCAATACTAAGTTAATAATTTCGTTAGAGTTGCATTAACTTTAATAGTAAGTTGTTTTAATATCAAATTCTTTCAAATCTAATTATTGGAAAAATTCAAATTATCAGCGAATTCTTACAATTTGCATCGTTTAGCATTAGGATGTGCACCCGTTTTTAAATGAATATTCTAGCCAGTTGTACTTTATGCAAGTCTAAAATATTATTTTAGCTTATTCAAATTTGAGCGTTTTACTTTAGCATATGCAGTTACTCCGTAGCATTAATATAATCATTTGCACTGATTATATCCAGTATATGTATTATTCTGCATGGCATTTGGCCTTAAGCTTTTATCGTGACTTGTTGTGAACTAATGACATTTGACTAATATTTCGCATATCAGAATTGTTATAAGTGAACATCAGAAATATAGATAAATAGACAGGCTATATAGGTCTGGTTCACAGTTGAGTTGATTTCCTAGAACAATTATTCTTACCCGTAGGAACAATATTATGTCATCACTTATGAAGAGATATCAGAAGGAATCAATCCAAAATAGTGTCTCACTCGTAGGAGCTGCTTTCACTTTCATCTTTTTTCAGAATCCATTTTGTACTAATATGGTTACACAGTGAATAATTTTTGATATAGTTGTGAAATTACTACTAAGGGGCCTGCGTTTGTGAATTTGTAGGCTACACAATATAGGTCCCCCATCCCGAGGTGTTACCATGCTCCTCAGGGACAAGCTAATATGGGTGAAGTTTTCTGGGGAAAATTTAGCGACGCCAAGATAGCATGGAAAGAAGTATATACAAATATTTAAATATTCACCGTTCAATATGAAAATACGTGTACACACCAGTCACTGAAAAAACAGGAAAAATCCTACGATATCTTTAAAACAAATTATTTGCCAGACCTTTAATTAAGATAACATTATAATACAACACAGCAAGAAGCGCTCGCCAAAATAAGAGGCGACTAACAAGAACATTTATTATATTATCACTATAAAAATAAAACTAGGCCAATTATTTCACTTATTTGTGATATTGTCTTTAAAGGTATGGATAGTATTACTTATATATCCTTGCAGTGATTAGTAAGACAATGCATATTGTTAGGCTTATCTTTTTCATAGCTGGCAGCAGATGGCAGCAGAGATAGATTCATTCATAGATTTTATAGATAGATAGATTGATTTCATAGATAGATAGATTCATAGATTTCATAGATGGCAGCAGATATTATCATATTACTTATAATCGACTTGTGTGTTCTACTGTATTGTATACCGAAATACACTTTGTAAGGTTCGAAGTCTCGCATAAAACTTTCTAAACCCAAAACAAAGAATTAATTGGTTGACTGTATAAAATTTATTACGAAAATGTCCAAATACCATCCTGTCGTATCCTGAACTATCCCGGCCTGTCCTGGCTCAAGTCCGGTGTTCATAGATAAACCCAGTTAAATATTTCACACGTAACTCTTTCTCCCAAAGCTGTAATTCTTATAAATCTCACTCATATTTGTTATTCTTGACTCACTCTAGCTATATACCTTTACTTTCTTTATTTTCAGTATATTGATTTATTTTTTGTCACAGTGTTTGATTTCTATTGCATGTGTTTCTTACTAGAGATGGGAATTTTATGAATTTCCAGAGTTCGGGTTTTGGTTCGGTTCATTGAAAATGAAAGTTCGGTTCGGTTCGGGTTCGGTTAGCAGTTGACAATTTGAGAGTTCGGTTCGGTTTTTTGAAAATGAAAGTTCGGTTCGGGTTCGGTTCTAACAATGGTTCGGGTTCGGTTCGGGTTCGGCTTGCTTTCCAACTCGCAAGAGTTCGATTCGAGTTCGAAATGGTTAGGTTTGGATAATGTTGCAATTGTTTAACTTACTTATAATAATCATGGTTATGACAAACATGTTTAAAATGGTTAATGGTAAATATGCTTAAAAATTCATGAAGTCATAATAGCTGCCACATTTTTTCAACTGGGTAAAAATATGAAAAATATGAAAAAGGAGAGAAGTGGTATTTATTCCTGTGCATTTCTTAAAATATTGTTAGTTGACAAACAAATGTTCATAATATAGATAATTAGCTTTACTATTGTATCTGAAATAGTTCCCTTGATTATAACGAGCAAATAGAATGCTTCATCAATTTTTAAATTTTTATTGATCCAATAACTCAGAGACAAAGTGCAATTCCCCGTGTTGTACTCGGGTGTGGTTGGACCACTGCAGAATAGGGCAACCGCAAACAATTTGCCACGTGTACGTAAGAGGCGACTAAAGGCAGGAGCTGAGGGATGGCAAGAGGGGACCCACTTCACCATGAAATATTTTCCCCCAGGATTAAATGGTCCACCTAACTGAGAAGGCAACGGGAAACCACCTCAGAAGCCATTTTTCCACGCTATAGGCAACATAAGGTATGGATAAGGCATAGACTTTGTAAAGGGATTAACTTGTTGATCTAAGGAGTGCTCTTATGAAGCGAGAAAACAGACTTTGAGTATGAATATGTACCTTGAACCTGCCACTTGGCAGTGCACTGAAGAAGAAGTGCAATTTAGTAGCATAAAAATGTCAAATAAAGATGATTTAGTAAACACGTGTACTTCCATAGAAAAATGATCATAATACACACCGTTTGCTAACAACTTACCAGTAATAAGCTTCATAATTTACCTTAGGGTTTCAAATTAGAAACTCTCAGATCAATTATGAAGTTACGAAAATATATATGAAATTATTGTATTGCTATGGTGCAAAATTATTTACTCCAGATAGCCTTAACACATATACATGTAGAATGTCATATATAATTATTTGTAAATCTTGCTGCAAAAATATTAAGGTAGCACACTAATCATCATCATCATCATCATCATCATCATCATCGTCATCTTCCCTTGAATCCCAGTTTAACTA
This sequence comes from Enchytraeus crypticus, assembly GCA_905160935.1. NCBI lineage: Eukaryota > Metazoa > Annelida > Clitellata > Enchytraeida > Enchytraeidae > Enchytraeus > Enchytraeus crypticus. The sequence goes on from CAJHZI010000718.1 coordinate 487,673, forward strand.
GGGTCGGGGGCCTCAAATCCTTTCTGTCCTACATCATATCATCCATCATAAGGTAGCACACTAAAATTAGAAAAAAATCATAATTTGAATTTAACAAGAACAAATCCACCTAGATTGTGTCAAGCATTTTCAGATATTTATGTGATACTCTCATCACTTTTGTCTCTTTGATGTTAGTCTTCATTCTATATTTCAATGCCGTATCATTCAGACTATCCATTATCTTCTGTAGGCCCGTCTCGCTTCCCGCTACCATTCCTTTGTACAACTACCATTCCTTTGTACCGCTACCATTTTAAAAATTGTGTCGGAACCAGACTCACCTGAATATATGCTATTAGATACTGTAAGACATGTAAATGCAAAAACTAATATATATTTGTATTGTTCTTACTATCTTTATTTAATGGCAGGCTGGTGAAGAAAAGAGGAACTCCAAGAGTTTGGTTCAGTTCGGTTTGGACGAAGTCTGGGTTCGGTTCGGGTTCGGCCAGAGTCTGGGATCGGGTTCGGTTCGGTTCAGCCGGAGTCTAGGTTCGGGTTCGGTCAGAGTCTGGGTTCGAGTTCGGTTCGGTTCGGTCTAAATTCTAGATTTTAGGGTTCGGTTCGATTCGGGTTCGGTTCGATTCCCATCTCTATTTCTTACTTCATACAATGTCTCAATAGCGTAGGGGTAAGACCATGAAGTTTTAAGTGACTGATCCTGAGGTGAATTGAACTCTCGTGGGTTCGCTTCCAGGCCGCGTTGATCTGAGAGTAAAATCTCGGACATTCGCTGTAGTGGTTATACGGAAAACCGACTAAATTACCTAACGGGCTAAACATGTGGTATTAAAAGATGTAGATATAAACAGAGTTGATCATTCACAGTAATGCGTGTAAGAATTAATGAGAATTAATTAGTAAGAATTAATGTATTAATAAAATTCCTAGATGTTCTAAATAAATTAAACAAATTTGAAAATTTGAAGTCCGTATATATATATATATATATATATATATATATATATATATATATATATGCCTATTATAATTTATACGTGCATGCTTATACCATCGCTTTTCTCTTGTGGAAGGGAAATATTACTTTCAGGCCACAATAATCGTTACATTTGTATTTTTAAATTAATTCTATACATTTTTCAATGAGTTTATACTGATAGAAAATGTATTTTAAAGCTTACATTTTTTGAAGAATTTGAGTTTGTTATTGGGATCATAGGTCTCATCCTGTACGGCTATCACGAGGTATTCCCCGTCGTTCATGTTCCTGTCGTCCATGGCTCGCACAAAGTCTGTCAGAGCGTGCGAGTCTCCGAGAAAAGCGTAAACTGTGCGTTCAATTATTTCATCCATGAAATTATAAAATAATCAGTCAATCAGTCAATCAATCACTCAATCAATAAATCTATCGAGCACTTATACCCAATATTATAAACGGAAAGATATTCTCGCCGACAGCAGTGTCTACCATTTGACTTTATCCGCGAGATAACTACCAATCTGCTTTTTGCATACTATGCATACTATGAAACTTCTCTATTCTCACCTTTATCTTGAGTCTGTAACGTCACATTTCCAAGAATTCTAACCATTTAAGCGGATTTCGCGCTCTCCTATTGGCTGGAGCCACCTGCGACGGTTGAGTATCAGCCCCTGGCAACAACTTTTGTTTTAATCTACCGGTGAGAATAACCGCCCGATCTCGAAACAATAATTATCCCGTCACATGTAGCTGAAATCAGCTCAGATACCGACCAACATCTCGTTCATAAGATGCAAAAGCGACTTATGGCGACGATATCGCTCTGATCTTCGCTTCATAAGATCAGCGGTTAATCAGCATTTCAATCGGTCAGTCAATCACAAATCTATCAAACAGTTTAATCAATAAATACGTTAATCAATCTATTGACCAAGCCATTGATTTATCAACAAGTAATCGATTTTTAGTCAATCAATGTCTTAGTCAATCAATGTCTTAGCCAATCAATGTCTTAAGCAATCAATGTCTTAAGCAATCAATGTCTTATGCAGAAAGACGTTTCATTGTGTAGCATAAAACATCAGCTAACATAATATTGAAAGTTAAAAACATCATAGAATCATTTTGTCTTACATGACGTATCTGACATCTTTAATCAATTAATCAATCTAAATCGAAATCAACAATTAAATAAAATTCTGTAAATCTCTTATCTATCGCTTGTGAGCCAGTTATTAAATTGAATAAGTAACGAATTAAATCTCACACTCAAAATCAATTACCTTATTAAATCACCAAATTAGTTGCTTTACTTTTTACCAGAAATATTATATCTTCTTTTGAGATTTTGCTCGCTGATCATACAGAAAGTAAACTTTATTCATAGGACTAGTAAAATGAATGATTGAACAAACTGCATAGTGGTTAAACTTGTGGTATGAAGAGTGATAGATATTTAACAACGCTTTATCCTATTTAAACAATCAGCAATTAATTGAGTGATCGAAAAATTCAATAGAAAATTCAGGAGCTACGATAACAATGCCTCTGAGAGTAAGCAAAAGGAATTCATGTTAGAGTCTTACAAACCTACAAGTGCAAATAGTCATTTAATATATACTTTTGTTTAATAGGCTAAAATCGTTGTTATATTACAATCAATAATTTACAATTGTAGAACCAAATCTTCATTAAATTAAAGCTCATACCGAGTAGGTTCGGGAAAATTGAGAATTGAACCTACCGACTACTGCACGTTGGTAAAAAGGCGACTGACGCAGATATGAAAGTGTAGAGACTTATAGCCACGTGGTGATGATTTTTTTAGACCAATAGGTTGCTCATACTCCAGACTTACAGAATACTAGTCGCTACACCGATAGAGGCATTATACCACCAGGCTACTTGACCTTCACTGTTGATTCAGCGCTACTGTGGTATTTAGCATAGAGCGGCGCGTTATAAATATACTTATTATTATTAGTAGTAGTAATTTTATTGTTATTATTTTTATTATTGTCATTATTATTATTATTATTATTACTATTATTATTATTATTATTATTACTATTATTATTATTATTATTATTAATATTATTATTATTATTATTACCTTTAAACATCTCATAGAATTAAAGTATTATAGAAGAACTTCATAAATGAACTGCAACTTAAGTGCAAAGTCAGATTCTGTTTATTCCATTAAATCAATAAAGCACTGCAGTATAAAGGGCCTTTCTCTCTCTCTCTTCTCTTAGTGCACTGCCTATTGGTAGATCCATGACATAACTCTTCCATATATTTCTATTCACTGATTTTCTCTTCATATTAACATATGAAATCATCCAACATCTCAAGTCTCGGCCTTCCTTCAACCTCTTTTCTTCCATTCTTCCATAATAGAAATAGTACTGTCAATATTGGAGTAATAGACTTATGTAAGGCTTTCGATAAATGTAATGTGTATGGTATGCTTCATTTACTTCAACGAAAAAGGTTAATAAAAATGTAATAAATATACTCGAAAATTGGTTTACGAAAAGTGGAACTTCTGTTAATTGGACTGGATATGTTTCTCGATATGTTCCTCTTTTGTCTGGGGTTATGCAAGGTGGAATACTGTCGCCCATTCTATTTGCACTTTTTGTAGACAACGTCTTGGATATACTGGACCAGTCAAGCTATGGTTGTCGAATAAATTTCCGTTACTGTAATAGCTACATGTTCGCAGACGATTTAATTTTACTTAGTATCTCTGTAAGTGACTTACAGAAATTATTTGATATCTGTGACAGGGAATTTGATAAGTTAGATCTCCCCATTAACATATCTAAATGTCACTGTATGCGAATTGGACCACGATATAAGGCTCCTTGTAAGCTTTGGAACGTAAGAAAAGAGCCTATTAGCTGGATTGATAAAATAAAATACCTTGGACTAACGATTGTAAGTGCAAAATATTTCAAATGTGAATGGCACGAAACCAGAGGAAAATTTTACACCTCGGCTAACATTATATTGGGCAGACTGGGAACGAAAGCTTCAATCGATGTTCTCTTAAAGCTAATTAGTATGCAGGCAGTGCCAGTTCTACTTTATGGTATTCCAGCTGTACAACTGAATAAATCAGAAATCGAAAGCTTTTCTAAGGCGTACAACAGTGTCTTCTCAAAGATTTTCAGTATATTTGATAAAAATGATATTTTATATTGTCAGTGGTATTGCGGTTTTTGCCGTTTGATTTATTATGTGAATATCATAGGTTTACATTCCTGCATAATTTAATAATTAATGATAAGTTAAGTGCTAAGCAGCATTTGGACTCTCCCGATTACAATGATTATTTAAACATTAAAAGTAAATTTGCCATAGATAGCAATGACTCTTTGGCGACTATTCGTTATAAATTCTGGCGCCATTTTAAAAATGCTCTGTTTTAACTATTCTGAAGTTTGTGATAAATTGAAATTGTTTAACTTTTATGTGCACTTTTTATATGTATTCTGTTGTGTCACGTTTTGCAATGTAATTGTATCTGTGCGTGTTTTCTGCCAAGAATTGGTGAATAAAAGATTATATATTCGTCCGTCAACTACATGTACCTCTTTCAGCAAACTATTTCCTCTCTGTGTCTCATCCAGTTAATACTTCTTTTCCTTATGATAGCAGTCAATTGTCTCTTTATGCCAGTCCCCTCTAGCATTTCTTTAGTCCATTTGATCTTCCCCATTCTTCTCCATAACCACATTTCGAATGCTCCTCCTTATATTTCCCCTGCATTTTATAAATATATAATGGAGATGTTGCACACAGCTGTCGCGTTGATGAAATTCTCAAGCCCTCACAAATATCATTCAATGCTTTATGGATTATATTTTTTGTAATTTCCAAAACGCTAGTTTATTTACATGTATTGCGCTATAAATTCTTAATATCCAGAACGAGATAGCAAAACGCTAGGAATTTATTCATTTACTGATATGAAATACTACTTATTCATTTTAAATCAGTAATATTTGAAGCTATGTAGAGTTTTGAAATTTACCGCCAGAATTTTGACTCCTTTATTTTCGTATTTACTTGCAGGAATGGCATATCTATAAAATCAATTTGGTTAGTAACGAGTGTTTGAAGCAATTATTAATTACAATGAATATGAGATATAAATGTCAGAAGCTAATTTATTTATGAATGATTACTTACTTACTAGCGATGACTTACTTCTTGTATTTTTGTATGTTTTCTCGATGATCTCAGGAATCTGATCAGGACCAATATAAGGCTCGTCAAAGTAGACGTACTCGTTCATTTCAATGCCGCTCATCTTCGCTAACTCAGCCAGAGTCTTGGCAACGTCTGCCCACTCGTGGCTGTTTCCAACCACAGCCTGCAGGCGAGTCCACCCAAAGTAGTTCATCACTGAGATGATCGACTTAGACACTTTTGATCTTGAGGGGATTGTACGAACGAAATTCGGGTATTTCTTGTCGCCACATACTGCTGATTGTCTGCATTTCTGTAGAAGATAAATGTTATATAAAACTTTATTTTATATATTAACGTCTAGTGATCATAATCATCATCATCTTCCCTTGAATTCCAGTTTAACTAGGGTCGAAATTAGAAAATTTTCTATCATTTTCAGGAGCCTAGGCGTTCAGCAACCGAATGCCCTTTCTGACGTTGGCTTGGATTTTATCGCCTTTTGCGCCACGTGTAGTTAACGGTTTATCTATTACTCAGCAAACTGGATACAACAAAGGAGCAAGCATCTTAGTAATTTTGAAAATAATATTCTTTACTTTAAATTCCCTATAAAAACCCATGGCAAAAATACTCTGTATTCCGATATACCTAAATTAAGCGAACACACATGTAAAAATAAACGTGAAACAAAACAGATACTCAATAAAAATACTTTAAAAGGAAAAATAAACTTATAAGTTAAATTAAAGCATACAAAGTTAAATTAAACTGAATTTGAAGCGATACTATATTCTGTACGAATATACATGTAATTATCGGAGATAATTAAAATAATTCAATTAAATCGGTAGGTGACTATGAGATAGTTAATTAAATCAGGATTTCATTAAAATTCAAGAGATTACTTAAGAATGCGAACATGGGTATGTTCCAGGCTGCAGCCAGGCGAGCCTCAATGGCACACGTGTCCTCGGGTCCTATGAATGCGATAGTCCCGTTGTAGTACAGAGTGGTCATGGCTCGTAGCGACTCCTCCGTGTTGCCCTTGTTATCTATGGTCGTGCTCCCGATGAAGTATCGCAGCTCTTCCAGCTGTTCGTTGATGTGCTCCAGCGCGTACTGGAATGCGCCCACAAAGTGCTTGTTCTGACCCTTGTTTGCAGAGAGGCGGGAGAAATCCGATTTTTATTCGACGTAGGCCTAATTCATTTGGCTTTGCTGCTAGAACTTCGTTTGAGTGAATAATACTATTTGGTAGCATGGAAAAAGTTAAAATTATCTCACGATCCAAATGTCTCATTGAGAAATTTCTCTCTGATAAAATCTCTATCTATACGCAAGACAAATACGAAGTTTTCTGCAATTATAGACGAACAGATGTACATGTATGTTACCATTTAATTTTTTGTAATTTTAAAAACTAAAATATTGATTAGGGAGATTCCAGTAAAAGTTCGGCTTCACACATATACTGTACATGAGCCAACAGCGTTTAAATTACGATTGGGTAGATACTACTTCAGCAATAACAATTTTATCACTCTGAACAGGATTGACATGCAAGATTAAACAAAAATTATTTCAACATAGCTAGAATATTTTCATTGCAATAGTTGCACTAAAAACCTTTACTGAACGTGCTCAGGAAAACTAGACTTAATAACATTAAGTAAGAGTTGTGAAAGCCCATCGACTATCTGGAATAGAATTATTATCCTGGCTATTACATGATAAATGCCTAAAGAAAGTCGCTAAGATAAAGTTAGAGAAAACTATGGTCTGGATCAAGCTACCGTATAAGTGTGAAATATAGTCCGTAAGAAGAAGGAATAGTTTACTGTCAGACGCTAAGGAAGAATGGAAGTAAGGCGAAGCTGGCCCGAATGAGAAACAGGCCAATTACATGATTTAGAGGTCCACTGATTCCACATGAGAAAAGTGATTGCGTTGTATATCATTGACCTGCCGCAGTACACAAAGAAAGAGTGAAAGAGAGAGAGAGAGAAGGGGGGGGGGGAAACTGAGGAGGGAGTGAGGGAGAGAGAGAGAGAGAAAGAAGAGAAAGAGAGAAAGACAGAGAGAGAGAGATGACTAAGATTTCTCAGCTAACAGATCCTTTGGTCACCAATTAAAATTTGTACAAGAGTATACACTCCCCGTGTTGTGCTCTGGTGCGGTTGGACCACTGTAGAGTTGGGCAACCGCAAACAATCTGCTGCGTGTACATAAGAGGCGACTAAAGGCAGGAGTTGAGGATGGCAAGAGGGGACCCAGCTCACCATGAAATATTTTCCTCCAGGTTTAAATGGTAATTAATCCACCTAACTGAGAAAGGCAATGGGAAACCAACCACCTCAGAAGTCATATTTTTCCCAAGCTATAGGCATAAGGTATGGATAAAGTGTAGACTTAGTGAAGGGATTAACTTGTTGATCTAAGGAGTGCTCTTATGGAGCGAGAAAACAGACTTTGAGTATGAATATCTATCTCGAACCTGCCACTTGGCAGTGCACTGAAGAAGACATGAGTAAATTCATTACCATTTCAACGGTTTAATGTCGGTTTCCTATTTTTAGTAATATTAAGTTTTTTATTAATTATGTCCAAAATTCAACTATATGTACTTACGAGCTGGAGCTTCGCTCTTATTCTAAGTTGTTGTTTTGAACTCGGATCATTCTATCTGCTTCGAATGACGCCTAGTTGATCTGTTGAGAGATATAGGAAGTTTTATTTTTTTCTCTTATTCCAGGTCCAGGATTTTAGTATCAGCCTCGAAAGATAACTTTCTAAGTAGGGGAGAGACAAAACTTTTCACGGGGCCAGACAGTTGCGCAACCAGAAAAAATTGTACAGGGTTCAGTTTTTTCATTACTGCCCTTGACCTCGGTCCCTAGAGTGGGGTCACATTGAACATTATTCCCGCTAGTTTACGCCACCCGTACTCATTTTACCGTCATGGTTATGGGTACATAAAAGACGTTTTGTTGGGCATTTTTTCAGAGGAGGACTAAAAGTAGAGTGGTAAAAGGGATGGCGGTATGGGAGGAGACAATTGCACACCCTCAATTTCTGTGATTAGTGAGAAATCCTGTGGATTTTTAAAGCATCTTATAATGAATATATTGGATTATTTTTCTTTTTAAATTTGCCAATAATAAGCCTTTTCAATTATGTATGATTATCACATCAGTCCAACAATCATAAGATAGTCATGATCTAAACGTTCAGACTGAATACTGAAAAATCAACAGCTCTGAATATTAGAATACAGTAGATCAGATGCCTGAGTGCAGTCCCATATACACGTATAACTACGAGTCTATGATGCCTAATAAAAGAAACTAGATTATAAATACCTAAAACAAATCCATTGTATTATGCGGATCAAGCATTTCTAGCAGAGGCCATAGTTTTATGAGCAATCTTGCAAGGGGGTCCATGACTTTAAAGCTGATAAAGCAAGGTTAACGTCAGTTTCCTCACTCGAAAGCGATGTCAGTGTCCTGCGAGCCCAGGATTTGAACCCCGCAAATACTGATCCACGGTCGAGTATCTTACCGACTTCGCCACTGGCTCCAGCCAGCAAGTATACCGGGCCCTATGCCCCCTCTTTCCGCTAAAACTACACGCCACGGTCCTGTTTAGTCTTATTAACGAGTGTATTATGGTTTAACCACTGTGATGTGATATTAAAGATTATGCTATGGTATTAACGATTGTGTTATAGTATTAACAACTGGGATGTGATATTAAAGATTATGCTATGGTATTAACGATTGTGTTATGGTATTGATAACTGGGATGTGATATTAAAGATTATGCTATGGTATTAACGATTGTGTTATGGTATTAGCGTTAGTGTTATGTTATTAAAGATTATGATATCATATTAATGATTGTGTTAAGTTATTAACGATAGTGTTATAGTATTAACCACTGTGATGTAACATTAAAGATTGTGATATGGCATTAGCGATTGTGTTATAGTATTAACCACTGTGATGTGATGTTAAAGATTATGTTGTGTTATCAACGATTGTGTTATGGTATTAACCACTGTGATGTGATATTAAAGATTGTGTTATGGTATTAACGATTGTGATATGGCATTGACGATTGTGTTATAGTAATAACGACTGTGATATATTAAAGATTATGTTGTGGTATTAATGATTGTGTTATGGTGCTACTGTATACGTTGGTCTGTATAACTCCTGTTTAATAACATAACTACTACTAAAGCTCGCTTGAGCACTGGGGATCGAATCCTTGACCGATGTAGACAGATGTCGAGATTGCTGAGTAATTGTTTCAATTACTGAGTATTCAGTATTGCAAAACAACTCAACATATTTGTTAAGAAATTATTGCAATATATAATTTAGTACAAAAACTCGAAAGCTAAAATAAATATACCTAATTCTTAGAACACCGTATTCCGAGAATCGAGAATTAATTTTATAATAAGTCTTTAAGATACATGTCTTCATGAATCTAACTTAATCGATATTGCTATGGAAGGTAAACCTTGCCTCTTCTACGCTCGAAATGTAAACGATATAAGCCTGATTGCATTATGTAACTGTCTATCCAATAACTTATCTATAGCTTGCGCTCAGTAGTACAGTATAGAGCGCATTGATGCTCCTCCACCGATAGCTAAAATGCAACTAATTTTACATTAATTTCGACAATTTGATCAGATACAATTAACTAGAGAGACACGTCCAAACATGCTGATATTTTAGAAATACAAAATAAAATAATTATTTAAACGTTCAGATAGTTCAGTATACTTGTCCGACCTTGACATGTGGATAGACAGAAAAAATAATAAAACTTCCTATATCTCTCGACACATAGTCCACTAGACATGATTCGAAACAGAGAGAATCCTATGGACCACACTCTGAAATATTACAGGACCCTCAACAATGCGCTCACCAAAGAAGACCGACACCAACAAGACTAGTTTTTGTATCCACAAATTTTTTGAGAATCGTGTATCAATACCTTAAATATTTCTACTGGGAAGATAGACAATTATAATTATAAACTTAAATAACTAATAACAAGGTAATTTTGAGAGCTATTAATGTTACAAATTTTAAAGATTTTATATGAATAAAGCTAGGCCCATTTTTGCCTTATAGTCTTTAAAGACCTGGCTACTATTAGTCCGATAGCCTTTCTATAATTAGTTAGTATTTGTTTATCGATTGGCTCATCCTTGTGATAGCTAAGAAGAGAGGAGTCGCAATAAATCAGTGTAATCTCTGTTTGTAACCAATGTCCAATTGTAAGCGGAAATTCAGTGAGACAAATTCGATAAGTTTACGATGAAACTTTCTAAATTCAAAAACCAAGAATAAATTGGTAACTTCTTTTGTAGAAATTCTTGTGCAAATGGCCAAATATAAACCTGGAGTATCCTAACCTTTCAAAGCATATCATGTTTCAAGACATTTCGGGACTAAAATGTTTAAAGCAAGATCCTTCCGTTCGAAATCGGAACTCTAATCTCTCATTCGTACTTGTCATTCTCTAGTTACTCTCATATCTTGATGTATCTAATAACCGTATTAAACTACGCTTCTGAGATGACGGTCCCATTTAACAATTTTCTTTAAGCGGTTGCCATGTAGCCTGTTACATTATGCAAGACTAGTATTAAACGCCAATGTTAACGTCAGTTTCCTTTTTACTCGAAAGCGATGTCAGTGACGGGCTATCCCAGGATTTTAACCCCGCAGATACTGATCCGCGGTCAAACATCTTACCGGCATGATGGAAAATAGATTAAAAAACTAGATTTAATAAAAAGTCCATAAAAGTCGTAACGTGACAGTATACGTCACAACGTTACAGCTGTCCTATTGTTTTCAAACAATTTATTGGACATAGTGATCAATACAGGAAATATTATAGAATGTTCCTTAGATTTTATATTTACATTGTAATTTATCCCGTAGGGGTTGATGATTACATCCATCGGCAAAGCAATGTAAAATTTTCTATCTTCTAATGAGAAATAAACACACTAAAAACGATTATTTTGTGCATTTAAAATTAACTAATAACAATGCAAAAACCACATTTGTGTGAAACAATCCGCGCCCGACCGTCACTTTTTAGTTTCTATTTTATTATTTTCTATTAGCTACAGCATACATTAACTTATATATTTCTGTAACGTTCGACCTTAACAAATTAGGACGTCACACTTTTACAGTGTATTAGCTACAGCATTAAGTTCTTTAAGCGTCATTATGGATTGTAGGTTCAGTAAAGTTGCACGGAAATATGCTTATCATTTGAATTCGTTCAAGTCTTCCTGAATTAAGGGTTGTTTCTACTGCAGCAGTTTAATTCTAATGCGTGTATAGGAAGGTTTATAATACTTTCTATCAATAATTATAAGCTTAAACTGCGAACAATATGAAGATTCGCCTATGTCAATTTTATTAAGCGTTCAGGGCACAAAGTCTCCCAGTGTGTCCTATAGTTTCAAATGGTCAGATAAGTTACTGTGCAGTCCAATAGTTAACAGGCATTCTTGAGCACTATCTATAGTTTAGAAAATACAATTACAAAACATGGTGTTAAATTAAATATTGGGATTCCTTATCCGAAAGCGTCGACATGCTGAAATTCAATCAAACCCTGTAAAATGCTCGTCCATTCAATTGGTGCTATTATATTACATTATATAACGCCTACATTATATGATTTAGCTGAACTTGACTTGCATTCCTTCAGCCCTTCACTTTATATACATGTAGAATGTCAGAAAGGTACATTTCTGCCTTTACACATGTCGACAGGGCAGTGTTTGCGAGTGTTCACAATTTCTCGACATCATAATTTATAGTGAGCAATTATGAGGCTTAAGCAGTCATGCAACTCCTCACTGAGTTTACTCCGCTTTATTCTCACTATTCTGTGTTCGCTAATGTGGCAGGTCCTGTGCATATATTTCTATTCACAGTCTTTGTTTCTGCTCATAAAAGATAATCAACTTAATAATTGATACTCTCAATAAGATATAAATTTTATCAAAAAATCCACTATACCAAAACTCATAGTGGTTAAGTCTTAATTAAAGTGGAAAAAGACAAATTGCTAAATATTTTGATTAATGGTTTCTTAGACTATTTGCCTATGTCTTCCTCAGTTCTTGCTTTGTCGCTTCTTGATTATTTGCCGTATACGGTTTGTATATGCTGCAATGATTCGCACACAACACAGATAATCTTTGCTCACACACAATTTACAATATCTGTAATATAGCGTAAACTTTTGCTGGTTTTCTTCTCAAGTGTTCTGCAGAATGGCAGGTCCACGGTATATAATCATAACATTAGTCTTAGATTCCCTTAACTTTAGTTTAGTTAAAGGGTTAGCTAAAGATTAGATAAAAGGAGTCTATGGCTGGTATCTTTGTTCTCCGTCACGCTTGTTCAGTCAAGTATGACGACATTGCAGAGTTTTTAGGGCGTTACTCATTCAATGCTTTAATATTCGTACGTAATCTATTTGTTGATCCAGGCTTGATTTTATGAATATCAAATAACGCTAATAACACGAGGAGTCTTTACGACAACCAATCCCTGTTAACGTAACAAAATTCCTATATATTCTGAGCAATCAATGTATAGTTTACATATTACGCAGTTAGTTATCATTAACACATATGTCCATTGAATACAAGTTGATGTTATTTAAAATAAATAAATTTGGAAGTAGTAAACATCAGATCGACTTCATAACTAAGTTAAACGACACTGTAGTATAGGAATTATGTGAAAATATGTTATAAACGAATATAGGATTAAGCTCTATTAAAGGTAGTAATTGCGACGGTTTCGAAATTAGCTGTTTAAATTAATAGAAACAATAATAGACATTTGCGTAAGAATTTCTACAACCGATTCAGATCTATTTTTACAAGTGTCGCAGTAGAATATACAAGCTTACAACATAAGTCATTTATTATGACTTGTTTGGAATTAAAAACATTGATAAATAATAAGACTCTGTGGATATAGCATTGGCTTAATCAATATTACAATTATTTTCTTTCGAAATCAACAAACTTATGATTGGAACGACTTACTGTGTGAGTATAAAGTTATTAATTCATTTATAAGGATGGTTTTATTAAACAAACATCCCTTTCGGTCAGCGTTATTAGTATTTGATCTGTTCTCTCTCTCTCTCTCTCTCTTAGTGCAATGCCTACTGGGAGGTCCATGGTATATAACATCTCCACTCTTCGCTGCCTTTCGCTTTCCTCTTCGTGTCCACATACGAATGGATCATCAGCAAAACAAACATCAGGTGCGGAAGTTATGGAAACATTTCTGTATTGGGTCATTTTTAAACACAGTTTGTATATAGAGCCTATGTAGGCATCTCAATATTAGTTCAGATATTTTATGAGTAACTGTGCTTAGTGTTGAAGTTCTTCAAAACCGTAATTGCTTGACTTGTTAACTCTAGAGTCTAGAACCCTGTTCCTAAGTTGGCAGTTAACATATTCGCCATTAACAATGAGCACGTGACAATGGAGGTGAAGAACTGAAGCCTCTCCCTCCCAAAAGAATTTGATAAGTAAGCCTAACAATTTTGACGATTCTTCATGTTTTCTGCTCCGACAATATGGAACTTTCTGCTACAAGATCTTCGATCTTGTAATTGTATTAGTACTTTCTAATAATTTCTTTGTAATTGTATTAGTACTTTTTGGCAAGCTAAAAACCCATCTCTTTCCGCCATAAGTCTAAATTTTGACCCACTTGCCTTGGATCTTGGACTTGCACTGTTTTGATCTAGCTTTCTCTTGTGGTCTCTGTGTAATAAGTCGGCTTCGTGTGGTGCTTTGGCGCCTGTTTGCGTAGAGTCTGCAAGAGACGTCCCTGACATTGCGTTATGGCGAGGAACCAGAAGTTAAATTCTTATTGATTGATTGATTTACGTGTATTTTGTACAGGTAAGCCGAAGCTTGAAGAAATGAAGGACAACACAAAATTGGGGATTATACTTGGCTGCACTTTGGGAGGATCTGCCTTATTATTTATCATCATTCTCATTCTAGTCTGCATATGTTCAAGGTAAGGTACATGAACTCCGTCTCTCTTTTTCCATTTCCCTTCATTTTTCCCTCTCCCTCCCTTCCTCTCTCTCTCTCTCTCTTTCTTTCATTCACTCTCTCATTCTCTATTTCAGTCTCTATCTATCTAATACTAAAATACTTTTTTTGTGAAGATTTTAAGGCACCCTGAACGCATTTTTATTGTCATTTTCTTGATAATTCTGCTACAAACATATTTCCGAGGTGTCTGATATTCCTCAAAAATTCTCCATTGCAAGTTTTTTTTTCAATCAACAGATAGCGCATCGAAGAACGCAAGTAAATTAACTCCGATCACTTTGCTTTTGATTGTTTCAATAGCCCAATGTGTAGAGAGCTCAGTAACATAATAAAATTTTAAATGTCTTTCCTGCTGTTTTGAATTAAATTCTCGGTCGAACAGATCAGATAGTAAAATTTTTGAAGTATTATTAGACCATTCGCCGAGTTCTTAACGAAAATATATCGATTTTTACAGATGAAACGACGGAAACGCTCGAATCTCAATTCGTAGAGTGATGATATTATTGGAATTTGGTTTGAATTTCGTATTCAGCTATAAAAAATATATTAAAGAAAACTGCCATTATTGTAGCAGTAGAGAAATAGAATGATGGAATTTGGCTCACTGTAAAATCTTAAGCGCATTTAAAAAGACTGCTAATTTTTATTTCATGGCAATCTGACAAAGACGAAAAATCTGACAAATTAAATGATTATACAGAGCCTAAATATCATTTAATTTGTAACTTATTTAATAAATTAACTAACTTGTTTGCTGAATTATGGAGAGTTACATGTACTTCAACTCATGTATGACATTTCATCCTATCCACGGATTGATTGACTAATTGATTGATTGATTGATGGGTTGACTGATTGATTGGTTGACTTATCGATCGATTAATTGATAGATTGATTGATTGATTGAGCGAGTGATTGATTGCTTGATAGATTTATTGATTGATTGATTAATTGAATCACTCTACATCCTCACGCTGGACAACATCGCCCTCTTCTTCGCCTTGACCGGGATGCTGACATCCCCACAGGAGAGATGCCGTCACAAAGAGTAGTGCTTAGAGTTTGCAACTGCAGATAGTTACAATACATCACATGGCTTAACAATTGCAGGCATTTAATATAACGAACACAGATAAAGAAAGCGACAGTGATTGACGATTAATTAATTAGGATACATAGCGAGTGTAGAAACATTTAATTTTTTGTCGAAATACTTAACATTATAATTAGCAGTCATTATTAAACATACCAGAGATCATTTAACACAAGACATTTCACTGACAGAAGGAGCTCTAGTGGATGATTTAATAAGTATCAACAATATGAGCCTTGCTACTGATGTTGCATTACATGTATGTTATCATTAACATTGTATTGAGCGCCATAATTAATTAATAATTATTTGTTTGATAATTCGACTGAGAAAAACAAGAGTAAACTGTATCTAGTACTTGATCAACTTATTACATTAGGGCTTTTTGCTGATGGACCCGTCTGCAAGAAACATTATTCCAAAATTCGTCAATTATCAATTATTTACACTAATAATAAAGGTTTGACGTCCGTTTCCTCATAGAAGCATGATGTCAGTGACGTCCCCCATCATTTGTCATTATAAATTGATTCATCCCAAACGATCTGATAAAACATGTGTTGAAGAGAAATTAATCAACTTCTATACATTATTAAACCATTGAGCATATACGTACATCAAAACAGGGCAGTCTTATTTCATAGAACAATTATTCAATTAGGCCTATTTGTCCTAGGACTATAATTGAAGCTCCAGTCCAAACTACAGCAGTCCATCTCATTATATTCTAACATTCTAACTCTGTATTTTTTCTATGTTTTCTTAAAAAAATATTAATTTATAATATTAATTTATAATATTAATAATATAATATTACACATTAATATTAAATAATAAATAGCCTACTCACGATTGATAATAATATTAATAATAATAATAACAATAATTAATAATAATTAATAATGTTAAATAATAATTAATATGATGTTATTAATATGATAATATTTTAAGTTTATATTATTAATTTATAATATAAAATTTTAGTTAAATATTACTTTGGTATTCCTTTGTGTCGTCTAACTCTGAATCAGGCGTCCGGTGATTATTATCATTACACACCGTTAAATATTTGCCAAAGATTTGCTTTCATAAAACAATTACTGTAGTCGAAGGGTAAAAGTCTGAACGTAGGCCTATTCGATAGACTTAGCCTATATAAGTATGCAATATACATGTAACTTATGTACCTAATGTGCATAAGTTACACTACCTGCAGAATGAATCAGTGCTGATTATCTATAATATCGTGATCAACCGCCCGACCGTCCGCAGGCCTGCAGAGACTATTTCCGTTCTGCGCCATCTGTAGACTGTGGCGACTATTTCGTTTCTGCGACAATTATCCAAGGGAAGAGCAGTAAACTTTCTTCTGAAAACGCTTTCAATGTGCCAGGACAGTCTTTAATTTATTTAAAACTTAGAGAATTAGGCCTATTAAGTTCACTTTATTATTTATATATTTTTTATTTTTAGGTGAAGAAGTTGGCTTACGAAATCTGTTAATACTTTAAATAAATATCTCTATAAAGCATTTAAGTTAATAATTTTAAAAGGATAGGGTGGCCTGTAACTTTTTCCTGGGGTCACAGCAAAGAACAATAATAGTCACAATAACTTATCATATACCACTGAAAAGGGTATTCAAAGCTGCGGCTGGGATTTCAATTATAAGTCTGAATGCTGTCCTCCCACGCCACAATTCGTCTTCAAATGAGCAGAGAATAAATAAAGCAAAATTACAAAACGTTCAGCTCGATTTTCCAGACTTTCAAAACCACCATCAAGTTTTTCTTCAAAGCTCGACCGATTAATGGTTACGACCTTCCTGCTGGATCATCCTAGCTTCCACTTCATCCTTGATGATTGTTCAAAGGTGCTCCGGAACATTGAGAACAGAAGAGTGGTCTGGTCAGATTTCATTGCCCAAAAACAGTTGTTAAGTGGCATTAGCTCTCATACAAGGTCTTTCACACTCAAAATAGCTTCTATGAAGTAGGAGGTTAGGCCCCTAGTATTATGATAATTTATTGTGGTTTTTGATGTTCTTTATGTGACCACCTAGGAAGTGGTTACTTGCCACCGTATATATATATAATATTATATATACAAATAGTTGCATTAATAATAATTTTATTAGGCCTATCTATATTGGCATTAATCAACACACATAATTATGTTATACTAAAGTGTAAAATCATCAATTACTGTGACATATACATTACGATACTTAAATAGATCAGCGATTAAGAAGGCATTAATGCAGACGCGTGGAGATTTCATCCTGGTCATTTTAGATAAAAATATCTGATGAACAAAGGCCAACCTACCGGTCCTCGATTTTCGGTCCGGATTTCCTGGTCCGTAAATGGAAGAACCAAGATTTTACGTCGTAGTGAAAGAATGTTACTTCAGATTATAATTTAGTTTATAAGGGTATGCATATATTTTCCAAATGAACCGTATGGCAAAATTTAGACATGACGGTAATACCTTCGATATTTGACAAAATGAATGAAATATTTTGAAATAGATAATACTGTCCCAATAAACACATCTCCATGTCATTGCCATTCAAATATATTAATACAACTACAAGGCAAAGTTGTATTTGCATCAACAGTCGAGATTCTGGAGGGGTAAATTTCCACCTATCCTCTTTAGTTTGTATTGGACAAGTCTATATCGGTCACATAAGGCTAATATGGCCCACATGCACGGAGTATTTTGTAATAAAGAGAGTAGGGTTTCAATAGGGTAGTGTAGGGCTCGGGGTAATGAACAACTCGCAGGCTTTGACAGTCTCGCACTAGGAAGAATTCGCTTGTCATATAATGCCAACAGATGCATTTTAGACTTTTAAGTCTAATTTTTTAGACTTTAAGTATAAATTTTTAGATTTGTTAGATTTAGACTTTAATAACGTTAAGGATAATAAGTTAGCGTTTATTCGGTAAATGAACATAATGATAGTAGGATGTGTTGTAAATGTGTAAAACCATTTTCATGCTGGAAGTGTAACTTTAAAAGGTAAGTTGCTAGTATTATCTCTTACTATTATTTTTCTCTCCTAATGCTCTCAATAATGCAAGTTTGCGGTACAGATTTCGTTGAATATCACTTTTGCCCGATCTTGTAAACGATTCTCAACGACACCAAATGATAGAACTTGACTTTATCCGCGAGAATTCAAAATCTGCCTTTTTCATTTTGCGAAGCTTTTCTGTTCTCAACTTTAACTTGGGTCAGTAACGTCATATTTCCAAGAATTATAAAACATTTGCAGGGATTTCTCGCTCTACTAGTTGCAGGAGCCACCTGGGCCGTATGAATCTCTGCAGTGGAGCGATAACCTTGTTCTATTCACGCGCTCAGATAACGGTCCGAATTTGATAACGGTCCGAATTTAAGAATATATCTTCCCCGTTATAGTAGCTGAAATCAGATGAGATATCTGGCAAAACTCAATTCATTTTGCTTTACTGACATCACTTTCGAGTGAGGAAACTGATGTTAAAATTAGCATTATCAGCGTTTTATTCTAAATTCTTTCCAGCAACTCCCTGCCATTCACCGATGAGGAAGCGTGCATTAAGCTCGTACTACGCTGAATCAATGTAATCAAGTCTGATGAGGATGATAATGCAAATATTAAAACCCCAGATTATTCGCCGTAGAAGTCAACAGAGTATATTGATTGCCATATCAATTTTAATGTTATTCCGTATTATTGCTAATTGGAAAAGTATTTCTCGCGTTAAGTTATACTCATCCTAATTGGGATTTTACTAGTTTTTATTCACAAGAATTAGTGTTCCTTAGTAATTTTTAATATTAATAGGAGCTTAATCATAGTTTTGTAGCGACTTCCCTTCTTTATATATTTTTCACTTTAATAACTTAAACAATTTTTTTAAAAGCAGATGGAGTTTAATTCATCTTAAAACCATTACGCAAAATAATTGCTATTAATTGTTAAATGAATGGCCAATACCCTAATTAGTCATCTATTAGTCATCTATTAGTCATCTATTAGTCATCTATTAGTCATCTATGACCTTTAAACCTGGATGTTCTGCGTCTATATTTGAACAGAAAACAGTCAAACAGTGAGAGCAATAACAGCACTATTAAAAATAACGCTATAGCTGAGAAGGAAGAAGGAAATAACAGCTTTTCCCTACAACAGTCAGGCCTTCCTCCAGTACAACAGTCACCGTTCATTCGAACAGGAAGTCAACAGTGGAAAGGAAACATCTCACTTACCTCGTCACCGCCTAAAGTCTCGCCTAGCAATCAGCAAGAACACCCTCAGTATATGCAGTCTGACCAAAGATATAAAAATGGCAATACCATTTATGGACAAGAGCAAAATGGTTAGTGGCCTTCTTCTGTGTTAAGGGAGAAGATAGTTGGTCTTAGACACGTATTACATTTGTACAAGAGATATTGTAAATTTGTAAATTAAAAAAATAATAAAATTTGTAAATTTTTTATCTCATCTTCCTGAGATCCAACTTAACTTTAAAAAATAGATTTTATCCCATCGAGTTACGAAGATTTGCAATTCTTGAAATATTTATAATATCTATGAAATATGGAACCTCTGTGTCTATTAGAGGCCCAGTTCTGCTGTTGCATTATTTAGTACCTACTGCTACCAGCCCTTCTGCAATGTGCGGCAAATAGTATTAATAAAATAAATAAATAGTATTAATGATAATGATATTTCGTTTTTAAATTTATCATTCATAGTCTATTTGGTATGCGAATTAAAATGCATTATTATAGTATCATTATTGGGCTGAGCCAGTAGTTTGTTTGCAAGTTGTTCGACAGCGCATTAGTAGGTGTAGGGTTCAAATTCAGTGCTCTCCCCGATAGTGATATGCTATTCGAGCAGGAAGACGAATTTGAACTTGAAGCGACTATTTTGGCGCAAAAACTAACAGCATGGAATAGGCCAAAGCAGAAGGTCCAAATTAGCAATTAATTAATTCGTAAATCTTTATCACATCCCTTTGCCTTTCCATTAAACTCCTCCGTTTGATATAAATAATACTAAAGACCAATCTCTTCTACATATCTTTATCAATCTGGTGAGTTGCCAACAGCTGGTAAACCTCATTTCATTTAATTCCGCATCTATGGATTCGTTTCCGGATAATTATTAAATCTGCACTGTTGTTTTATCTTCGTGTTTGTTTCTTTTTCATGGATTTTATGCAATAGTGTTCGATTTTGTCGTTATGAAATTATCGCTCTGATTTATGTTAGTCTTATAGCTATGATAAAGAGTACATTTTGATTATCCCATAGCATCAAGGCGAATTGTAAAATGAAAAATTATCCGATAATCAGTCAAATAGCAGCTACTAACTAATTTCTTCAGTCTGTAAACGATTAAAAGAGTTTTCAGTTGACGATGATTAAGAAGCCAATGTCTTTTTAAGGATAAATTACTTAAAGCTACTTGTAACTACTACTATGTAATTTATTCAATTTTGTTTTCAGTACCTTGGTATTTACGAACTCTCGGAAGAGCGAGACATTTTCTTCAACACAAGCCCATTTCATATTCGTCAAAAAGAGGTAGGAGAGAAATAATAACTTTTAATTTTTAATTACATTTTATTTTGTCATGGTTGTAGTTTAATTCAGTCAGTGTAGAAAGTGTTAAGCGTTGCAATCATAATAGAACTGATTTCAATCCCTAGCGTTTCTAGTGCAATGGAGTAATGCATTGAACATCATCATCGTCTTCTTCCTTTGAATTTGTGGAGCCTAGGCGCTCACCAACCCAATGCCCCTTCTGACAGTAGTTTGGAACGTAGTGCTTTGTCGCCCTTTACGACGCTTACAGTCCTCGGTTTGTCTATTCTTCAGCAACCCTGACATAATGCGGGTAAAAGTACATGTAATAAATTGAGTAAGGTACTGAACCAAAGTTGTAAATTAATTACGATTTTGGACCAAAGACAAATCGGAGATTCTTATTTACAATATAACATTACTGTGTGAGAATATATTTGCTGCATTATTCATCTTTTAAACTTTCGATGCACTCTTCTAGCTCAACGCTAATTGATCTTAACTCATTGATCTCTCATCAGTTCATGCCTGACCTAACAAAGCTTACAGTTGTCTTTGCCATCATTACCATCACCTGCATTTAGTCATTCGCATTACTATCAGAATTCATCATTCCCAGTTCCACCATTCTCATAGCCACCAGAATTCCACCATTCTAATTACCACCAGAATTCCATCATTCTCATAGCCACCAGAATTCCACCATTCTAATTACCACCAGAATTCCATCATTCTCATAGCCACCAGAATTCCACCATTCTAATTGCCACCAGAATCCCATCATTCTCATAGCCACCAGAATTCCACCATTCTAATTACCACCAGAATTCCATCATCTCATAACCACCAGAAATGCATAACTCACATTACTACCAAAATGCTCTAGTGCATAGTTCAATAATAATAAATAATTTCAGTTTATCGTCTGTTTCCCTACCACAAGTGTACTCCCAGAGACGGTCTGACGGCCAATGGAAACCCGAGACTTCTTGCTCATCTTTGCAGCCTTCTGTCAACTAGATTGTCACACAATAGGACTATAACAATTTAAGTTTATTATTTACAATATTATTTACTATATTATTTACTACATTATTTGGTTTATTTTATTATTTCAAGAAATGTAATATTTAGCCTACAGTTTATTTTGATTTTTTTCATTTTGATTTTTGGTCCTACAATTCGCTTAATAATAAAGTTTCATCCTCTATGACCGTAAAGTCCCTATTAAAAGCTCAAGACCACTTCTTTGTAATTCTATAACATTCTATAAACTTAAAATTAGTTTGATTATTTGTACCAATATGTATTGATTGACTATTTGAATAAACATATTTTGTCTTTTTATACACTTATATGATGTGAGCAGAAATTAAAATATCTAATTGACTATTTAGAGAGTGGAGAGCAGCTAGTGGACGCTAGGTACACGCCAAAAGCCACAGATATAACCCCTGTGCCAAACTCTGCCTACGCCCTGGATAGCCGACAAGTGGTAGGATTTGTCGATATAACTATTCGTAGCTACTAGTACATTTTTATATTTTTATCTACAAGTACCAATTTTTATCTTTTAGAATTCTTAATAGCGTAGGGATAACGTTATGAAGTCTTAAATGACAGATCCTGAGGTGAATTGAACTCTCGCTGGTTCGAATCAAAGCCGCGCTGATCTGAGAGTAAAATCTCGGACATTTACTGCACTGCTTATACCGAAAATGGTCTAAATTGCCTAAACGATTTAAACATGTGGCATTAAAAAGTGATAAATATCAACGTAGTTGATCATTTCACTATTATGCGTGTTTACTTTTTTGATAAACTAAACTTTAATAATGTAATTTTAAAACTCGTCGTTAAATCTCAGGTTGACGACTGATATTGATCATAGCTGTCGCGGTCAACGAGTTTTGATTCACTACGGCATAGTGCACGGTTGACTCGTCGAGTTATTCATTTAATATTAATCTTCTATATTACAACTGCAGATTTAACACTATAACAGTATATAATAGGAGGAGTAATCGAGAATATGTTTCAGTTGTTTTGATATTATGATTTGATTTGTTAACTAAAATGTCAGTTTAATAAATTGCTTTTAAACTTATTTTCTCTTATTAAATATGAATGTAATTTTTGGTAAGTTACTTATTTTCCCTATCTAATATTATTATTTCAAATTAAATTTATATTTAAATCACTTCAATTTAACGATCACCGGGATTCTTTCTTTTAATAGCTATTTGCCCTTTACTCAAATTCCACATGTGGTTTGTACAAGATGGTCCAGCCAATTTTATTGAATAAATAAATAATCTATACCGTGCACTATCGCCGTATTTCTCTTATAAATGTTAGCCCAAAACAACTGTAATGTAATAAGATGGCTGGAAAATTATTTAAAAAATAATTGTTCGTAGTAATATATGCACTCAACTTTAGGCTTTGCGTAATTGTTGACAAATGAATGATCTTTCAGGCTCCATCTGTTGACAAGAAGATAAACTCCTCAACTTCTCATCCAGTTGATGCTCATTTGAACTACGGATCTCAAGCTGCTCTTCTGTCAAACGACTACACAGCGTCTGGCAGTCTGGAAAACAATAAACAGCTCTCCGCTTCTGCCTCAGCGTCCAATCAGGTCAAAACTTCCGCTCATCTCCAGTCAGGAATGCCTGGACGTACTCCGGATCACATCAAACCTAACAACAATCATCCCGGACAAATTTCTCACGCCGAAGCCTCGTATCAGAAATATTTTCAGGGACAGTATGGCTCCGCGGATAATATAAAACCGAGGGAGGAGGATGTCAGATACAGTTCCACAGATTTAGGAGATGATGCCGCCATGCAACTGTCCCTTCCTAGACCGCAATTTATTAAACGTGAGTCCAACACCTCATCAGTTCTTATCAACAGAGACAGAACACTTTCCATAATGCCTCCAACTGGTAAACATCCTACCAGACCGGACACTCCAACATACGATCCTCATCGAAAGAACGGACTTCCCAGCAAGACGCCTCAGAAAGATCTCTCGCATCAACCATCTCCTTCAACGGCGCCGAAAAATCCTCCCAGATCTCCAAATCAAGCCAGTTCTACAACCGAAGGTTAATTTTACAATAAATAAATTTCTTCATTTATTCCTAAAATATCATATTACTAAATAATTAGATTATTTGTCGTTAATTCCCCTAGGCCTA
Source organism: Enchytraeus crypticus (assembly GCA_905160935.1). NCBI lineage: Eukaryota > Metazoa > Annelida > Clitellata > Enchytraeida > Enchytraeidae > Enchytraeus > Enchytraeus crypticus. The sequence goes on from CAJHZI010000718.1 coordinate 511,912, forward strand.
CTCTGTTAAGTTCGCTTACAATCAGCTAAATTTCTTACGCTTGAGTTCCCTTGGTATGTTAGCGATATACTGACTATGATGCTTAGTAGAAAGTTGCAATTATTGCTGACACACATGTATAAACTTTTTCTACGGTTGTGTGCGTGGGCCTAAGCCCTTTTATCCGATAAATCATAAATGCGCCTATTTGTCTTTGTTGGAGGAAATCAGTCATGTGTATAAAAAAATCGTGAAAATGTAAATTATTTTTACAAAGCAGGAAGAAAATATACAATGAATGCTAAGCAGAAGAAGTAGTTTAAATACAAAGAGGATTTTCTTATTTGTTAACTTACGGAAGAAACTCTTGAAATCCGTACCTAAACATTATCTTAGAAATAAAGACTCATTGAAAGTCTCATCTGCTAAATGTTCATTGTAGTGAAATGATCATATGCGATGATATCTATCACTTTCTAGTACTACTTGTTTATTTAAACAGTTTAATCAATTATCTACGTTACCAGTCCTGCCAATAGGCAAATGTATTGACAGTAAAAATGGCAGTATGTATTCAGGTTCATTTGTTACTTACCATACAAAGGCCTACATGTGTCTAGCTCAGATCAGATCCTGCGGCTTTAAAATAGCAAAGGAAGCCATCGAAACATATTAAACATAGATCCAAAACTATTAACTATATATTATATTAAAGATGTACTATTGTTATTGCACTTAGATACTCGATCGCGGATCAGTAGATGCGGGTTCAAATCCTGGGCTCGCCCGTCACTGACATCGCTTTCGAGTGAGGAAACTGACGTTAACCTTAGCTTTGCCAGCTTTACCAGCTTTTTAAAAAATTATGAAGGCAACATTTTTATGTACTAATGATTCATTGTGTTGATTTTTTTCAGAGAAGAAAATTGGGGATGCTTTCAAATTTCTGGACGATATGGATGAATGAATTATTTTATCTTCATTTAAGAAATTCAACTTAAGTGCCAATTAATTTATTATTAATTACAGTTGTCTGTCAATTAATGTTAGCGCCTTAAACTATTTATTCCGTAAACATCTGTATTTTACAAATATTTTAATTCTACGATTGTGTAAACATTAAAAGAGATTATTGAACACACACTCTGTCACACACATACACACACACAGGAACACACACACTTTATCTATATATATATATATATATATATATATATATATATATATATATATATATATATATATATATATATACGTATATATATATATATATATATCCATGTATGTATATACAGTAGATTATATACATGCATATATACACGTAAATATATACATGTATACATTATATAATTATATATATATATATATATATATATATAGATCTATATATAATATATAAATACACATATATATGTATATATATATATATATATATATATATAAGTACATATACAGGATGCGTGTATATATAATTGTATACATTATAAATATATACGTGAATATATACATATATACATATATATATATATATATATATATATATATATATATATATATATAGAGAGAGAGAGAGAGAGAGAGAGATACATGTATATATATATATAAATGTATATATATACATAATATATGTATATATATATATATACATACCTCTACTTACTAAATTAAATTATTTTCTTTCATGACATTTTTAGTCACATTCTTAAATGCACATTGCTGTTATATAATAGTACAATATAATCAAATCAAATAGAGTGTATTTCGCTCTTGCTGATTTATTTGAACGTTTAATTGTATCTTGATAGATTTACTTGGTTATGTTTGCGAGTTGATTCATGGTACAAATTAATAAACACAGTAACACAGTTCTCTCTCTCTCAATAAGTAATTTAAACTTTAAATTAATAAGTAATTTAAACTGTAACTTAATTCTTATTAAATTTCAATTTTGAACTAATTAAGGGCTACTCTGTGCTTCTCTATATCTCTCTGTATTTCTCTGTCGTGATTCTCTGTGGCTCATATGTTTTGGCAAAAGCAATATTCTCTTTTTAAATTCCTGTTGCAATTATTTCAAACTTTATCAACTGATATACATGTACATGAATATTTCTTTTACTTGCATTGCATGTTTATTCCTTTTGCCTAGTTATTTTTCAATTTGTATGATTGAGAGGTGGTCAACTAGATAGGTTACTTGTGACCTCGTTGACGGCCTTGTTTGATTATGTCATTGTATATTTTGAGTGTATTGAAATAAAAATAGTTCTCTCGCACGTATCTATCGTATTTAACGTTCTAAAGGGATTTAGTCAGGTTGATTTTAACACTTGGTTTAATTGATCAATTAGTTGCAGAGTTAGAAGTCTTAAGAAGAAACTTTTTTAATCTACATAATGTAATTAATCTTTTTTTATTAATCTTTTTTAATCTAGAGTAGACATAGGCTCTACGTAAAAATATTTTTAGTCAAAGAGATATTAATATTTCGAATGGGCTTCCGGCCGAGTTGTTGAGTCAGACAGAATCTATAAATGATTTTTAAAACTAGTGAGATAATTAATTAGACAATTAAAAGAAATTTGTATAATATTGATCTATGAGTAAATACTTGTTATTAATTGTATAATTTACTCTGTACAGCTATGCAACACAAGGCCTAAGGAAAAATATTAATTTAAAAATTGTCTTTTTAATAGTCAAGTTGGTTACTTACTTTTTGCGTAATGCACGTGTGCAATGTAATTCTCAATCTTACTGAACTAAGTACTTGTGTGTTAGTGAGTCTTCACAAGAATATAAGTACTTCCCGACTCAATACTGTTACGTTATGTTAAGTAATTATAATGTACTACTATTCGGGCATAATTTATCATCGTCTTTAGTGCTACTGTTGTCCACAATACCATCGAACATTCCAGTAATATTATCAAAATTACTGCATGAAATTCCTTATATATCTCGTACCTTAGCTTCAGCCTATTTCTGTACAGAGCTTAACACATTTGAAAATACTTTGCGGTGAATGGTAAATCTAGAAGAAGTTTAGCAATTGAAACTACTTTGCGGTGAATGGTAAATCTAGAAGAAGTTTAGCAATTGAAACTACTTTGCGGTGAATGGTAAATCTAGAAGAAGTTTAGCAATTGAAACTACTTTGCGGTGAATGGTAAATCTAGAAGAAGTTTAGCAATTGAAACTACTTTGCGGTGAATGGTAAATCTAGAAGAAGTTTAGCAATTGAAACTACTTTGCGGTGAATGGTAAATCTAGAAGAAGTTTAGCAATTGAAACTACTTTGCGGTGAATGGTAAATCTAGAAGAAGTTTAGCAATTGAAACTACTTTGCGGTGAATGGTAAATCTAGAAGAAGTTTAGCAATTGAAACTACTTTGCGGTGAATGGTAAATCTCGAAGAAGTTTAGCAATTGAAACTACTTTGCGGTGAATGGTAAATCTAGAAGAAGTAGCAAAAAGATTGTCTTAATTAATTGCGTAAAAGTGTCTTCCACTGATACATCTCATCTCATGACATCTGCTAATAATCTCGCTTCGTCGATATTAGAGCAAATATTCGATACGACAGATCAACCAAGAACTTCTAGATATATGACATTTATATTAGATTATTATATTATACTGTGTATATATAGGCCTATATATATATATATATATATATATATATATATATATATATATATATATATATATATATACTGTATATATATATACTGCATATATATATATATATATATATATATATATATATATATATATATACTGTATATATATACAGGGGCGGATCCAGGAATTTTTTAAGGGGGGGCCCAAAATTTTTTTGAGAGTGTACATTTTTTTGCTTTCTTCGGGATCTGTGACGCAACCAGACAAATTTCTGTGTGAAAACCTGAAATCCTACATTTGTTTGGAAAAGTAGGTTAATTTTTTCACCTCTAAAGAAACTCTGCGGATCTCGACGAATTGCAAAAGTGACCTAATTTTGGCGGTGGGGGGGGGGCTTAAGCCCCTTCCAGCCAAGGCTGTTTGCACCACTGCTACGGGACAGAGTTTATATTTTTACTTAGGGCCTACACCCTTTTTTCCTCTAATGCAGTGGTTATGCACTGGCTCAAGTGAAAATGGAGAGCTAGTGAAACGGTTAACGTTGTTTTGGACCCCTTCCATTATACAGTGCTCCTAGTATATCCTAGAAAAAAATCGAGCTATTGGAACTGTGTTCCCTGTCGTACTCCCCCCCCCCACCCGGGCCCCCTCTAACCACTGCCATTACTAACATGTTTACACATCGAAATTGCCATAGAAATAATGAAAATATACCCTGTCTTACCCTCCCCCGGCCCCCCCTAACCACCTCCATTACTAACATATTTTCACATCGAAATTTCCATAGAAACAATGAAAATATACCCTGTCCTTTACCCCCCCCCCCCCCCCCAACCACCTTCATTACTAACATAGGGTCTATTTTCACATTGAAATTGCCATAGAAACAATGAAAATATAGCTTAAAATTTTTTATCGGCGGACCTAACGGGGCCCGGGCCCCTCCCTGGATCCGCCACTGTATATATATATATATATATATATATATATATATATATATATATATACAGTATATATATATAACATATATATATATACATATATCTTCAAATAATCAAACCAACAATTGAAAAAATCCCAAAATAAATTCGCTCAATCAATCCATTTTATGTTTAGTGGTTTATCATTCACATATTTCAACTAAAGATAAAGACGAATTAGGAGCAACACAATTCATTTATTCTACAGTAACATACTTGATATATAAATTCATTAAACACACACTTAACAAGTACATCGGTTATTCTTGTCAGCATTTATACAAAATCCGAGCATCAGACACAAAGCAATAAAGTAATAAGCATGATTATAGTAGCAATCAAGTGAGAAAGAAAGTACAAATTTAGCTACTTAACCAGAAATAATTAGTAATGTTCAATATTTGATTTCATCCAGTTCTTCATAAACCTAATAATAAGACGTAACAGATACTATATATCACTAACAATTTAGTCTCTACGTAAAAGTATAACAGAAAAGAGCCTCAAAGCCGAGTGTGCTTCCGAATGCAACTATGATATCGATGTTACCTACAACGATCAATCAATTAATCAATTAATATTAATTGATTGCTACAATGGAGCATGCATGAGTAGCATAAGAGCATTCCCTAAATCACCGATTCTAATGTTTCTAACCCAGAGGTCGTGAGTTCAACACTCCAACGTTAAGGTCTCCTAGTTCTGCAAAAACCTTAACAGTGGCTTATTCGTGGATTAAGAAAAAAATCTCAAAACCGGACTCTACCAAGATTATCGGCATAGAATGTTATTCTATCCATCTCGTAGGGCTAATTTAAGCAGCGGTAGAGGTTTAACCGTAGTTGTTAGCAAAATTATAATTTGTACTCCTAAATAACCATTCGAAAATACCGCCACCAAAAGAATTATCACGATTAGACCCACAACGATACCAAAGGACGGCCTCTGAGGACCACGTTATTTTTTAATTGAATTTCTAGCTCCTTGCCAAATGATGCAAATAGCGAGAGAACGACAAATAAATTGCAGGAAGAAATAGACATGAAAGGATTAGAGTTTAGCTCTTTAACAATGCTGATCTATTACATATACAATAATAATAATAATAATAATAATAATAATAATAATCGGTAAATCATCACACACTCAACCAGTTCTACTTAAAGCAAATTTATCTACAAAAGAAAGCAAGTTACAATAGAGCAATTAATTATAGGGTTACATAAATAACGTCTTCTACAGTTTTAACATGAAAGTATTTCTGCAGCTACGGTCAATTACCAACACTTCTATTCCAAACAAACCAATCTAGAATACAGTCGGCATTGACAAAAGAACATATAACACAGTCATAGTATTTTCATGTCTTCTGAAAATACAACACAAATTCGGCTTGCAGTAGTGTCTACAAATAGCATATCGATAAATTTATTACAGTTTTGAATGAGAAGATTGCTTAAAGCTGTATGGACACAACTGTGTATACAAGAACGCAATCTACTCTGTATCCCAACATCTCAACCTACTCAATATACCAAGTACTGCGAAAGTTTACTACATAATTTCTAATAGAAAACAGACTAAAAATAGTTCAAAATCAGTTCCTTTGATAGTTCAGCTGCACAGCAGTCATGTCCAGTGATTGACAACAGGGCGTGGAGTTAAACAAGAAACAAAACTCATCAGTGCAACATGTCAGAACTTTCTACCAATACTCGGTCAACTAATGTTGAATAACTTATCAAGCTATTCACTGAATAGCTGATCAAGTTAGTCATTGAGAATATAATCATGTTAATCATTGAATAACTAATCATGCTAATTATTTAATAATTGATTATGTTAATCATTGAACAACTGAAACAATAATTGATTATGTTAATCATTGAACAATTGATCATATTAATCATTTGTTAATCGATCATGCTCATCGTTTAGTATTTGATCATGTTAATCATTTATTAATTGATCATGTTAATCATTAATTAATTGATTATGTTAATCATTGAACAACTCATGATATCAAGGTCTGTAGTGCAAACACTCACAGGGACGGCACTAAGGGCGCGAGTTAAAATAAAATCTCGTTCGTACAATGGTGCCCCAGAGTCACGCCTCACAAGTGCAATAGGTCATTTATAGCAATTGTCTAATTCATTCATAATTAAGTCTAAGGTCTCCGCTACGTCTCAACATTAATTAATTAGTGGCGTAATAATTGTGTAATACCTTCAGAATACCACAATACAAAGCAAGTTGTTTTAAAAATAAAAGTGTCATTAATAGCATTACAAGCTAAGTGTAGCTGATTTATTATCAAATTAATCAAAGAATTAAAAGTTAGAAATTATACATTATTTCATGATTTACTGTTTTCTTAAATAATTGCTGCAGATTATATTTTTACACCACAATTTCACTGATTCTTCAGATTAAAAGCCTAGAAATATATCTTGTGAAGTAAACTGTTATACCAATCAGTTCTAAAATTACATTTTAAACAGAAATTGTTAAACAAAATAACTCTACTATCTATGAAATATACAAATATAAAAATAATATAAAAATCCTCAAATAATAATTACTCCCTCAGACTGAATAACTGTTCAATTATACTAGATATGACATGTACGCAAGAAAATTTATTTTACTTTATACATTTGATACTCAGCATCATCATCAATTTTAACAAATCACACACTAACAGATGCAACATAATGCATCCCAACTAACCACAAATAACATGATGCAACATGATTAATATTTACATGATGCATCCCAACAACCACAACTAACATTATTAATTTTTAATGATGCATTTCAACAAACCTACAACTATTTATTTAAATATAATATGATAATATTAGTTATTGTGCTAGAAAATTGTTCTCTGAACTTAAGAGAACAGAAACTATTTGTTTAATTCCAGGTTACTTTAAATCATATTTTGACGACACCAATTTGTAGATTGGTGCAGATTTTCTTACTTTCATTTAGACAGAGTCGTAAAAGTCGTATTCTTGATGTGGGATTCAATGTGTAGTAAATGCCGTAGTCGACCGTGCACATCATAACAGCAAATTCAACAATAAATCAACAATACAACTCTCGCAATACACAATCACACCACGTTCTAACAAACACAATTCAATGCTACATATTAGTCACAGCAGGATGGTTTATGTTAGGCCTACAATCAAGCAATCATGAATCCTGCATCCATTGCGTAAGTTCAGCCGTTAGAAATATAGTAAAAAAAAAAAAAAAAAATTTGGACAAATCATAATCCAACTTATATTTTATCAAAGAATGACCAAAATCGGATGGATGTATAGAATAAGAATGAAAAATAAGCTAAAAGTAAAAAGATGATTTCTCTTAAAGGTCTCACATTCTGGAATTTTATTCCTCATTATATCCTAGCAAAAACAAGCAGATTTAGCTAGCAAATCTAGTTATCCTATAACTAAATTACAAAACTTGATATTAATAAGACTCTAAAAGGCTAAAATAATGTAATATTATCACTATTACAATAAGAATCAGATTCCATAAATGCTAAAAATTCTAAACTAATTTATAGATGTCTAAACAATGCATCCTTTTGGTTACATGTAATTATTATTGTTATTAGTTCATCTAACAACAATTGCTCTCCATGAATAAATCAGCCAAATTTAAATATTAAACTACTTTATCATTAAAACACAGAGTAGGCTTGAAGTAGGATGAGGTGTCTCCACTTATAGGCTAGAGTGATGCGCTATTACACTGTGAGCTATATTCATCTACAAAACGATGCAAGCCTTCTTCTTCTTAGCCTTAGGTTTGGGACACAGAACGGCTCTAATCGCCTCATCAAAAACCGTCTTCAGTCCTTTCTGTGTCAGTGCCGAGCATTCCAGATATTTGACAGCATTGATCTCCTTGGCCATAGCTAAACCCTAAAATCAAGATAACATAAATAGTCATCAAAGTTAGAGACAGATATTTATTAACGTGCATTGAAATTAGATAAATTACACCTATTTATTTTGTAATTATTGTCTCTGAAACAACTAAAATGCGATTAGCATTCGCTGATATGCATACAATGACAATCTATCCACAATCTTATCAACCTAACAATTGCTCAATCAACAATCTTATCAACCCATATCTTACTCAATCCACAATCTTAGCAATACAGAACCTTCTGCAAACAATCACAATCAACAAAAATGGATATCAAGTTAACAATCAATAAAAGACTCGATTACCACCAATAGACTTCAAGTAACATCCTATACGTAAAATGTTATAAATAACCATAAATAACAGACCATGGGTTACCGATGCCATATTACATTCGAACTTCAACAGAGTTGGCAAAAGAAAGAAGAATAGAAAAGAAAGTAAGACAAGGCTGTGGCATGTCACCACTTCAATTTAACATTTATGATGATGAAAAGCTATGATGATGGAAAGAATGAATAACATTGAAGAATCAATAGAAATTGGAGGCAAACATATGAAAGATGAACGGTTTGCCAATGATCAAAGTATGATTGCTAGTAGAGATGGGGGTTTACGGAAAGTTGTAGATGGAGGGAATGAAAATTAATATCAAGAAATGGAATAAAAATTAATAAAAAAACAAACCGAAGTAATATAAAATAGAAAACCGAGCAAATAGACAATTGCTAAATATCATCATAAGGAACAGAGAGAACTGGATGGGTCATGTCCTGAGAGGGAATGTCATGACAAAAGTGGTAATTGAAGGAAGAATGGAAGGAAAATAAGGTTAAAAGAAGAGCGAGACTTATATGTTGGATGATTTAATAACTAATTCATATGTTGAAATGACGAGAAAAGCAAAGGAAAAAAATTTGTAGAGGAGTTATACGCTATGTACCTGCCAATAATCTGCGCATTAAGAGAGAGAGAGAGAGAGAGAGAGCGAGAGAGAAAGAAGTTACAGATAGTAACGAAGTATTACTGGTGGTTCCTAACAAATGTAATATAAACCTGTGGGTAGGTGATGGGCGACAGCTTCTTGTCACGCAATCTTTCGATAGTTTCCTTGTCTTCGCGTAAATCCAGCTTAGTTCCTACGAGCACTATGGGTGTGGCAGGACAATGGTGGCTCACCTCTGGATACCACTAAAAGACATTCATCAATCAATCAATCAATCAATCAGTCAGCAATCGTCAATCAATCAATCAAGTACAATGTACAGAATTATTACGTACTCGTATCAGTTCGTTGCACTTTGTGAGCACTACTTGGAAACCTCTGTGTGCACAAAATTTAAAATATAAACAAGAGAGTTGACAATGACTATCAACTAAATATTTAGGTGTGTCTTTTCTACCATTAATTATCTAGATCAAAGCTGCACTCCATTTACACTGGACATCATCAAGAAATCAACACTGTCGTATCTATTAAAGAACATCGATGTCATCATAGGAATATTCAAGATATAAGAATATCAGAAAGGAAGAGTACACACATGAATGCAATTTTTTGCTCTTCATTCATCGTTTCACATTACAGCCTTTGTATACAATTATTACATAATTTTAAACCATCTGTGATCTATATAAGTTATGAAATTAAAATATTTAACGAACGTATACATGCACTAAGCATTTCAAGGACTTACAATCCATACACCTTTTAAATCTTGGGAAAGTAAAGCTTCTTACTCATTTATGTGCAATATGTTGGTTAGTCTATTTTAAAATACATTTCATATGATAACACTACACGTGCTATCATATTAATCAAACAATCAAGCAAATAAGGTCTAATAAGTCTTAATAAAGTCTAAGCATAGACATAACTAAGAAATTAAGCTCAGAAATATTTCCACCAATACACGTTGAAGCATGTCACTTAAATTAATAATTAAATATGAATCTTTAGAATTCTTAAAATGCTGAAGCCCGGAAGCATCGCTTAATGATTCAAAATGGCAATATTTCATAAATTAATCAGGACAATATGCTGCATCAAACTCCAGATGATACGATGATATAAATGATGGTATGCTGACATCCATGATAATATAGAACAAATATGTCAAGTCTGCGCCTAGGAGAGAGAGAAAATACGTTCAAATCAATTTCAATAATTCAGAATACAGAGAAAATGGTACGTCAAACATGTTGGGGGTCAAAATATATAGGCTAGAACATTTAACGCAAAACTTTCTAATTTGGTTACACGGTTATTTCGCAAATAAGAAATATTTTCTACTAAGTTTACACAAACCTTTGCTCGTACGTTCTCAAATGAAGCCGGACTTATTAAAGAGAAGCAAATGAGAAACACATCCTGTCAATATTAAAAATATCCATTATTGCTATAGTATTGAATATTAACAAATTATTCACTTTTGCACTTAATCCAAATGTCAGTCAAAACAACATTACATTGTTGCATTGTTATCAACAATATAATAATTATAAGTAACCAAAAATAGTAAAATATTTCTACATTGTTTAAAATAAGATGCAATAACGTGTCTGAACAATCGCAAATTAACAAGTGAATATTGCAAGCTCTAGGCATGTGTTATCTTATAATTACTGCATTAGCAATGTAATCGCGAGTAAATGAAGGCACTGACAACTCACCTCAGGAGCTACACAATTTCCCAAGAAAAAGACACCATTAAAAACTGAGATAGAGGAAGAGCAATATAATCTCAAGTTCTCACCAGATAACATCAACTTTCAGATCATTTGCATACACTACTATTATAACAATATAGTGTATGTATATCTATATAAATTGTATATTTATTCAAACATACAATTTAGAGAGATTTTTAGAATTTAGACACAAAATTTAGATTAGTTTAGAGAGATATTTGGAATAGGTAATTTAGATAGACAATTGGTATAGATAACTGGGATACATTATTTAGATCGATAATTAATTATTATTATTAGCAACTGAGTTTCAGTGTAATGGCCAAGATCAATTTGTGAGATTATTGTACACAGTGTACCGGATAACCATGGCTACATACAGATATTAACAGTTAAACAATATTATTGAGAGCATGATGCAGACTATGAGGAGAAAGGAAAATGTACCATGGGCCTCCTAGAAGCTTGTAAAAGATCTCAATAACATATATTGTTAAAACTTCACATACCATATTTCAATCATAGCAACATAGCATAATAATAGTAATAATAATAATAATGATAATAATAATAGTAATAATAGTTATTCGACCGCAGGGTATGAAATGCCCCACGGGGTATGAAATGCCCCGCCTGGTATGAAATATCCCTGTATGCGCAGGGTTCAAATCCTGGGCTCGCCCATCACTGACATTGCTTTCGATTGAGGAAACTATCGTTAACATCAGCTTTACCAGCTTTTAATAACAATAATAATCCCAATACTAATAGTAAAAAAGGTTTAACGTTGACTTCTTCACATAAGAATGCTGACTGGGGCACGGATGTCACAGTACTCGCTAGCATACCGTTTGAGGATAGGAGAGGGGTCTGAGTCTGTCATAATCCTCCTGTCCCGCTGTGTCCCACAGACCCAGGTTGATCGGTCGTCCGTCGACCATCACATTGGCCGAGTAGTTGTCAAAGCTACAAAGAAAAGATAAAATATTTAGTAATTTAGAATTCAATATATTATGTAGAGGTCTATATCTATAAACACGCTCTATATTCAAATTGCTGTATAACAAGACTAAAATTCAAGAATCTTCAACTAAAATAGTATTAGAAATTAAAATTTGATACAAATTGCCAACATCATCAATATCTTAAGTCCTTTCTCAATAAATTTCTCACTTTGAAGAAACATTGATATCATATGACAATACATTATGTAATTTTATTATATAGCAGAGACATTAAGTTCCCTGCTTCTTGCAAAAGTAACTCAAATTAAGACAAGTTACTGTTCAAAACTGCGTTAAAACATAACATACAATACATCACTATTACGTAAGAACCACTTTGGCTTGTACTCAAAAGTTATGGTGAGGGATGGGGGAGCAAAGGGAACTTTCGTTCCCCTAGCTCTCATTTTTTCTGAGGTGTTACCCTGCTAGGAGTCCTAATTACATATTGGGAGATCTGTAAATACATTATTATGGGCTCTAAAATTTATGACTGTTCACATGAAAAATTAAACCATTCTCAATTCCAAATTTAACCACTGCTTATACTATGATCTTAGTAAATATACTATTTAATATACTCACAGCCCAGTGTTCTGAGAAATAGTATGAAACAGTATGAAACTTGCCCTAGGTATACAATGTTATAACTTTGGGATTGCTTGACTAATAAGTAATAGAGTTTACGACAAACTTACACAGTTGGTATATATTCTCCAGGAAATGCATTTGTAGTGTAGCTTATCAGAAGACAAGTTTTACCTACAGCACTGAAATGAAAAAATGTATTCATCGGTTAATGACAATTTACAATATAGTGACAGAACAATACGTACATAGCAAAACTCTAACCCAGAACAAAGAATAAGGAAAGATAGTAACAACAGTACATTCAGAAATCATTCTTGTCAAGCTAATCAGTTTGTAAATATTAAATAATTAATCAATATTATTAAATTGAATATTAATAAATCACCTAGTAACCTAATGAATGTAAGTTGCTAGAGCTACAGTGAAGACAGGTAACGACACATTTTAATTCTCTTGTTTGTATTCATGAAATTTCCTTCAGTGGTGAGATTATAATGTTTCACCAAATAGCTAGAAAATAGGCGGTTCAATTTCGATTGAGGTTAAGTTCAATTGAGGATAGAACTCCAGAGGGGGTAAGATTTTAGTTTTTAACGCTGTAACTGCCTGATGCTTCGTTACTTAATCATAATTACAAATATTTAGTACAAAAAGTGCGAAGGCAGTTCTGGAAAAAAAGTTCTGATAAATCAAAGGCAAGATGTTAGGTAATATAATACCTAACATCTTGCCTTTATTAGGTTTATTAAATAAGCAAATTCATATTCCAGAAACTCCTAAACCAGATCATTTTAAAAAAGCAACCTGTTTTTATTTTCAGTACATCTTACCAATCCGTCTAAATGTGCTATGGGTAAGTTAACTTTAAATCAAAGTAAATAAAGATCCGGGATAAATCATTGGTTACACCTATTTATGACTAAACTAGGAAATCATTAGATTTAATATCAACTACTCACCCATCCCCTACGACAACACATTTGATAGCCTGCATGGTCGCAGATGTTCTGCAGGGTTGGCAAAGCTTTTTAGTTTATCCGGCAGAAAGTTTTGTAAAAAATAAACAAATTATTTCCTAATCTATAAACTCAATCAAGAAACATGGCCGCCCATCAACTTCCGTCAAAAGCAATTAAATATCGACAATTTGGTTGAAATATTCTGCATATAAATTTTTATATTTCCTTAACAATTTCAATTAAAACAAGGTATAGCATAAAGTTGGCATAAGAAGGTGTGTTCGAAGGTGCATGATTTTGATATGATATGTTTGAGACTTTTGGAGTTCGGCTACGTTAGATAATTGCCGAGATTTAAAGGTCACAAGTTGAAATCTAACTCATTCCACTATGAAAACATAGGCTTAAGTTCCTGACTGGATGAGTCAAAGTTATAGACTGACTTAATGATTTTCTGAAAATATCTAAATTAGTTACAAATCCAATGACTTATTCAATTATAAGTTAAGATTCACGATATATAAAATAAGTAATTCAAATATAAGTAGTTCTTTATTCTATGCTAAAATTGTAAATTATTTAAAGTTGCAAATACTCCGGAAAACTTAGTACTTATAAGGCACCGTAATATTATTTATTTTATTCCGTACATAAATACACAAATGTGCTGCTTTTGTATTTTTCGTTATTTGCTCTTTTTCCCCTCCATGGTTATTAGTAATCGTAGCTTTTGCTCTTTTATATTGACACCTAAACATGTCAATGTCTTTGGCCAGTATACTCCTATCTATCATCTAGTTCGATTATGCGAATTAAAAACCTGTAAATTGTAAATATATGTAATATACAGTGCGACACAGATCATTTTTGAGATGTTATATAAACATGTGAAATTAAACATTGATAGTTTAAGTAAAACGGAACTAGATTAATTTTGTGGAGCCGGCAAGATCAGTAATTTGGAAATCGTTGCTAAGCAACAGCAAGTGTCAACAATGGCGAACACTGTAAGCTGTTTTATTTTACCTAATTTTTAAATTCTGCTGCTTTCTTCATAATTTCATTATCTCTAAGTTATTTTTGCAACAGTTAGGTATCCTGACTTGGATTAATTCTATGTACAGTTAAAAATTGAAGTTTATCAGTCACTGATGGTTTGAAATTCTTATTAAAAATTCATAAGTTGAATTTGTCTACTTTGGTTTTATTGACTAATGTTAAAATTTCTGTATTTTATTTCACTTTTAATATTGTGGTTGCAACGATCCCAGATGTGAAGAGCCAACCGTAGCTCTAAGATACCATCTTGAGATTTTGAACAATTGGTATTATGTTATAAAGTCATAATATGCAGTTATAATTTGTAGCTAGTGTACGTATGGAGCTTAAACTTAGTCTGCATGGATTATATAGGAATTGTAAGAAAGAAATATGCAGTAGGATTTCACACGCAAAAGTGGCCTTCGGTAATAAGAAAGAACATTTTTCAAAAAGTCTAAAGAAAGACATAAAGATGAACACAGTGACAACCTTGGTTTGGACCATGCTATTGTATGGATGCGAAACATGGACCTTAAGGGAGGCAGATATTAGGAAACTAGAGGCATTGGAAATGTGGATATGGAGAGGATTAGCTGGACTCAAAAGGTTACAGATGAGGAAGTTCTGGAGAGAGTTGGTACAGATAGACAATTGATAAATGTAGTAGGAAATAGGGAAGAAGAGTTCGAAAGAACATATTTTAAGGGGAGAAAATCTATTAAAAGAGGTCATAGAAGGTAAAATGGAAGGAAATAGAGGCAGAGGCTGGCTGAGGTTAGGTATGTTAGATGACTTAAAGACCCACTCACATGTGGACATGAAGAGGAATGCGGAAGACAGAGAAGAGTGAAGGCGTTATATACCGTGGACCTGCCAGTAGGCGGTGCACAAAGAGAGAGAATCCATTTCATTACTATGCACCTGTTTTATTTAATATTTAAATCTGTATATCCATTGTTTACTAGTGCTATTGTTACATCAATGAGTAAATAGATTTAGAATATGCAAAACTAAAGTACATGTTTACCATGATTTTACATTGCAGCCAAGTATTAAACCAACTACCATTAAGGAAGCGCTGGCCAAATGGGTTAGATTATTTTATATTTATTTCCTTGAAGTATGAATGATATTGTTTGAGCTTTGGTGATTAAAAGTTGAAAAATTAATATTTTCTTATAATGTCCCAACATGTGCTATAATAAGAATTGGGTTTCATATCTATCAATGTTTCTAGTATAGGCGCATCCTTCATATTCTAGAAAACAACCATCAGATATCACATGGGTCAGCAGATTTAATTGTCATTGCTGGAATTGTCTACTCAAATCCGAGCATGAACTATCGATCAGTTACAGCATACAAGTAAAATGCAACGAGTACTATCATTGCATTGCTTTATGTATGTCAAATTGTCTAAAATAGATGCATATGATAAGTTGATAAAGATTTTTGTCACCCTATGTCATATCTTATCTTTGGGCGAATATAGCAATCACATTCATTGCACTACATGAGATTGTCAGTAAGTTCGAAAGAGTACCAGAAGAATTCAAAAAACCAAATAACACCTGAATATTTTACATAATTGGCTTAGCTCGTTGTCTATTGGTAAGTTGTTGACTGAACACAGTGTATGTGTGGAATTCAAATTTAATGCTCATCACTCTAACTGAATGCTTTAGAGACGCGAAACTAATGTTACATTAAATTTTAGTCTTTAAGCCTTCAATACTATTTCCATTGTCAATAACATAATCAACTTGAACCCATCTCACAATCCACCTAAAATGCAGTTCTCACACCTACACATAACATAACGGCACACTGGGTCAGGAAGCACAGATGCTTGTTTAAGACCCATTTCCTCCTTCCTCTCCATGGTTATTAGTAATCGTTGCCCTTTGATGGCTCATCAATTGCAGCCGGCGCGGATTTAATAATAACCTTCCATCACCCTGGGATTTTTCCTTCTTAAGCTTTTACCAACACTTGGTCTTCCAAGGTGGTCACCCACAAAGTACTAGCCGAGGTCGATTCAGCTTAACTTCGAAAATTGACGCACAACTAAACCAAGTGTGCTAATCCCGCAGTCTACCAAGTGCGCTATACCTATACCGTCAACCATGCCCCACTACACTAAAACCAATTTCCACAATAATTTTACTGCAAAAAAAGTACAGAAAATTTGTCCACTTTGCAGTACATCAATATACATGTATAGTAAATTGTGCGATTGACAACTAATTGTTGTCATTACATTGTGTGTTGCAGGAAGAGAAAAATGGCCAGAAAGCTTCAGAGGCAACCAGGGTTGAATTGTGTGCTCAAATTCCACCTATTGAAAAAATGGATGCATCACTGTCAACGTTAACACTATGCGAGTTAGTGTATACTATATATACTTAGAATATTATTTTTATAATGATAAAAATTATATTAAAATCATAATGATAATAATGAGCTAGCATTATTTATAAGAATGTCCTGCTTCATGTCTAAGGATATTATTAAGGTTGTTATTTAAGTATATATAGACTTTTACCTAATTTCTGGATTTATTGTTATTCAAATATTACAGCAAAATTATGGACAAAATATATGACATCATTTTTAAAAACATATCAGCTGTTGCTTTAAAATATTTACAAAATAAAGGCTAAGAAATATTTATGGAATATCTAGTCTAATTAAATCTATAAACTACTAAACAATTTGCATTATTCACCCCTCATATCTGTTTAATCTTGTGGTATGTCCGGGACACTGAAGAATAGACCATCCATAAATGTTAACTGCACATTTCGTAAGAGGCTACTAAGCAAAGCTGAATATAGCAATGGGAAACCACTTCGGAAGCCTTAATTTTAAAGTGTAAGATACATTACATTAGGTGGTAGATAGGAAGTAGTTTTTGTGAAGGGATTAACTTGTTGATTAATGGAGTGTTCTTTGTGGAGTGCTAAAAAAGACTATGGGTAGGAATATGTACCTTGGATCTACAACTTTGCAGAACACTAGAGAGAGTGAGAGGGTAAGAAACATCTGTTATAAAGTGAAAATTGAAACTACTAAGTACTTACTAGTTCATTGAATCCATCAATAAATATAACTAATAATAATTAATTAAAGATAATTTAAAATTTTCATTTTGATTGCATATTTGCCAAAGATATTCAATCAATATTTATTAAATAATTTCTTCAAAGTACCATTCCTTGTAATAAATGCAATAAAATTAGAATTTTGTCTATGGCCTCTACACATTCTAGCTAGCATTACCTAGGTGCAATCTTGACGTCAGTGTGCAGGATTCTAGTGTATCATAATAATGTCACCCTTGTGTGACATTATTTGATAATTATACACTTACATACTAGCAAACACACACATCTACATAAACAGTATTCACTACTGTCATGATATTTCCTTTGATTGTTTGATTTAGATTGACTAGAAAATGTATAAAATTATACTTTGTTAACTTGTTGATCTATTTCATTAGTCACTAAACTTATCTCCTGGAATTTCGAAATATTTATAACTCAAAGCTCTAGTGTAAATAATTATAATGCTGATTTGTGTTGTTTCTTCGCAGCCTTCAACCACTTACTGTATGTTATTTGTATCACGTATGTTGTTTGCAGACGGCTTTCATTGTCTACAAACTCCATTGAGAAGATCGTTAATCTGAATGGCTTGAGTAAGTATTGTTTACATACTTTAAAACGATAGCATGTATTGATATTTGGTAAATATTATATAGTAGTTCATTTTATTACTTTACTCATCTGGAATGAAAAACATGTTTATGTTAATAAATATAATTTAGTAAAATAAGTTTTCAAACATTTACCGTATTTAAATTTACTACACTAGAAAGATCCCACCAAGTGGTTAAATTTTGACAAATGTTGATGTTGTGTATGAAAAACCTTCATATAATATTAACTTTATTTTAAAACAATTATATTACTATTTCAGGAAATCTCAAAATACTTTCATTAGGAAGAAATAATATTAAAAGCCTCACTGGATTGGTAAGCATTTAGAAGCTAATTACTTTTAAAAAATTAAATTCTTAATTTTTTGAAAATTGCAAATACATATGTGCTTTGATTCTTCTTTGTACTTTGATATACACTCGTTGTGTAGCCATACTGCCATTGCTAAGGAGACTCAATGTAGACTGTACCAGTGTTAATATAAAATAACTGACAATGGATAAGGAGAGGATGATTAGAAGCAGATAAACAGAAATGCTAATTAGCTAATTAATCGCCTAAAAATGGTATGTGTGCACTAGTCCACAATTAGTCTTACTAATTACGAGTTTTGTACTATGACTCATGACTTATTTTATTACTTATTTAACTGCTGCTGTGGCATTGGACTTCATTGGTTTATGTGCTAGTCTCTTGATCTAAAGTATCTTTCGCTAAATCTCAGAGCTGAATACACATTTAGGAAATTCAAGATGTAATTCGCAATTGATTCTTCAAAGAGGGTCAAAAATGTTTAATAGTCGTCATGAATATGACTTCGATGTATGTGTATTTGTAGGAGGCTGTTGGAGATACTTTGGAGCAATTATGGATTTCGTATAATTTCATTGAGAAGCTAAAAGGCGTCAATGCATTGAAGAAGTTACGGGTCAGACTAATATAAAGTCTTGCTTTAGTAATAAAGCTAAGGTAAAGCTAAGGTTAACGTCAGTTTTCTCACTCGAAAGCAATGTCAGTGACGGGCGAGCCCAGGATTTGAACCTCACACATACTGATCCGCGGTCGAGTGTCTTACCGACTTCGCCACTAGCTCCAGCCAGTGGCGAAGTAATGTAATAAATACTAATTTTTCGATTCTTAGATTGCGGCATAATGCTTTTAATAATTTACAACATTCTACATTTCCGACGCTAGTTAAACTGAGATTCAAGGCAAGGTGATGACAATGACAATGTACGTGTATAGCCATTGAAAATAACCGTGTTATACACAATGTTTATCATTATACCATTGTCATTATACTATCATTTTACCTCCTATACGCTAGCAATTGTATTTTTATCTACTTATACTAAATTGTCTACAAGGTGCTCTATAATTCAAATGAATTTTTGGCTGATGCTTTTTCTCATTTGTTTTTTACTAAGTTACATAGCTTTTTGTGACCCTTGATCGGCAGGCAATATCATATCCAATAAAAATGATATATTTCACTTTATAGTGCACTTTTGTTAAATAATCATCGTTTGAACACTATGGATCATAATGCTCCGTTATTTATATCCAGAAAATCGTTGATTTGGTACAAAACGTTGTTGTGATACGCAGTTGCTTATATTGTTTTGATCAAATAGCAATTCTTTGTTATTTTAATTTATATTTGCTGTTTTGCTATTTGGTAGTAGCTACTTTCTTCTACAAATGTATTTTATTATGCTTATACTCCTTGTGATTAGATGCTCATTGTTTCTATAGTGGGCTTGCTCGTCACTGACATCGCTTTCGAGTGAGGACACTGACGTTAATATTAGCTTTACTAACTTTTGCAGTAGATCTGCCACTACATAGAAAATAGTTGAATCCCTCTATTTTGCCATTTGTTCAAGAATTTTTGCAACTATTTGGGGAGCCTAGGCGCTCACCAATCGAATACCGTTTCTGACGTTGCCTTGGATCTTAGTGCTTTAGTCACCATATATGAAACGTGCAGTCACCAGTCGGTCTATTCTTCAAATTATTTTGAAGAATAGGTGAATCCGACATGTTACTGTGATCTTCATTTTCTAAATCTTTCTGGTTAAACATTTGTTGTTTTTATGTTTGTTTTATTTATGTTTTTGTGTAGTAGATTCTTTTGTTTTTGTATAGATACTGTACATATCCAACAATCTTGTGAAGGACTGGAATGAATTTCAGAAACTGGTATATTCGATATTTTTAGTTCAGAATTTGTATTATTACTAGATGTTTCAAGCCAAGTGCGAAGGGGAGGGAGAGGTCAATGTTAACTTGATGTGTTAGGTTTACCTGCAAAGTTTTTATTTATTTAGCTTAATTTATAATTATTCTTGTCAATGGAGAAATTGTGCTTAGTGCTTATCAGTATCTAAAAAACCCATCTCTTTCTGCCATAGGTCTAAATTTTGACCCGCTTGCCTTGGATCTTGGACTTGCACTGTTTTGATCTCGTTTTCTCTTGTGGTCTCTGTGTACTCAGTCGTCATCGTGCGGTGCTTTGGTGCCTGTTTGTGTAGAGTCTGCAAGAGACGTCCCTGGCACTGAGGTTGAAGAAGGCAATGAGAATTCACCTCGGAGAACCGTAGGCCTACTATAATTATGTCAAAATAAAGGCTTCTCATTTGACGTGTAGAAGCACACTTTTCTGTAGAAGAACTTTATAGTTGCTGGTTATTCTTAACTAAGTGAATTTATTGCAGAGAGCAGGTAGGAAATTGCTTTTGAATCTGTCCTGTAAAAGAACAGAGAAGAGGGATGGTATTGTGTGTATATACTTGTACATAGGCTATCAAGTTGGGTTTAGCGTTTTGTTTCTGTACCTCAAATAACAATAATAAGAGAGAGTCCAACCGAATTTGAATCTGATAGCCTCATCTTATAGGACAAATTCTCAACTTGTGAACAATCCTACCGCAAAATAACAAGTATGGAAGTAATATAGGTTCTACATTTTAATGAAATGGATAAAATTCATCAGTCTGAATGGAGCAGTATGAAGGATAATAATTATGAATTAAATTTGTGCACTGGTTTGTTTTTTGGCAGGCAGAATTGCCACAGTTGGAGGATCTACTTTTCGTTGGTTAGTTAATAGCATTTTAGTTAAATTAAATATCGACAGCTGGTCACGATTTTTACCTTTAATGTAGGTGTTATATTTTCATTTTAATACAATGAATGTTCAGTTTGTTGATAATAATTTCAAACCAGAGCTTTACTAGTTTTATATAAGCACTATTCTCTGTGCATTTATACTAGTAGGTTCTTTGTCATTAGCTTTCAAGAAGGAGCCCAGTAACAAACTAGTTACAATTATTTTATCTTATTTTAAATCACACTTTTTAAAATAAGTTTATACTTTCAAAGTTTATAAGTGAAAGATGGCTAGAATTTTGTTCGAACCTAGTGTATTTTATACATATGATATACATTGTCATGGTTAATTTAACATGTAGGCCTTTTTATTTCCTTCTTGATGATCTCTGAAGATGCTCTCTGAAATATCTCCGTCAAAATCGCAGTCTTTTCGGAATGCTCCTCACATGCAGATAGTTACATTAAATTAATTTTCCGTTGCATTGGACTAAAAGTGATCCTTAATATTTTCTTTCTCTAACCAACAGTTTTAACCAACAGAAGGCACATTCGACAATTTTCCTAAGAACTTGTCCAATCAAATTCCTCATCCTAGCACATTTAGGCCTATGATCACATTTATGATCTTTATTTTCACAATTCTTATCACATTTCTTATCACAGTTTTTATTACATTTTTATCATATTTCTTATCACATTTCTCTGTTATCTATCCTTATCAACCTCACCAAAGCGTCTTCATTTGCTTAATTTCGTAAATTTAAACCAACTTTCTCTAACCCCATAACTAAAAAATTTGGAAAAGTTAAGGTTAACGTCAGTTTCCTCACTCGGAAGCGATGTCAGTGACGGGCGAGCCCAGGATTTGAACCTCGCACATACTAATCCGCGGTCGAGTATCTTGTCTACGTCGCCACTGGCTCTTGCCCTTACATATGCCACTACGTATGCGATCTCCTATTGTATTCTTCTTATTTAAGAGTCATTTTCAACATTTCTGTTGTATTACAAATCATAGGTAACCCGCTGGAGGAGAAGCATTCCAGTGAAGGCAACTGGAAGGAACAGGTTGCTCTCCGCCTCAAGAAGCTCAAAAAACTTGATGGTTTGTTAAACACAAATGTCTGGACTTGAATAGTTATATAGGTTGTATGTAAAGAGTATTTAAGTTGTAATCAAAGTTTCACTCTCTAAGTAGGCCTAATCATTTTACAGTCTGTTAGAACTGTACTAGTCAGGAACTTTAAAGGAACTGTACTCTGTCAATCGCAGTCACTTCGGAATATATATGTATATATATATATATATATATATATATATATATATATATATATATATATTTATATATATAATGACTCTAATTAATTCATCCGATTACCAACTTTATTTTCCATCTCGTAAAATTATTAAGCCAGTTCACTTTTATATTTTGTAATTTGGAGGAAATGCAACCCATGTCTTTATTAGACAGGTATATCGAAACCTAATCAGCACTTGCGCTAATGTAGCACTGGTTGGTCCTACAGTGGTAGCAGGCTTGCCTGATGGCAGAATACGATCTCTTCGAATCTCATCTGGACCGTCTCTGACAGCGCCTTCTGCTGTAGCTGTTGTAGAAGCTTTTTGTCGGTGAATTCCAGCAGCAGAGTTTTCTATTTGTCCATAGATCTGTTTTATATTATAGATATTTCATGAATTTAATGTTGATTTTCCTGTCACATATAATTCAACGATGATTATATAGACTGATGACTATAGTTGTATGTATATATATGTATATGTATATATATATATATATATATATATATATATATATAGATCTATACTCTATATATATACATGTATATATATATATATACATATATATATATATATATATATATATATATATCTATACTGTTATATATATTATATATATATCTATTATTATATATATATTATATATATATATATATTATATATATATATATATCTTTCATTATGCTACTTTGGCAACCAAAGTATTTATAGAACATAAGGAAAAAAGCAGACGCGCAAGAAACGAAGCAAAGAAAAAATACAAAGAAACAATACACTGCATTTCGACACGTAGGTCAATGCAATACACTGTATTCAATCATGGTTATGTTAACTGGTGATTATATTCAATGAATACTATTTGATGCTGATGCTGACCATATCTATATACTTCTAGGTGTGCCAGTTATTCGCGAAGAAGAAGGAGAAGAAGACTGATTTAAGTAAATTGTTTGAGTGCTAGAAGAAGATAAGAATTTATTATGTGATTTCTTTCTTCTTGCTCTTCTATTCTGATAATATATCCATATGTAACCCTATATCGTGGAGAAGTATTTTTCATTCAGTATTAACATAACTTGTAGATTTGATTTTTAAAAATATTCGATGAATTTAACATTAAGTGAAGTTGATTTGATTATTTCGCTGACTGACTGATCGATGTGGAATTTTATTTTGTGCTAAAACATTTAGAATAAAAGAGAAACTCTACATAAACAGCTACTTTATTACTGGCATATCGAGTTTGCTTGAAATAACTATTCGTAGCAGTCTGTATCAAGGCCCAGGGGTCTGATGTTCGAGACTACTTTGTAAGTTACTGTTGCTGTTTCGTTTGTTCTTTCAATGATGAATTCTATTCCTCATGTTTAATCAACGATTATCGCTTGTTTTCACAGTGTCAGTTAATAGCTAGCTGCTAGACAACATTCTTGTGCCATAAGACTTGATGTAGACTGACCTAGACTAAGAACCCGGATTGGTTGTTTGTTAAACAAACACGCTATCAATTCGATCATACCAATTTCGAAAGTACTATTTGTAAATGTTGATAGACGACTGTTCAAGAGTCTGAGTTTAGACTTGGGTTGTTTACTACTGAACTGTGAAGGTGTCAAGCTCTAGTGATTGTTATCTCTAAATCGTGTTGTGAAGAAAATGGTCTTTGCGAAATAGGCCGACTAGGGCGATCAGGAAGGCATCCTTAAATTAATAAAATGTGCATTACTGATGCTAACTGATGATGTTGTGGGCCCAGAATCTGATTTCAGGTGACTTCTATCGGAGTTACATAATATTTAACTAATATGATGAATATATCTAAATAATTTTGTACGATCGAAAGCCCGAAGGGCTTCTCTTAAGACTTCAAGTTGCAGAATCTTGTTACCCAGCTGCGTTTTAACCTGGTGTCTAGTTTAGCTTATATTCGACTTGCATAGTCCCACAGAATTCAATGCTGATCACAGTCTGCATGTATGGCACGTTGAAAGATACTCCTGTTAGATGATGTTATCTAGCTATAGGAAAGGAATAGATAAAGCTGAACATAAAACATACCAATGAAAAATTCCTCGAGAGATTTGACACAGATATATACATGTAGACAGTTGAAAAATGCATTAAGAAATAGAAAGAGGAGCAGCATGGATAGACAGTAGATAGTAGATATTCTAAGCAAGGATAGTTTACTAAATAAAGTCATGGATAGAAGAATAGGCTGCCTCAATAAATGAGGCATGTAACCATCTGAGGTGATGGATTGTATGTCAGAGAGCACGATATGTAAAGTGTAAACAATACATTCCCCAACTTAAGCAAGTGCAAGGACTTAATTAAGGACTGGAGTCACACGAGAGAATTTGAAGTTACTGCACGTGCAAAGTAATTTTTAATGAACTTTAACCTGTCAATCTCGCAGATAGCAAGATTCTAAAATAGCTAGTAGCAGTAATCGTAGTGGATTGTACGAGAGTAACACTAATCGTAGAAGCAGTCTCATGAGAAAGATAAGATCATATTAGGCGAAGATCTATTACGTGGAAGAATCATGCCTGTGACGTAGTGGTGAATGCATGCCTTAATATATGCATAAAATTATGCGCGACTCTGATCTCATTTATAAATCAGTGAGGATTGTTTCTAATTATAACTTTTTCCAGTACTTCATGACGCGGAATATCTTAGCAGTGCAAAAGTGAGCCGAGGACGTGCAATATTATTGCACCCGTAGTATATACATCAAGATGCTGACGTGCTATGTACGGGCGATAATTAGTCCGTCTGTTGCAGTGTATGAACGATAATTAGCGCATGACCGGGTGCCGATGGTAATCCAAGAAATTGCCGACAGTAAAGAACCGCAACAACAGACGCCAATTTGTCTAAATACTCATTCAGTGTTATAAATCTTCCTTCGCTCTGTCTCCTTAACTTTAAACAGAATACATCCTACCACTTAGCAGAACACACACATATACACGCACACTTTTCTCTCTCTCTGAGTGCACTGTCTACTGGCAGGTCCATGGTATATAACGTCTCCGCTCTTCTCAGAGTTCCGCTTTCCTCTTCGTGTCCAAATATGAGGGAAACTTTAAATCATTGAACATTCCTAATCTCAGTCTTACTCGGCTTCTATTCATTCCGTTCTGCCTTTTATGACCTCTTGTAATAGACTTTCCCCCGTAGAATATGTCATATTCAGATCTTCTTCCTATTTCTTGATGTATTTATCAACTGTCTATCTGTATTAACTTTCTCTAGAAATTCCTCATTTGTTAATTTTTGAGTCCAACAAATCCTTTCCATTCTTATCCATATCCGCATTTCCAATGCCTAAAGTTTCCTGATATCTTCCTTCCTTAAGGTCCATGTTTCACATTCATATAATAGTGTGATCAATATCAAGGTTTTTCACTATCTTTATCTTCGTGGCTTTCTTTAGACTTCTTGTTAGAAGTTCTTTCCTATTACCGAAGGCCTCTTTTGCTTGTGCAACAGCGTACTACTGCATATTTTAGTCTCACAATTCCCATTAATTTTATAGTATAACCTATGTACTTGAAACTCGTTACCTTTTCTAATCTCGTACCATTTATTATAATATTGACTTCATCTTTATTGTGGGACACTCTCATAACTTTGGTCTTTTTGATGCTAATATTTATTCCATATTTCAATGCCGTATCATTCAGCATATCCATTATCTTCTGCAGTCCAGTCTCGCCGCCCGCTACCATTCCTTGGTCATCTGCAAATCATACATCTTGTAACAATTTTCCTCCTACTTTTATTTCTTCTTCCATGTCTTCCATGGCTTCCTCCATCATTGCATCAGCTTAAATGCTAAGAATTAGCGACGAAATGCTACAACCTTGTCTTACTCCACGTTTCTCTCTCTCTCTCTCTCTCTCTCTCTATATATATATATATATATATATATATATATATATATATATATATACACGGTATATATATATATATATATATATATATATATATATATATATATATGTGTGTGTGTGTGTGTGTGTGTGTATGTATGTGTGTTTGACATATATATATATATATATTTATATATATATATACATATATATACATATATATATATACATATATATATACATATATATATATACATATATATATATATATATATATATATATATATATACAGTATATACACGTATATAGCTAGACCGTATATTTATACAAAGATAGATAGATACTACACATAAATACATGTAGCCTATGTATACATGAACTACATGTATATTATACATACTGTATAGCTACAAGTATATTATATATAATCCAAAAATATCACCACCCGAAGCCAATATTGTTTTCAAAAATTAAGTACTCGGAACTCCTTAATGTCTTCGTCCGTTAAGCGTCTTGAATCATTAGTAGATTATAGGCCACTTATAAAATAGTTACAATGTAGTCATACGTCAAGATTAACCGTAAAGTAAATGTAATCATAAGACCATAATTATCACAAGACCAATGTAATAGACAATAATGATCATAGGAAAATTTACTAAATGGTAATATAATTGTAATCGTAAAAGCCATCTACAGTGAAATTTGCGAAAGGAAAAATCCAACTTTCGAACAAACGAGTCGACAACATCAGATTGATGTCTAAACCTGCTGTACATCGCTCAGTCCAACCGTTTAGACAGACTTGTTAGCACCACGTTAAGCTGTCAGTCCGGACATCCGAGGAATATTTCTCCCAACATATTCCCTGTAACCGATGGAATTCCCACACTGTCTCGCTCATCAACTGTCCGGGTGATAAACATATCGACGGTACAGTTCTCACTTGCGCTAGCATTTCATGAGTTCATTTGTTATCAGAGAGAAATTTGCCAAAACTTGACAGAAGAACTAGTCAGTAAGTACTAAATGCGTATAAATATTCAAACCTTCTACTGCTTTCTTCGTATGTACTAATATTGGGCTACAAACACGCCTACTTTATGACTCCACATGTCTACTTGTTTGTAAGATAATGTTAAACTGCAGTTTTCAATTACATGTATATATGCAAACGTCCAGCATTAGCAGCACGACTTATTTCACGTTATTTACTGCGTTAGCATTAGTTTTAAACACCTATATAATTACACTGATTGTATCTCTAAATTTAAATAGAAATGTCAACACATCAAATCTAAATGGCAAGAAAGAAATTTGCATCGTGACCATGAAAAATTGAAACAATTGAAACACTATCTCTGTACATCATTCTCTATTAGCAATCTCATTAATCCGCATTGAGAACCTAACCGATGCAGCCACTGGATCTGCGAAAATAAGGCGTTCAGATTCAATTTCGCAAACTGCTTCAAAGAACTATAGCCTAAATATTTCAACACCGAGCAGTGACCGTTTCCGGTTAATTAATCTTCAATTTCTTTTAGACTCAATTGCAGCAGACTTCATTTATAATAAGGCACATAATATTATTCATTATTCATAATTTAAATTACATAAATTTTTTAGGCTGAACTCTCAATACTCTAAAACAGATCTTCTGCTTATTGCATAGTTCAGCTTATCCGAGCATGGATTTTGACCCTTAAATGAAGCTGCTGCATGGATGAAGATGTTTAGTCAGTAGTGCCATTGGCAGACAATCCAGTGCAATGCATCATCGAACCTCCGTATGAACTACAATGGATTGAGAGTGTTTCATAATCTGTATGAAATATATTGACTGAAGCCAATGGCGATGTCGATAAGATATTTGTCCGCGGATCAGTATGTGCAGGGTTCAAATCCTGGACTCGCCCGTCACTGACATTGCTTTCGAGTGAAGAAATTGACGTTAACCTTAGTGTTTTCGCACTGTTTTTTTATAACCGATAACACAAATTGGGTTTACAACACAGTCACAACGAGTTGACGGATGTTCTTGAAATTTACACAACTTGACTCTTTAATAATGGTAAAATTATATATCTGCGAATATGAGCGGAGTCAAGTAAGACATTTCGGTATCGTAATACATTCAGATTACATGCTGCATGAAATATTAGCCATATAAAACAAAGGAGAACACTTCACACATAACAATACTAATAATTATACATGTATATAGTATAATCGTATAATAATAGTTTTCTGATAATGCTACCATGACGTGCAATCATAGAAAAATAGGCAAAACTATTAGGTAATATTCTCTTAATTGCCAAAGTTTTAAAACTTTAAACGCAATAGGTACACGCAAAGAATTTACGCGTTAACTTGGCAGTTAGTAGGTGCTTTGCTTAGCACACGTAGGCATAACGATAGACAGCATACATTAAAAGTTCAATAACTTGGTCAGTTAAGAACATATCAACTCATATTTTGCCTCGGTTTAACAGGAAATGAATGCAATTCAGGATCTTTTAGCAGAAATAGATGTGACGTGTTCTCTATTGTTTTACTGGGGAACATTTTCGGTGTTTGTAACGTGCCGGTATTCCAAACCTGGAAATTTTTAATTGACTCCATTTATATTCGCACACCTATAACTTTATCGTTATTAAATATATTCCAACAAATTTCTGCAAATTTGGCAGATCTGGCTGTTGAGCAAGTTTTGAAAATTTCAAGAACACCGATCAACTCGTTTCGACTTTATTGTGAAATCAATTCGTATTCTCAATTACAAAAGAACACAAAGCAGTTTATACATTTAGCACCTTTCTGAACGGGAAATTTAATCATCCCGTTCTGCGACCTCATTCAATAGCATTTAATTGTGGAAATAATATTTATCAAAATAATTTCGTCCCTAGACGAGCAATATTTACTAATAATTTAAGAGAAGAAATGCTGCTGTCATTCTTTGATAGCGATTAGATGTCTGAGGGTGGAAGTGGCCTAGATTGGATGATATCAGATTGGCGCCGTTAGGAAGAGGCCTTACATTTATTTTACCTCTTGGGGTCTAAAGTCTTCCGAGTACGCTCCAAAGCTTTCCATAATTCAAAAATAGAAATAATGAACAGTATAAAAATGCGGTTTTAACCGGGAACCTACCGGTTAATTGTTCAGCTGCGAATTAACGGGTGTAGGTTTCCAAAAAAAGTGAATCCATTGTTCTCTTATTCACTCACATTTCTCCAAGTCCGAATCTGACTTGGAACTTGATTTTAGATTTGTTATTTTATAAAATGCATGCTTTGCAATAAATTCCATTTATTCAATAGATAGTGAAGTTTTCTACCTACTGGCGGCATATAGACGCGAAAGGGCTATTCAGAAATCCATCTAAATTGATACAAATTTTCTTTGGACAAAAGAACTGTCGTGGCCAAACTTTCAAAGCTGTAGATTTATTAGATCATCAAGAAGCCTGAATTGCTAAGTACCTGAGAGAATATTTACACAAAACTCTACGGGGTTACGACCACACATCCTCCTGGGTGGAATCTCGCCTGGCGCCACTACTCCGTCTTGTTCGCTGTCCGGAACGAATCGGTTCTACGGCCTGGCGCCCTGTCCCTCAATCCTCTCATTATCTCCTTCCTCTTCCTCTGATCTGCTTAACATCCTGAGAATTTATGTTATGTCATCCTTTCATTCAATATTTGGAGCCAGCCATTGTATTCCAAGCGATATTTATTCGAAACTACGAAGTTTTAAGAACTACGCCGCTGAGAATTTAATTGTCTATTAGGAATAGAGACAAAATTTATACCAACTCTATTCATATGGTTCTGTATAATAAAATAAATTAAATATTTTTGATGCATATACTTAGATCTAAAAAAGTAAAAAATAAGATTTCGGATCGCATAAATGTTTTCTTTTCTATAAAGATAATTAATTCAATTAAACTTTTGCTGAGAGCTGTAAGTTAAACAAAAGCTGGCATATAATATTTGCAAGTTTTGTATATAAAAATATTGAATCATTTAAGCTAAATTATTTGTCAGACGCATTTTTATAGCGTTTCGCAAGGATCATTTTAAAACTTTTATTTTTTAAATACCACAGAGAAATAGAAAAGTAACATAAACAATAAATGTTAACCTTTCCTGCAATTCTTTGCCCGATAATATAATCAGAATAATTGAAGTATAAGCAGATATTATCTGACAAACTATCAAACTTATTTAATGCCATTCTTATTCCTATTAGTTCTAATCCAGTGTTCTCCCCGTCACAGACATAATATCTAGAAGAAAACTGAGGTTCAACTTGGCTCTTTAGCTTATGATTATTATTTGTAACAATATAATGCATTTTTATTATCAATGGTAGTATCTCTGGCTGGAGCCAGTGGCGATGTCGATAAGATATTCGACCACGGATCAGTATGTGCGGATTCAAATCCTGGGGCTCGCCCGTCACTGACATCGCTTTTGGGTGAGGAAACTGACGTTAACATTAGCTTTACCAGCATTTTTATCTCATGAGATTCAGAAGTAATGTTAAACTTCACTTAGAAATCTATGCTGCTGTTAGCCTGTCCATCGAAATTGAAACATAAACCTAAATCATTAATTTTGATAAATTAACAACAAATCAAGGAATATTTTTGAGCCTTAGCTTCATTCGGAACCCCCATAGTTCCGAACTCCCCCACCCTCTGAATCAAACTTGAGCGTCCCTTCGGCTCTGGTGTACGAGCGTGGTAAGACGAGCCGGGTGGGAGGGAGGGTGTGCGCGGGTGAGGGAGGGGGAGGGCGTATCATTGGCCGCCTCTCACTCGATGTTTGTGTGACTCGTGGATTTATTTCATCTTCAGAAGCTGCGAACGCTCGACTTCCCTTGCGGTATCATGGAGCGAATGCCGAGAAATAATTGATATAAACACGGTTATCATATTAATAATGTCGCCAACACGGCGCCAGCGACTCAAGCGTCTGCGCCAATAGTGTTCAGACAGACGTATCTGGAAACCTGGCCAGGCAGACGCTACGAGGGCCAATTCATCTTCCGGAGAGATGATAGGCGGATCAGTCGGGATCGATGCGCCTGTCTAGTGATCAAAGGCTCTGGAAAACAGATGCACTGACTGGAAATAGAAATACAACAACAGTATGTGAGTGTCGTCTGTACACTAAGCTAGTTAAGTAAAATTTTATGCAAATAAAAGAGAAATCATAACAAGCGTTGAATTTGAGGTATTGTTAAGAATAGTCTGTAGTCGTTTTCTAGGAAGTTTTATAGCGATTTCTGTCCTAATTTATCTCCAGTTTATGGATTTAGTGAAAACAGTTATCTGAAGATATCTGAAGCGGAGTAATTTAGACTAACACTGACTGTATCGTGGAATATATCTCATAGCGCTCGAGTTCTTAAATTAATATGAAGATAGTGAAGTAATTTAGTTCAAAATGTATTGATAATTTATTTAAATAAAATTTTAATAAAATAATTTTCAGTAGTGAATTGAGGCATTCTGACGATTTTAGAATATTTCTGATTTCAATTTAAAATGGAATGAATAGCTATGTGCTAGATACAAGCAATTATGCAAATTCAACTGTACACCATTCTTGTAATGAACACGTGGATTTCGTTCGCTGTGGGTGGCCGAAGGCACATTCGACGACATCAAAATAAATTGCCGGCAGTGTGGATAGAAAGTCGTATGAATTTAACAAATATAACAAACTCACAACCGCCCACAGAGGCTCCTGATTTTGGAGTAACGAATTTAAATGAATTAACTACTCAAAACAGAACGTTTATTCAGAATCAAGTCAGAAAGAATATGATTCGTGCGGCCAGAGGTAACTCTGCTGTTGATCTGCCCAATTTTCACTACATCAAAAAAGAAATCTGTAAATCTGAACCGTTAACACAGGTAAGTCGACTCTTGTTATACAATTTTTTGCCCGATTTTTTTTGTTTACGCTTCCTATCATAAATCTCTATGTAATCATATCGAAGCAAGGTTTTTGATTTGATTAGAATCTGTACGGGATACTTCTGTAGATCGTGCGATTGAAGTCAGCTACAGTTTCTGCACTACACATCTCGCTCTGTATACACAATACTCGCGGCATGGAAGCTTAGAATCTATCGTAAATTACACGTTAATGTTTCGATGTTTCGACTTGTACTGGCTTTATTCAAATTGAAAAATATCATGGCAGTGCATGTAGGCCC